>OZ024912.1:3670474-3862974 GCA_964017125.1 Flabesymbios commensalis
TAATCCCAATCCTTAGAAAGTTGATCATACTGCGCATTCGGGTGGGCCTACAACCTATTTTCAACACAAGGTGACGATTTACCAACTTTAACGTGACGAGGGTGCCATTAACATTATCGCCCCGTCAAAAATGAGTTGGAAGTCATTATTCTAAACTAAATAATTCTTCACTTTTGGTTTTAGCGGCCATTTTAGATTTTGTCATTTTTAGAGGATATTCTTTTGATATCAGCCTGATCTGCTTCATAGGACACTTGATAATTTATAATCGTTTAAGAAAATTATATAACACCCGGTGCAGGGTTAGGCAAGAAAACAGCTTTGGCTTCCTGATTACACTCTGGTAGGCCTACTCTACCAGGTTTCCGCTTCATGCACACCTGGCCTGAACACTGATATTTGGCCAGATACTGTGCTCCATTTTACATTCCTTCACCGGTGGGAATTCCTACCGGTTCACCTGGCATATTTACGTCACGACACGTGAGGGTCATAGAGCTATTTAGAACGATAATGCAAGTACGATTGGTGATGCAGAGCATCACCTAGAAATGGTCAACACAGCAAACACGATACACTGAAACAATGATGTTTTAATGCTGGGCCAACGTCTTCGACGCTGGACCAACATTAAAACTAACGTGTTTCCTCGGATATTATAATTTGATTATACATTTATAAACTACATAGTTTATACCGATTGTTGCCCAAATAAAATAGCCGTAGCTGCTATTTTTTTTATATTAGATGTGGTGTTTGTATAAGAATAGAAGTCTATGTAAATAAGTAGTGGCTTGCGAAGTTGTAAAGTTTTGACTAGAACTTGACACTGACAGTCATGTGGGTTATATACAGTATCGACAGTGTTTCTATGTAAATAAAAATGCACGCATTCGCAGTTGTGATATGCCTCTTTTGACGACTTAATATGAAAGTTCCTCACCAGTGACAGCTACTTAATTATTTATGTGGTTTTAAGGGCTTCAAGAGTGTTACAGGCTGTGTGGATAATCAGACAGTCAAACACTGACAGCCCTGCATCATTACAATGTGCAATGATGCAGGGCTGTCGCTGTCTGAGCCATAGTGGCTGTATGCATTATGTACACTTTTGCGTTGATAATATTATTGTTTATGTTAATAAAAACAAATGGCAAAACATTGCTTGAATGCGCTGCAACGAACGAAATGAAAGCTTATTATAACGAAAACAAAAAAGTCGTCTGCTTGTGAATGGTGGTAGATATAAATAGATTATAATTTCAATTATATTAAGATTATATGATAACATTTTGTTTCAAACTAAATGATTAAAACACCCCTGTAAAAAAACCTAGTGTGCTACGCATCACTAATCGTACTTGTTCATAATGACAGTGTGAAGAAATACGTTGGGGAATGCCTAAACTCAATCGGCCAATGGAACTGGAACCTTCAAGCCACAACCCCAAATTGAATCAAATTGAGGCTGGCCAATCACAACCTAAAAACCAGAGCCCCGTGTCTGGCCCAATATGTAGTCACAGAGCCAGTGGTCAGGCTAATGCACACCAGGTGATGTATTACCTGATCAGCTGATTCTTGACTGTATGCCGAATAGGCTACTGCTCTGTCTCAAGTAGAAGGCTCTACATGTGGGGTCCAAAAATCAGTTTAGTATTTTTCAATTTGTTCTATTGCAACACCATCCAAAACCCAATTATATTTCTTCCAAGTGAAAGAGTATGTGGTGCGTGGGTCTGCTCAAAATTAACCTCGATACACTGGTTTAAACCATAAAATAGGTGGGTTGTCATAATTTGATGAGTAAGTATTGTGGGCCAATCCGCATGCGCAGCATAGTCAACGTCCACAGAAGTGGGGTCCGCCGCAATGTAAATATCCTCAGATGATGATCAACTGGTTGTTCCAGAGTTCTAAGATTGGTGAAAGGGCTTTTTCGGTTGCGGCCCCCCAGCGCTGAAATTCTATCCCTCTTTTGATTAAAAAATCTAAATCTTCACAGTCATTTCGGAAAAAAATGAAAACTTTGTAATTTGACCAAGCTTTTCCATCCTAAATCCTATGTGTCCCGGCATGCTGGATCTAAGAATTGGAACGTCAAACGGACAATGGTAACGAGCCTGATTCTGATTTGCCGCACCTCTGAGCTCAGGACACCGAGGATTTAGGTGCATTAGAAGTTTTTCATTTTATTATGATCCAGTGAAGCAAAACGACCCAGCTGCTTCAAAGAAAGAGAGTCGTTTCGCTTCACTGGTTCATAATATCTATTTCAGTCGGAAGTTGATCATACTGCGCATGCGAGTGGGCGTGTTGATCATACTGCGTGTGTGGGTGGGCGTACAAACTATGCTAAGCGAATGGGTGCCATCAATTAACGTCATCGCCTCGTCTCATTGAGAGGAGAAGCAAGGACTCATCCAGAAGCAGCGGGTCTCGAAACCGGGACGTATGCATGACAGGCGTGGCAGTCAGTGGCTTTACGATGTGGCACGTTCACCTCTCTGGTAACATTTATTGGTTGTACAGACCGTTTACATGTCAACATGTCACCTTGGACATATTAAGGTCATTCATGCACACTTATTTGTTTTTTAATGCGGAGCTAATCGTTTTTTGTCTTCATTATCTCATGAATTTGAACTGTTTAGGGACGCACCATTTGATATCCGGGGGGGGGGGGGGTTGGTGAAAAAAATAGTTTGTCGCCACAAAAGTCAGAAAAAAAAAGTTTGTTGAAAATGTGGGCAGAAAAAAAAGTTTGTTGTCGAAATTGATGAAAAATATGTTGACCAGAAAAACATCAAATGGTAACGTACATAATAGGGAAAGCCTACGACAAAAAAATTCTTCGACGAAACATAAAAAAAAATTGTCGGATGTTGATCGCCAAAAAAAAGATTGTTTTCTCTCGAAAGCAAGCAATAAAAACTCTAGCCCCCCCCCCCCCAGATATCTAATGGTGCGTCCCTTATGTCACTGCATACATGTGTGTGTACAGACTAAAAAATCGGCTGCACCGGGATTCGAAATCGGTAAACCAGGCTACCAATGAGCGATCCTGGCACCACAGGTAATACATGTCAGATACTGACACCATTCCCTGTTCAATCTGACTAAAAATTACATGATTATATAAATTAGTCTTATAACATTAAGTCTCAGAACGTAATAATTGTGATTACTAATGTTTTTTTAAAAAGTCATGGGACTCAGAATGCCACAAAGCTAATTAAAAGACTACTTAATCATCATCAGAATTATTAAATTGAAATATTGTCTCTCTACCTTGTTTAAATGTGTCATGGCGGCCTTGATTTTAAGTGTATTAATGATGCATATTTTCGTGTTCACAAAGGGAGAAACAGAACAATGACATATCCACTGCAGTCTACATGTCGCTAAGAAAGCAATAAACCTCAACTATGAATCGTCCTATGCATGGAATATGTTGGACTAATTCTCAAATGCCTTACACGCTAAGCCCGAGTGTCAATGGCCTGGGAAAGATGCATAACAAAAACAACCCAGCAAAAGACACATATGAGACCTGGATGTAGAGCTGGTTAAAAACAAGTCAAATATATATAGTCGGATATTGATGTAATACAGGGACAATGCGTAATTTAAGGCACTTCTTGGATAATTTTACCATCACAGCACTGAAATATATTTTTTTCATAAATCATGAAAACCAAAGGGTTTATTCAAATTGAGATCATCATAGATGTCTTAGTCAGCTCTTTCCGCTTCATTTGAATACCTATGTTATGGGTCTACGACCATTAGAAATATTTTCATTCTTTCAGTGCGGGGATCGACTTTATACGTCAGAATTTGACGTCTACAGACGTCAGATTCTGACGTATAAAGACGGTCCCAGCGCTGAAAGGGTTGAGCCCTATCGCACTTATTGTATCCTGTGTCAAGCCTCGGATATTGGTCTCACAGCTACAACCACATATGAGACCAGTATGTAAAGCTGGTAAAACAAGTCAAGCCTCGGATATTGGTCTCACAGCTACAACCACATATTAGACCAGTATGTAGAGCTGGTAAAACAAGTCAAGCCTCGGATATTGGTCTCACAGCTACAACCACGTATGAGACCAGTATGTAAAGCTGGTGAAACAAGTCAAGCCTCGGATATTGGTCTCACAGCTACAACCACATATGAGACCAGTATGTAAAGCTGGTAAAACAAGTCAAGCCTCGGATATTGGTCTCACAGCTACAACCACATATGAGACCAGTATGTAAAGCTGGTAAAACAAGTCAAGCCTCGGATATTGGTCTCACAGCTACAACCACATATGATACCAGTATGTAGAGCTGGTAAAACAAGTCAAGCCTCGGATATTGGTCTCACAGCTACAACCACATATGAGACCAGTATGTAAAGCTGGTAAAACAAGTCAAAGCCTGGATATTGGTCTCACAGCTACAACCACATATGAGACCAGTATGTAAAGCTGGTAAAACAAGTCAAGCCTGGATATTGGTCTCACAGCTACAACCACATATGAGACCAGTATGTAAAGCTGGTAAAACAAGTCAAGCCTCGGATATTGGTCTCACAGCTACAACCACATATGAGACCAGTATGTAAAGCTGGTAAAACAAGTTAAAGCCTGGATATTGGTCTCACAGCTACAACCACATATGAGACCAGTATGTAAAGCTGGTAACACAAGTCAAGCCTCGGATATTGGTCTCACAGCTACAACCACATATGAGACCAGTATGTAAAGCTGGTAAAACAAGTCAAGCCTCGTATATTGGTCTCACACAGTCACATATATATGAGACCTATATGTAGATCTGGTAAAACAAGTCAAAGACTGGATATTGGTCTCACAGCTGCAGTCATACATGTATTAGGAGACCTGGATGTAGAGCTGGTAAAACAAGTCAAAGCCTGGATATTGGTCTCACAGCTACAACCACATATGAGACCAGTATGTAAAGCTGGTAAAACAAGTCAAGCCTCGGATATTGGTCTCACACAGCCACATATATATGCGACCTATATGTAGATCTGGTAAAACAAGTCAAAGACTGGATATTGGTCTCACAGCTGCAGTCATACATGTATTAGGAGACCTGGATGTAGAGCTGGTAAAACAAGTCAAAGACTGGATATTGGTCTCACACAGCCACATATATATGAGACCTATATGTAGAACTGGTAAAACATGTCAAAGCCTGGATATTGGTCTCACAGCTGCAGTCACATATGAGAACTAGATGTAGAGCTGGTAAAACATGTCAAAGCCTGGATAATGGTCTCACAGCTGCAGTCACATATGAGACCTAGATGTAGAGCTGGTAAAACAAGTCAAAGTCTGGATATTGATGTAATACACGGATAATGTGTGATTTGCGCCCTGGGCGGGGGCCATAGGGTAGTGGTTAGCACCGCTGCTTTACACGCCAGAGTTCGGGGTTCGTTTCCCTGTCTCGACGGTTTGAAAGAAACAATAATGTTTCTTCCCCATCCACTTGTGAAACTCAGTATTGTGGGGAGCCTCCGTGACCGAGAGGTAGCGTGCTCGCCCTCAGACCTCCAGGGTTTGCATTTCGAATCCTGTGTCTGGAGGGCAGTGTCATCTCACTCATCTCACCATCCGCAGGAGGTTCTCCTGGCCCAATTTAGCCTGTATGTGCACAAAAGTGGCCTAAAGCCCGATTCATTTCATTTCAATTTTATTTGCGTCCTTCTTTGAGAATTTAAGCTATATCACAGATATTTGACCCTGAGGTGAGCCGAGAGATCAAACTCGGATACGACACAAATATGAGTAATATTTTCCTACAATGTATTATACATTGTAGCTATCTTATGTTTGACAGCGGGAAAATATATGTGCACATCATGGCAATCTTTATCATTGTATCTATATTTAAAGGGACCCCTTGGGATGAGACATTTTTAATGTTGTCAATTTTGAAAATTCAACTTATATGAAGCTATATAGCCTACTGATCTTAACTGAGAAAACGAAAAAGTCAAAAAACAATTTTGAAGCACCGAAAAAGAGTGAAATAGTTGTATATTGTATTTCCAGGCCGTATATTGCCTTGTAAACAAAACAAGTCAGCAATATTCAGCACTTTACATTACATATTCCCACGTATCAGACGGTAAGATCAGTGCAGTCGTCGCTAATTGGTGTCTTATAGTCAGGACACGGGAGGACACACCTGCAGCACTGATTGTCTACACAACGCTGGGCCGATGCCATCAGCATGTGGCCCAATGCTGTGAAAACATTCAATCGTCCTTCAGGTATACAAATAGTTTGTTTGGGTTACTTCTGGTTTCACAGAAATGTTGATTAAAAATATTTGTAAAAATATGAAAATTATGAAAAAAAAAAGACATGATCCGTGGGATACACTACTTCAGTATGGAATTAAAAACGAAAATTGAAGTCATCCCAAGGAGCTGCTTTAATTATTATACGCCAATGTTGTTTTAATGTTTGCCCATTGTCTATGACGGTGGGCCATCATTAAACCGACATTAGGTGCGCTGGGTTAGACGTGGATAGATGCTCGACCAGGGCAACGTTGGTCCAAAGTCTATATCTGTATCTATCACACTAGAGGCTTGCACACAAACAACACTCTAAATCATTCTCTGACCTCATATCTGACAGCCCTAAAAACTGGGACCGCCTGAAAAACTTGATCTTTCACCTTCTGGATTTTACTCCCAGAAAAGAACAGCAGCGATTTCGAGAGCCTGGAAACGATGCATAACAAAAACAACCCAGCTACAGCCATATAAGAGACCTGGATATAGAGCTGGTAAAAAAACAAGTCAAAGCATCGGATATTGGTCTAATGGCGGGGCAAAGCGTAATTTGAGGCCCTTCTTGGACCATTTGAGGCCTATTAGAGTTATTTGATTACCCGTATTCTGCTGATCACGACATTTGTCGTTTTTAACTTTTATTCGTCCCTTTGGAGTTAAAAGGTGCTAAACTGCCACTATGCAAAGTGGCAGTTTAGCACCTTTCAACTCTAAGGGGACGTATTAGTCGATCAAATCACTGAATATACTGGGAACGAAATGTGTGTTTAAGCACCAAGTATGTTACGTTGCCACAGCAACCCGAAATTTAAGTCTTCTACGATTCTAGTCTATAGACATGCTCACATCTTATGGATATATTAAGCAGCCGAAATAAAAATCCAGATATTCTGATGATTTTAGCCTGTTTGTGTCGCTTTAACCCACGATGAAAGAATTTTATATTAACCATGGAGACCAAAGGATTTTTTGAACTTGAAATCATCATAAATCTTGTCCTATGTATTAAACAAATATCCGAAGCTTTGAATTGTTTTTACCAGTTCTATATCCAGGTCTCCTATAAATGTCTTAGTCATCTCTTTCCGCTTCATATGAATACCTATCTTAATTGTCTACGACAATTATAATTTGTTCCAATTCTTTAGCCGTCAGATTCTGACGTCAAAAAACGCTCCCGCGCTGAAAGGGTTATTACTGTGGACCTCGTCTGAAGCACCACCAGGCGGTGAGGTAGATAATGTCAAAAAACGAACTCTTCCAGCAAACACAAACCATTGACCCAATCAATGCTGGATCAATGTGAACTATCCCAGCAAACACAAACCATTAACACAATCAATGCTGGATCAATGTGAACTATCTCAGCAAACACAAACCATTGACACAATCAATGCTGGATCAATGTGAACTATCCCAGCAAACACAAACCATTGACACAATCAATGCTGGATCAATGTGAACTATCCCAGCAAACACAAACCATTGACACAATCAATGCTGGATCAATGTCAACTATCCCAGCAAACACAAACCATTGACACAATCAATGCTGGATCAATGTGAACTATCCCAGCAAACACAAACCATTGACACAATCAATGCTGGAGCAATGTGAACTATCCCAGCAAACACAAACCATTGACACAATCAATGCTGGATCAATGTCAACTATCCCAGCAAACACAAACCATTGACCCAATCAATGCTGGATCAATGTGAACTATCCCAGCAAACACAAACCATTGGCACAATCAATGCTGGATCAATGTCAACTCTCCCAGCCAACACAAACCATTGACACAATCAATGCTGGATCAATGTGAACTATCCCAGCAAACACAAACCATTGACACAATCAATGCTGGATCAATGTCAACTATCCCAGCAAACACAAACCATTGACCAAATCAATGCTGGATCAATGTGAGCTCTCCCAGCAAACACAAGCCATTCACACAATCAATGCTGGATCAATGTGAACTATCCCAGCAAACACAAACCATTGACACAATCAATGCTGGATCAATGTCAACTATCCCAGCAAACACAAACCATTGACACAATCAATGCTGGATCAATGTCAACTATCCTAGCAAACACAAACCATTGACCCAATCAATGCTGGATCAATGTCAACTATCCCAGCAAACACAAACCATTGACACAATCAATGCTGGATCAATGTCAACTATCCCAGCAAACACAAACCATTGACCAAATCAATGCTGGATCAATGTGAGCTCTCCCAGCAAACACAAGCCATTGACACAATCAATGCTGGATCAATGTGAACTATCCCAGCAAACACAAACCATTGACACAATCAATGCTGGATCAATGTCAACTATCCCATCAAACACAAACCATTGACACAATCAATGCTGGATCAATGTCAACTATCCCAGCAAACACAAACCATTGACCCAATCAATGCTGGATCAATGTCAACTATCCCAGCAAACACAAACCATTGACACAATCAATGCTGGATCAATGTCAACCATCCCAGCAAACACAAACCATTGACACAATCAATGCTGGATCAATGTCAACTATCCCAGCAAATAAAAGCCATTGACACAATCAATGCTGGATCAATGTTAACTATCCCAGCAAACACAAACCATTGACCCAATCAATGCTGGATCAATGTGAACTATCCCAGCAAACACAAACCATTGACACAATCAATGCTGGATCAATGTGAACTATCCCAGCAAACACAAACCATTGACACAATTAATGCTGGATCAATGTGAACTATCCCAGCAAACACAAACCATTGACCCAATCAATGCTGGATCAATGTCAACCATCCCAGCAAACACAAACCATTGACACAATCAATGCTGGATCAATGTCAACTATCCCAGCAAATAAAAGCCATTGACACAATCAATGCTGGATCAATGTGAACTATCCCAGCAAACACAAACCATTGACACAATCAATGCTGGATCAATGTGAACTATCCCAGCAAACACAAACCATTGACCCAATCAATGCTGGATCAATGTGAACTATCCCAACAAATAAAAGCCATAGACGCTATCAATGCTGGATCAATGTTAACTATCCCAGCAAACACAAACCATTGACACAATCAATGCAGTATCAATGTCAACTATCCCAGCAAACTCAAATCATTGACCCAATCAATGCTGGATCAATGTGAACTATCCCAGCAAACACAAACCATTGACCCAATCAATGCTGGATCAATGTCAACTATCCCAGCAAACACAAACCATTGACACAATCAATGCTGGATCAATGTCAACTATCCCAGCAAACACAAACCATTGACACAATCAATGCTGGATCAATGTCAACTATCCCAGCAAATAAAAGCCATTGACACAATCAATGCTGGATCAATGTGAACTATCCCAGCAAACACAAACCATTGACACAATCAATGCTGGATCAATGTGAACTATCCCAGCAAACACAAACCATTGACACAATCCATGCTGGATCAATGTGAACTATCCCAGCAAACACAAACCATTGACACAATCAATGCTGGATCAATGTCAACTATCCCAGCAAACACAAACCATTGACCCAATCAATGCTGGATCGATGTGAACTATCCCAGCAAACACAAACCATTGACCCAATCAATGCTGGATCAATGTGAACTTTCCCAGCAAACACAAACCATTGACCCAATCAATGCTGGATCAATGTGAATTATCCCAGCAAACACAAACCATTGACCCAATCAATGCTGGATCAATGTGAACTTTCCCAGCAAACACAAACCATTGACACAATCAATGCTGGAGCAATGTGAACTATCCCAGCAAACACAAACCATTGACACAATCAATGCTGGATCAATGTCAACTATCCCAGCAAACACAAACCATTGACCCAATAAATGCTGAATCAATGTGAACTATCCCAGCAAACACAAACCATTGACACAATCAATGCTGGATCAATGTCAACTATCCCAGCAAACACAAACCATTGACACAATCAATGCTGGATCAATGTGAACTATCCCAGCAAACACAAACCATTGACCCAATCAATGCTGGATCAATGTCAACTATCCCAGTAAACACAAACCATTGACCCAATCAATGCTGAATCAATGTGAACTATCCCAGCAAAACCAAACCATTGACACAATCAATGCTGGATCAATGTGAACTATCCCAGCAAACACAAACCATTGACACAATCAATGCTGGATCAATGTTAACTATCCCAGCAAACACAAACCATTGACACAATCAATGCTGGATTAATGTTGGGCCAATGGTTTGTGTTTGCTGAGATGTTTATCGCCAAAGAAACAAGTGATGCCTACGGTGGTGAGATTTTTCTCTCGAATTTTCTTTGTGGTGAGGGGGATTTAGGCTCAGAATTCAACTAATAGGTATAAAAAGCAAAAAATAAAAATTAATAAAAATGCTGGAAAAAAAGTGGTTTTGCATGACGTGTGTGTTTGGCCTAATCATACTAGGCCTACATGTCATATGTAGGCTACATGTACACATGACACGCGCTGTTCATTCATCTACTCTTAATATCATGTTATCAGCAAGACATTATCACACACTCATCCACGAAGTGGTGACCCGATACTGTGACTCGCAACTTCAAGTGGCTGGAAAGTACTCATATTTGCTCAATTTTAGACCAAACATTTGCTAATTTTGCTGTTGAACACTTATTTCATTCCCAATAACAGTGACTTGGTCATCTAATAAAACAGGTTAACCCTTTGACTTCCAGGCCGGAGTGCATGCCAGGATCCAGATATACTGGTGTAGGAGTTCTATTTTTCGTCATTTGAAGCTGGAATTGCTAACGCAATTTCCAGCTTCAAATGACGAAAAATACATAAATGTAGTATATATTTGACGAAAATTTGTGTCATTTTATGGTTACGTTCATTGACGAATGACGACGGAAATTTCCGTCATGTATGGTAGTGAAAAGGTTAAAGGATTCAAGTGAATGTAAAGGAGAAGAAATATTGCTATAATACATTTAAACTACTGAAATTGTGTGATTGATTTGCAGTAGATGCTCAAGAATTCAAATAATTGATTTTCAAAGAAGTCAATTTTCCATAAATATAAATATTTCTTTTTATTCGAAGCTTAAAAATACGTTAGCAATTCCAGCTTAAAATGCATGAAAAACGAAACAAAAATGAAAACGAAATGAATCGGGCTTTAGGCCACCTTTGTGCACATATAGGCTAAACTGAGCCAGGAGAACCTCCTGAGGATGGTGAGATGATTGAGATGACACTGTCCTCCAGACACAGGATTCGAAATTCGAGCCCTGGCGTTCTGAGGCCGAGCACGCTACTTCTCGGTCATGGAGGCTCCCCACAATACTGACTTTCACACGTGGATGGGGAAGAAGCATTTTTTGTTTCTTTAATCGTGAAAAACGAAACAAACCATTCAGCAGAGCACGGTTTAATTATTCAGCCCTAGCAGGACAAGGGTTAATTACTCAACCCCAGCAGAACAAGGGTTAATTACAGCCCTAGCAGAGCAAGTGTTAATTACGCGGCCCTAGCAGGACAAGGGTTAATTACACAGCCCTAGCAGGACAAGGGTTAATTGCGCGGCCCTAGCAGGACAAGGTTTTTTTTTCAAACAGCCCTAGCAGGACAAGGGTTAATTACACAGCCCTAGCAGGACAAGGGTTAATTGCGCGGCCCTAGCAGGACAAGGGTTTTTTCACATAGCCTTAGCAAAACAAGGGTTAATTACGCACCCCTAGCAGAACAAGGGTTAATTACGCAGCCCTAGCAGGAGAAGTGTTAATTACATAAACCTAGCAGGACAAGGGTTTATTACGCAGCCCTAGCAGGACAAAGGTTAATTACGCAGCCCTAGCAGGACAAGTGTTAATTACATAAACCTAGCAGGACAAGGGTTAATTACGCGGCCCTAGCAGGACAAGGGTTCCATTTTTACACGTATGAAACACGCTCGCCTGCAATTGAGATATAGATGGGGACACTTAGTGAGCGGAGATTGAACCGGATCTGAGACCCAGAGTCTTAAAAAAGAAACTTTCATGACAGCATGAAACTTCTGGCTGAACTCCCAGCATGCCCGGTCGCTATAAACACAAACACCATCTCAATTGCATGCGAGCGTGGTATAAATCCATCCAGCCCAGAGTCTAAAGTGCTGCAGAGAAGGGGACGTGGCGCAATGGCTAGAGCGCCTGACTGCCACGCCAGTCATGCATGCGTTCCGGGTTCGATCCCCGCTGTTCCCGTGTGGGGTTTTCAGAGAAGCAGCATTGTTTCTCCCTTCTCAATGTGACTAGGCGATCACGTTAATGGCGGCCTCGTCGAGTTAAGGTTGAGACCAGTGTATCGACGTTAATTTCGCGCAGGGCCTCGCGCTGCGCGCTCCTCACACTAAAGTGCTGTATAGGCCTAGTAGGCCTATAACTATGAATGGTTTACCTGTTTACTGGTCACTGTCTAGATACTGTCAAGTACACGCGCCTATTGTCCACTATCGTCCTATTCAATGAACATTTCAAAGGGGTGTCCTGTTGTAAAGGTGTACGCTGCCTGCCTGTCACGCCGGAGCTTGCAGATTTTTCCTCCACTCTTGATATTCAGGTGTATAAAAAAAATTCTCCACACCCACTAACATTTGCTACATTTTGACTTAAAGGGACTGGCCCAGGCTAAAATCATCAGAAAATCGGTGATTTTATTTTGGCTTTTTAATATGACCATATGATGTAAACATGTCCATGGACTAGAACTGCCATTTTTTTAAATTTTTGTGCTGCTCATTCACCAGTTAGGCTAGATATAGAGACGAAATTCCTGATTTCTAATTATTGACAACCATGTCAAAAATTAGAAATTTGGGAATTTCGTCTCTATATCTAGTCTAACTGGTGAATGCGCAGCAGAAAAATTAAAAAACTTTTGCAGTTCTAGTCTATGGACATGTTTACATCATATGGTCATATTAAGAAGCCAAAATAAAATCACCGATTTTTTGATGATTTTAGCGTGGGCCAGTCCCTTTAATGCATTGAGTTTGATAATTATTTTGGGCTTACCAACATATAGACCCCAATAGACCTTGGGCCGCGAACAGCTCATAGAGAATGCATTTCAATGCATTTCAATATATTGAAATGATTTTAAAGGTATTCAAATGCATTAAATGTGAAAAACGACATGCATAAAGCCTTCGTGGCCGACGAGAGCCTTGGCGAAACTTTTGGCATGCATTTTTACTTAATGCATTAAATTTGAAAATTAATTGAGCTGTTCTAGACTTTAAGAAAAAGAAGCCTTCAAGCCGCGGGGAGCTTCGGCGACAATTTTTGCATGCATTTTGACTTAATGCTTTGAATTTTAAAATTGTTTTGGGCTGTTTTGAGCTTTTTTTCTAATTTTTTTGTGCAATTGTAATGCTTTCGAGTTAACATATAGAGCCTAATAGCCCTTGGGCCGCGGGCAGTTCTGCTCCAATGCACTCAAGTGCAAGGAAATGTATAGAAAATGCATTCAAATGCATTTCAATGCATGCATTCCAATGTTATGAATTTATTACACGGCTGGACACGATCAGCTGATCAGCTGGTCGGAGCTGTTCAACCGGCGGACTATCTTGAATCTGAATTGACAGAATGGTAGAATAGACCTTCGGCAACAACCCCAGGTAGTATGTACAAACAGATTGTGGCATCAGTTCTTTTGTACAGCCCATTTTCTAACATAGGGGGTGTTTTTCGCGATGTTCGTCAAAGTGGAGGTCAAGTTCGGAAAATAGCCATATCTTTGCAATGAATGGACCAATTATTACACTTTTGGTATCACTACACTCAGTCATAACTTATCTAACTTTTGGGTTCATCTGGCCTTAGATAAGATTGTGTATTGTGAGAATATAACAACTTACATCAAGTCACATCTCAATCGTAAATACGCTATGGATTTTTTCCTAAATCTTTACAAGAAATGAAACAGAAATTTTACTAAGCGTATTGGCTAAAAATGCATTATATGAATAAAATAAACAATGCTTCGGGAAAAAAATAAGATTAAATTTGATTCCATAGGTGTAACTTTAATGCTGCGTACGGTCCTGGTGATTATTGATATATTCTAGTGGTCATTGAGACCACCCCAAACCTGTTTAGATTTAGTGGCTATTGTTACGTAAAGGTCTGTCGCTGCTGTTCTAGTTTATCAATGTACACATGGAAATTCAATTCCCGTTACAATGATATATTGCATGTTGCAGTGGAGTGAATGGTCATATCTCCACATGCGTTCAAACTTATTTTTTTTATTACACAAGAATAGACATAAGCAATAAAAAAAATAGTCAACATGGTCAATGAAAGCGTCTAAGTAAAACATAATTATTTGACATATCGATATTTGGCCTATGTTTTTTGAACCAAATATATGTATGCTTAAAAAAGAGTGCGATTTATAATTATAAACATCACATATATTTTTTTTTAAGGAAGAATATTGCAGCCTTTTATGAAAATGTGTGTGTTTAGTCAAGGCTGAAATCTGAAATATTGAGTATTGGTCGTTATTTTAGTGTATATTTTTTAATTCACTTGTTTTTACATAATTTGGGTGTGCTGAATTCGAGTCTGACGAATAATATTCTACGTTTGGTGACCTTCACCTTCAAATTAGCAAAAACAGAAAATGACCGCCAAAATGTTAATAAAACCCCATATTTTCTATCGTTTATCGCACATGAGAGCACAATTTATGGTTTCTGTAAAATTTTAATTCGAGAAATTTATATCGAGTGTCTTTGGAAAGAAATGATCTTTATTTGACCTTCAAATTCAATACGTCCGCCGTTTTTAAATATTTACTGTTACCATAATTATACCGCTGAACATGCTGAAAATAATACGACTTGATTGAAGTAACTTAGTGGACCAGGAATAAACATTACTGACAAGTAAATTTAGAAAAAAAAAATCAAAATGGCCGCGACATTCATCCTCAAATAAACGAAAAACAAACTGGCTATCAAAAATGTAAATTCCACCTCTTTTTTTGGTTTACCGCACGGAAATGCTCAATTTATGCTTTTTGCATTACTCGGGGACCGAAACACTCATGTCTGATGTTTATTTACCATCGTCTGACCTAAATTGTATCGTAAAATCCAAGATGGCCGTCATTTTGCATATTTACCATTAAAATCATGACGTCATTCTAAATACGGAGCACATCAAAGCATGTTAGAATATAATGTCATTAAACTTAGTTTTGAATGTCTTATAAGTTAATTTGTCGTATTAACTAGTCTATTTTTTAAATTTTCATTAAATAATGTTGTTTTATTATATTATAAAACGCTATAATTTTGTGCTGGTGGTAATCATTTTGAATTTGAAGATCAAAGAAAGGTCATTTTAAACAAAAAAACTGAAACATACATTTCTCAACTCCAAATCATGCAGAAACCAGAAATTGTGCATTTATTTTTCGAAAAAAAGTAGAAAATATGTGGTTTTGGCGGCCATTTGATGGTTTTGCAAATTTGAAGGTGAAGGACACTGAATATAGAACTTTATCCGACGGATTCGAATTCAGCACACCCAAATTATGTAAAAACAAGTGGTTAACAAATTATATACTTATTTTGCTGAGCAATGTTTATTGTTTCAGATTCCAGCCCAGTGTGAATACAAACAATTTCATAACAGGCTGCTATATTCTTACATTAAAAAAATATATCAACATTTATAAATCCAAATACCACTGGGTGTTAAACAAATACATATCTGGCATCAGAAAACATCGGCCACATGGAGATATAGGCGATAATTATGTTTTATTTAGTCGCTTTCATTGACCATGTTGAGTATTTTGTTTTGTTGCTGATTTCTATTCTTGTGTAATACAAAATTATGTTTCAGCTTATATGGAGAGATGTCTATTTACTCCACCGCAATACGCAATATATCATTGTAACGGGAATTGAATTTCCTTGTGTACATTGGTGAATTAGAACAGCAGCGACAGACAGTTACGTAACTCTACCCCCTAAATCTAAACAAGTAACAAGTAACAAGTATTCATTTCTGATGACCTCCAGAGAGGCAAGACAGACATATACAGGTATACATATGCCAGGAGAGAGCTGGCGTCAATTACATGTACATTTTGTTAATATATATGTATATACACATACACATACACATACACATACACATACACATACACATACACACACACACACACACACATACACATACACATACACATACACACATCTAAGTATAATATTCAATTATAATTACTATAATTACTACATTAAAATTGTGATAATATAAATTTAACAAAAAGACATCGCTGTCTGAGATTTACATTTTTTATTGCCTTTTCCATTTGTATAGTTGATGGTTTTTCCCAAAAAATAGAATCTAAATATTTTGTTCTTTCATGGCTAAATTGGGGACAACATAATAAATAGTGGTATTCATCGCCAATGTCTTTGCGACAATGTTGACATATACGCATGTCCCGTAGTACATTTCATTGCATCCGATCTCAATAGGTAATAAGTGATTTCGGCACCTGAATTTTGTTAAATATTTCCGTAACTCTTCAGGGAGTTCGATTAGGTATTTCTCAAAGCCGAATATATTTTTTAAAATCCTATAGTTTGTACATTTTCGGCTTTGAGAAATACCTTCGTGCCATTTTTGAATAAATTGATCTCTTAATCGTATTTTAAGATTATGACGCAGACAATCAACAGAAAATGGTATAGTCTGAGACAACCAGATACCAGAGAACCCGGTTTCATTTAATATAGATCTTACAGTATTTATCCAGTCAGATTTAAATATTTCCAAATCGTGTAACTTATATAATATAGAGTAAATCATATTTGAAATTTTATTCTGATTGCTACTGACTAGTTTTGCCCAATACACAACCATGCGGATACTTACATCAATGCTTAGAGGTGTTACACCCAGCTCTCCATATATCATGTTTGAGCAGGTATACTTGTTTACAGATAAGATATATTTACAAAATCTCAGTTGTCATCTTTCTAAAATATTATAACTTTCACACCCACACACTTCCGCGCCATACAATACAGCGGGTTTCACAAGGTTATTAAAAAGCTTTATAGCTACATCAACAGGTAATGACATTTTTCTTATTTTTTTCAACAATGAAAACATAGCTTTTGACCCTTTTTGATATAGATTGTTCTTTGCAACATTAAACTTAGCGTTATAATTAAAAACCAGTCCTAGATAATTTTACTCATTTACAACTTCACTATTTTGATCCCCATAATTAAAATAGTGGGGATTTCATTACCTTTGTTTTATCTATATTAATCTCGAGGTCAAACATCGAACAATAATCTTTCATCGTATTTAATGATGTTTGCAGATCCTCAGGAGATTCCGCCAGCAGGACATTATCATCTGCATACATCAGTAAATACAACTTAAAAAAAGTAGTCAGTTCGTCGTTAAGAAGTTCGTCTTGGATATTATTCAAATAGTCTAGCCCTGTACATTTACTTGCTAGAAAATTATTTAAATCAGCCAAGTATATCGAAAACATTAAAGGGGGACAAGTTTTCTCCTTGTCGAACGCCTATGTGGCAGAGAAAACATTCCGATTGGCCTCCATTTATTGCGACGCAGGATTTCGCTTTCAAATACATGTTTTTAATAACATCCAGGATCCATCCAGATATACCTGATAACAACAATTTTGTCCATAATTTTGACCTATCAACTGTATCGAAAGCCTTTTTGTAATCAACAAAACAACAATATAAACGTTTACGTTTGCTTAAATATACATCTGCTAAACTTTTAAGTACAAACAAGTGATCAATCGTAAGGAAATCAGACTTAAACCCAGCTTGTTCAGGACCGATAATATCATTTTCTTTTACAAAATCTGTCAATCGGTTATTGATACAGCTTGTGAAAAGTTTGCCTAGACAGCTTAACAAAGAAATACCTCGATAATTATTCGGGTCATTTGCACTACCTTTGTTTTTATATATAGGCATAATGCCACTAAGGCACCAATCATCGGGCACTTGCCCAGAGACCAGCAAAAAATTAAACAATCTTGTATAGATCGGTATAATGGTGGATGGTGAGTTTTTAAGAAATAGATTTTAAAATCAGATCATGACCCGCGGCTTTGTTATTTTTTAGTTGTTTGATTGCTTTTAATATATCTTGATCTTTAAACGGTTCATTCAGGCTTGGAATTTGATCTGAGACAGGTCTTTCTTCTTTGTGTTCAACATTTGTCTGTGTGCCAGACGTCAAGTTTTGAAAATGTTTTCGAAAAGTTTCAAGGGAGATGTTTGGAATACTGTTTGGGCCACGTTTTCCTTGTATTATTTTCCAATATTCTCTTGGGTTTTCAGACTGTAATTTACGTATTTTCTTAATTAATTCATTTTCATAATCACGATAAGCTTTGTTTATATTTCTTTTGTATATCTTACAAGGGTTTTGAAGGAGATTTAAATTTTCTACGTTTTTCAACTTTCTGTACTTATTTTTATATCTAAGCATGGTACGACGTGTAATCTCACAGTCAGAATTGTACCATGGTTTATGAGGCAATGACCGTCGTCTAGATTTGCTCGGTTTTGCCATCACTGGTTTTGACATTCCAGAATCAGAGGCGACATCTTTTAATAGTTTAGATACATCTTCTACAATGCTGGTAATATTATCTATTGACACGACCTCATCACCTGATTCGGCTTCGTTTAATTTGTCCTCTATATATGAACAGTCTACTTCACTTAGTTTATCCTTATACAAAGCCGCATCCTCTGATTTCTATATAAATTTTGTTTTAGGTTTGTTTATTAAAAAGTGATCCTTATCATTTATTGCGTTCTGTTTATTTATTGTTTTAATTGTGAACGCAGCATAAACTGGACAGTGGATATCACTCAATATGGGATCAAAATCTAGTACATCGAAATCTGACACATATTCTGCAAAATTAGTAGATATAATAATGTAATCTACAGTACTTGAATCCTTGCATGTTTTTTTACCGATTTGCTTATCTTTTCCAAATCTACCATTCATTATAATTAGGTTGAGGCTACGACACATTTCTATCAATCTTCTTCCCATATTATTTACTTGTTTATCTGAATTGACTCTAACAGCTCCATTAAAATATTTTTTTTCTGTTTCATATATATCATGAAACTCCACAAAAGTCCTACTGTCGTCGGATCTTATATTATCTGATAGTTGACCTGTTCGGGCGTTAAAATCACCCAATCCACATAGTTTTGCATCTTCATTTTGTGAGGTTAATTCTACTATAGTATTTTCAATCAGATCCATGGTAGAAGAGTCTGCGTAAGGAAAGTCTGCTGGAGGGTTGTATACTAGTCCAAAAATAATATTAGAACCTTTATCTAGACCTGAAAATGTAATCCAAAGTGATTCTTTTATATCATTTCCAGGACATTTAACATATTTATCAATGGATTCATGGACCAATATTGCCACTCCTCCAGAACATCTCTTTGCACCTTTTCTATTTTTAAGAATAAGTCTATAGATTGAAATGTTTAAATCATTTAGACTGTGAAGTTTTATTTCTGTTAAAAATATGAGCTTAAATTTGTGTATAAATTCTTCAAGGTCTGTGCTTTTCAATTAAGATCTTAATCCACTTACATTTAGAGCCACAATTTGTATGTCCATAATCATAATCGCATTATGCTCAGATCTGTCAACATCACACTTCTTCTGAAAATTAAAGTCACTTTTGAATCCAACATAATCGCCAGTGTTCGTGTGAGAATTTAAGGTGGTAGTTCTTCTTGAGCTGACGCGATCTGCCTGGAATATGTCCTAATTACTGTTGGTAGGTGGGGTCACATTTTGGGGTGGGGAAGTCTCTGCTTTTTTGTTTGTTGACCAGCAGTTGGGCTGTGATTTGAGCTCCACTTAAGTCACTGGTCTGGTAGAATTGTTTCATGGCGTTACCCTTTGTTGACAACAATTCAGCCCACGTGTCAATCCATATATATTTGTCGGGTTTTGAGGCCGCCATTGATTCTAAATATTCATTGACCATCCTTGCTGTCTCATTGCATCGCTTAATGTCAGCAGAGCTGCCCTTTCTAGGTGGAATGGAACATAGGCCAATTGTGGCCTCAGGGAATGAAGCACTAACATTAGTTACGGTTTCACAATATTTCACAATAGTCATTGAAGCAGACGTCATTTGGTACATCACATCATTCGTTCCAAGATGTATAACCACGTTTTCTGGATCCAACACACCTGTATAGTTGTTTCTTGCTTCCTGTCCGATGCACTAGAAAGAGTGGATTCAGATTTATATGAGATACTCATTTCTGCTGGTTCTTTTATGTCCCTGAGCATTGAATCACCAATGAGAAGGGTCGTACAGGGTTGTGCATGTGGCTCAAGAATGGATTGGTTGCCATTTTGATTCCCATTTTCTCGTCTAGATATGTTTTCTGTTGCTGCTGATGCGTTTTTTATTACGATATTATTTGTTTGTTGTATACTCGCATCTTTGTTTGCTGCTGCTGCTGGTCACAGGTGTGGATACTGGAACTATTGTGACTGTTGGGGTGGCCATACTATCCGTTTGTAGTTTTGTGTTTGACTTCGTGTCGTTGAAAACGTCATTCTCTGGTCGTTGTTTCTCTAGTTGAGTCGCCATTCGCCCCTCCGCAATATCATGCCTGTAAACTCCAAATTCTTCAAGTTCTTGTTTGGCATTGCACCTCCCTTCTTTGTCTCCAGGCTGTGGGTGGTCTCAATGACCACTAGAATATATCAATAATCACCAGGACCGTACGCAGCATGAAGTGAGCTCAGTCCCATTAAAGTTACACCTATGGAATCAAATTGGATGTTACTTTTTTCCCGAAGCATTGTTTATTTTGGTCATATAATGCATTTTTAGCCAATACGCCTAGTATAATTTCTGTTTCATTTCTTGGAAAGATTTAGGAAAAAATCCAGAGCGTATTTACGATTGAGATGTGACTTGACGTAAGTTGTTATATTCTCACAATACACAATCTTATCTAAGGCTGGAAGAATCGAAAAGTTAGATAAGTTAATACTGAGTGTAGTGATACCAAAAGTATAAGAATTGGTCCATTCATTGCAAAGATATGGCTATTTTCCGAACTTGACTTCTACTTTGACGAACATAGCGAAAAACACCCCCTATGTTAGAAAATGGGCTGCACAAAAAAACTGATACTACAATTTGTTTGTACATACTAGCTGGGGTTGTTGCCGAAGGTCCATTCTACCATTCTGTCAATTCCGATTGTAGATACTACGCCGGTTGAACGAACTCACTAAATAGAGCCCCTACAAAAACTAGCTCCTGGACTATATATATCAACCTCAGATACTGATGACGAAAACATCGTCTGAGGCCACACCATGGGAAACGTTTGATTCCTCAGTGATATATAATGAATACATTAATGAATTAATGAATGAACGAGTGAGCGAGCCAACGAACGAGTGAGTAAGTGAGCAAATGAGTGAGTGAGTGAGTGAGTGAGTGAGTGAGTGAGTGAGTGAGTGAGTGAGTGAGTGAGTGAGTGAGTGAGTGAGTGAGTGAGCACTGGATCTTCTTCATGCGTTTGCAGGTTGATTGATTGACGGATAACGGTCCAGTGGGCGTGTTTTGTCTACTGTTGCGTCATCGGGCGGCGGCTGGGATCTAGCTTAAACATGAAGGTCACCCTTCAATGTAAAACTAGAACGACGTACCAATTTTAGAAAGAGTTTTTTTATTCTACATTCTCACGTATATCATCACATAAGAGTAATTTTGACTCACTGTCTACGACGCTGGGCCAGCATTGTGTCAACTTTTTGTGTTTGTCGGGAATGGACACTCGTTGCTGCGGCGTGCAGTGGACAGAGGGGGAGCCTCGTGTATACAGCAATGTCCCTAGAGAGTTATCGTTATCCGCACTGTAACGTAACGTCAGATTATCAGTCTGATAGTGCGGATGCAGTGTAGTTGAAAGTCTCCACCAATAACTTTAAAACTGGTATTGTATTTGTGAAGTCACTCTTAACACTTGAGATCACTCTGCTTATGTGTGACGTCACACGGACTGCTTATTTGTGACGTAACACGGTCTGCTTATGTGTGACGTCCCTCTGTCTGCGTATATATGACGTCACTCGATCTGCTTGTGTGTGACGTCACTCTTAACACATTTAATTGTGACTTTATTCTGCACAATTATGACGACAATCCGAGTATTTCTATACATTCTGTCTGCGAAGCTATGACGCCATTATGATAACTCAGTCATGACTTCATTTACACAGGTATGACGTAACGTCAAACTGTAACATCTGTGACGTCACTCAGTCTGCCCTCGTGAGGCCACGCTAGAGAGACGGGGGTCCTGTTGGTATTCTACCCCCGACCAATGGGAAAGTAGCTTATGCTTTCAACGACGAGATCAGCCAATCACCATCGTCAATCATTTTTTATTTAAAGTTTACGTGTTTGTGTCTCCCTCACCATATATAATTTCATATGTTGGTGAATGAAAGTTAGTTATTTTCTCTGACCAAATGAAATGAATCGGGTTTTAGGTTTGTGCACATATAGGCTAAACTGGGTCAGGAGAACCTCCTAAGGATGGTGAGATGATTGAGATGACACTGTCCTCCAGACACAGGATTCGAGATTCGAGCCCTGGCGGTCTGAGGTCGAGCACGCTACCTCTCGGTCACGGAGGCTCCCCACAATACTGACTTTCACACGTGGATGGGGAAGAAACATGTTTTTTTCTTTCAAAGCACCGAGACCGGGAACCGAACCCCGAACTCTGGCGTGAAAGGCAGCCGTGCTAACCACTACCCTAGGGTTCCCGCCCATTTTCTCTGACCAACGACACAAAACTACATTATAATTATTATTCTGTCCAGGATATGATACAATGTGAAACTGGAGTGCCAGCTATACTTGACATAAGCCCCAGACAACAGACACATCACCCCCTTTACAGTTGATACGGACAGACAGACAGACAGATGTTTTATTTAAAAAAAAATTGTCATACAGATATATGTACACACAAATCATGATAAGTTGCATTATCAGAATAAAACAGTGGATATTTTGAAAATGTTAATGATAACTACTTAAAATAAAATAAAATGGCATTGCCAAAATATAAAAATAGCTGTATGTCCATATGTTTCCAAAGTTAAAGGCAGTTTATATATCTCACGGTGGAAGCCCAATTCGCAAAGCTTTTTCTATCAATTATTGCATCGAGATATTGGAGGTGAGCTAGTGATAAGTGTTAAAACCCATAAAAGTTCACTCAGATCTATGTTAAATCTATGTACGTTTTAAGCACGTGTAATTTCGTTCCTGTTCAGATACAGCTCTTTGGTACCGCGGTGGGGGGGGGTGTATAGAAATGTTTTAATTAATGAAGGGGCATAAATTGTAACATGTAAAATAAATATCTTAGCCTGTGTTATTTATGTTGTTGGCTGTGATTTCATATGAGTATTAACGGAATGCCAATTTTGTAAATATGAAAGAATATGAGAAATATTCGAGCTACATGTGTGATTTCGTTTCTGTGGAGATACAGAAATAGAAAATGGAAATGTTTTAATTTATAAAAAGGCATACATTATAACATGTATAATAAATATGTTTGCCTGTGGTATTTATGATGTTCGCTGTGATTCCATATGACAATTAATGGAATGCCATTTTTGTAAATATGACAAAATATGATAGATATTCACGTTACATGTATATCTAGAATGAGAAACAGCTATTGGTGATCTATGTATCCAGGGTGTGCCACTCGTGATCTATGTATCCAGGCTGCGCCACTCCTTCTGTTCTGAGATGATTTTACTGTAAACCATGACATTTTCTTACAACAATGTTTGCGACGATTTTTTACATGAAAACTCTAATTTTTAATGTTTTACTTTGGGCTGTTACATTTTTATTTGTGTATCACAATTGGGTCCTAAAATAGTGATTTGTATTTACTACAATGTGGGAATAGCAACATATCTCATATGTCAAAGAACATAGAATATGGTGAATTATTATTGAGTGTGCCGCACATGGCGTGACACCACCACATATTTTACATCACTATACATCCACCATGTGACACCACATTTTACAGTCAGCGAAAACAACACATCGACCAAATGGTGGCTTAATGTTGGCCCACCGTCTGCCACGCTGGCCCAACGTCGAGCCCACACTGGGTCAACATGACATATCACGCTTTTATAGTTAAATCGATACATCCAGCATGTGATGCCAGCAAACACAAAACATTTGCATAACATTTATACAACGTCGGGCCAACGTCTTCGACGTTGGCCCAACATTGTACAAATGTTGTACACATGTTTTGCGTTGACTGGGATTTCATTTCGATCACCTGACGTGTATCTAACCCTTTAAGCTCTGAGCGCCACAATAATTCAATTAAATTCAGTTTATTTAGTGAACTATTATATATAATCAGATGCCTGCCATAAATAAAGTAATTATATAGAATAACAATTGTGTGTAATATTGGTAACACATATACGACGTGAGTGAGGCAATAACATATGTGTGTGATATTGGTATGGAATAAACGATGTTTATATAAACATCACACAATTAAACAGCGGGCCAGCAGTGAGCCGGCATTGACCGGGAACCCTTTAGTCTCCAAGGTTTATGCACAAATATTTCAGCATTGTCTGTTATTTTCCGGGGGGGGGGGGGGGCATGGCATGTCTATTTAAAGGAATCAGCTGATGGTGTAATAAATCACCTTGCTGTGGTGGCAGACCCAACGCGGCGACGTGTGACATGTGAGCGATGCACGACGTGTACGCCTCTATAGCCAGTCATTTCAGATGACATTTCTGACATGTAAATAAATAATAACTTTCCATTGGAAAAGTAAGGATAAAACCTAGATAATTTCAATCTTAACATTTTTGGTGGGATACGACCCCTGCCCTTCGCTAGATGCCGCTGACTGGGGTCGATTGGTCCCTGCGGAATTGTTAAATTTACTGAATTTGTTTTTCTTATGTTAAAAAATAAAACAAACACGAAACGTGCGTTGATCAGCTAATGTAATTCAGGGCCTTTTGAGAAAGGGGTTCTGTCCACATGTGAATGTACTGCACAGGGTGGTTCAGAACTTCAAAATTCAAACAAATTACATGTCAAAAAGTACAATTTCCTGGCGACGGGCCTGTGTACTATAGTCCAGGGAAATTAGCCTGACAACACACTTTTGGGTGGAATAAATTCGTAAAAAGCTTATTTTTTCAGGAAAGTACTCAAATTCAAGATGACCGCCAAAATGCAGTTTTGAAAGAGCAACACACATATTTCTATGTGCATGGGCTAATTGGTGGCACAAAATATGCTAAATTGCTAATTACCATATATGTGTCAGTTTAAAGGGACCCCTTGGGATGAGACATTTTCAATATTGTCAATTTTGAAAATTTAATTTATATAAAGCTATATAGCCTACTGATCTTAACTGAAAATACGAAAAAGTCAAAAAACAATTTTAAAGCACCGAAAAAGAGTGAAATAGTTGTATTTCCAGGTCGTATATTGCCATGTAAATAAAACAAGTCAGCAATATTCAGCACTTCACATCACATATTCCCACGTATCAGAAGGTAAGATCAGAGCATTCGCCGCTAATTGGTGTCTTATAGTCAGGACACGGGAGGACACACCTGTAGCACTGATTGTCTACCCAACGCTGGGCCGATGCCATCAGCATGTGGCCCAATGCTGTGAAAACATGCAATCGTCCTTCAGGTGTACAAATAGTTTGTTTGGGTTACTTCTGGTTTCATAGAAATGTTGATTAAAAATATTTGTAAAAATATGAGAATTCTGAAAAAAATAAAAACATGATCCGTGGGATACACTACTTCAGTACGAAATTAAAAACGAAAATTGATGTCATCCCAAGGGGCTGCTTTAAATACAGTTGTGAGTTGACTTATTTGTTTTTGTTTTAAATAGGTTAAAATTCAAGATTGCCGCCAACTTGCAGTTTTGAATCAGCAGAACTTGTTTATTACATACATATTTTCATGTGCATGGTTTAATTGGTGGCACAAAGTAGGCTAATTAACCCTTTAAGCCCCACCATGCATTAAAGCATCATTTTACATCCCTGAAAACAGACTTAATTTTCCTACAAGTAAGGGTTTTAGAACGAAAATTCCCATGAAACTGGTTTACCAATACGTGGTAATTTTCTTTAATTTTTAAACGACATCAAATCATCTTCATCCACTACAAGTCGAGAATTGCGGCAGCAGTTCGCGGCTTGTAGTGGATGAAGATGACTACGGTAAATTCAGGATTGGAAGGGTTACCGTAAGTTTGTCAGTGTCAATGAAGAAGTGATTGCAAATATTTTTGTTTGTTTTAAATAGGTTAAAATAGTATAAAATTGTGATTTTTTTATTTGAAAAAATTCAGAATATTCGATATGTTGACGTTACAAAAATATTGTTTTATCAATCAACTGGATGGTTACTGGTGTGCAGAGACAGGCTAAACTAATTCCGAATAATCTTGCGAATGTTTACCAAATTTGAAGTGAAATAGAACGCTAGTGATCCTTATGTTTACTATATATTCCATTGATAACAACATATCAAAAGGAGAAGTTTATATCACTTCAACAAACACATCAATCGATTAAAAAATTAATTTACCCAAGATTAACAGTAGATTATATTTAAAGCAGCTATTATTTTCAATTATCTTATTGATTTAACAACATATATATGAGTCCAAACATTTATATAAACTTTATATAAAACAGGCCATTCGAATTACTGATAAAAGTCCTAGGTTTTCGGATACGAATCCCTTATTTAAGAATTTGACAAAATTACAATAAATTATTAAATAAAAAAATATTAAATAATCAATTACCAGAATATTTTGACTCCTTTAACATGCCCAGAAACTGTGCTTATCACAATTACAACACTCGCCATTGTCAAAATCTTCGACCTTTTCGACCCAAACGTACTATTGAAAATTGCTATGTTTGTCAACATTTGGCTGCCCAATAATTTTCTTTAAACCTCCTAATGTCTTTAAAAATGTCCATAGTTTTATAAATTGTCAATGATTTCAACATTTGAATAATTTTTGTTTCTGGTATGTTTGTGAGAATTTATTTACAATAATTTGGTATATGTATATTGTATTTTTGACTGTACGCATGTTTATTTGTTTGTCTTTTTATTATGTAAAATGATTGGTGCACTGTCATTTTTATTTTTTATATTACAAGGTGGCCTCCATGTTAGCGACTTAATGTCTTAATGTAGGTCTCATAATCCAATTCACATTATATTTTACTAAAAAAAATTGTAATGTACAATAATTGGTTAAATAACAAGTTATTATTATTCTTCTACATATATAATATCCAGCTATTCACACACTAGGATAACAACCACTGACAACTTTTAGTTGTAGGTGAGCTTCTACGTATGGAATGAAATTTGATCTCAAGCTCTGATCTTCACCTGATATCCCTGATTTCAATAAAAAAATAAGACCAATTGTTACTACTTTTTAAAACGGTTTGTTCTGAACTACAATACAGTATAATCTCAACGAAACTCAGTTTTTTTTAGCCCTGGGATATACTGAACACTTCTTCAGTGTCCAAGATCACTTTTGTAGAGGCTGAGATAATTTTAAAGTGGCTGTGATCAACTTCTTCGTTGGTCAAGATCACTTTTGAAAAATGGCTCGAGAGAATGTAAAAGTAATAACAAACATTGATAAAGTTAACATGAGCGAGAAATCCTGCTGGTATTCACTAAAAAAACGTTGGGAATTGTTTAAATGGAGGGATAAAGTACAAACTTAGTGCTTTGTTGTACCTTTCGTATTTAGCAGAGATAGAACCTAATGAATTTACGCTAAAGCTTTTGATAGTGACATTCAAAGATGTTGGTATATTTTTTAATATGCGTTTTCCGTTTTTTGTCGATATAATTATACACTTTATACTCTAATTTTGATTAATGTCCATTATTTCGATGCAGAGTCAAGTGAAAACAATCAATTTTTACAGGCAAATGCAAAAAATGACTTACTTTTTTAGAAAACAGAAGGCGGCCATTTTGTATTTTGTCATGTTTCATATAATATAAGTTTTTGTTTATAGAGCTATAATTTTGATTGATGTCCATTATTTCGATGCAAAGTCGAGTGAAAAAATTGTTACAGGCAAAAAGTACAAAATTAAATAGGCCCCTTTTGTTTATAAAACAGATGGCGGCCATTTTGTATTTGTCTCTCACCAAAATTGTGTAAAATGTAAAAGCATACATAGCATCCAGGCTTATTTATAAGCATATCTGGTTTGAAAAACCGTGGCCCAAATGTAGATACATATAAAAAATGTTTGATGAAATGGTGTTTCCCAACGCGGGTTTTTTGTCGTGGATTTCGCTCATTTTTCAATTTAAATTATGGTTAGGCATACATAGAGCGATAAATATTTGATCGCAATGTATATTGCAATGATTTTATATACCATAAAAAGCGAAATTCAAATACCGGTAATATGATATATAGCAGTTGCAGATCGTTTTATTAGCACAGAAATAACATACATATTCAAGTGACCCTACGCCCTTGTTTAAAACTGCGCGACTTTGTTAATAACATATTTAGGGTACCTTTGAATAAGTCGTTAAAATAGGGTTTGCATCCCTATATTCGATGTCGTGTTCAGTATATCCCAGGGCCTCAAAAAAAACTTTCGTTGAGATGTTGGGGGGGGGGGGGGTGCATGGTAGCCATATGTAGCCCATCGCCTATAGTAGAACCTGCTATGAACAGCCACCCTTGGGACACAGGAAAAGTGACCATTCAACACAGCCTGTGGCTGTTCATAGCAGGTTCATTTGAATACAAAATGTCATTTTGGGTAGTGGCCAAGTGGTCTCCCATAGGAGGTTAGCTCCCCATAAGAGTGGCGGCTATATGATCATGCAGGACATGTTTGCTTTATTTTTTTTTTAAAGATCCAATATTGTGGAGAGCCTCCGTGACCGAGAGGTAGCGTACTCTGCCTCAGACCGCCATGGCTCGAATTGCGAATCCTGTGTCTGGAGGGCAATGTCATTTCATTCATCTCACCATCCTCAAAAGATTCTCGTGATCCATTTTAGCCTATATGTGCACAAAAGCGGCATTATACCCCATTCATTTCATTTCATTTCTTTGCTGTTTCTAAGCAGTTATTTCTGTTTGTCTTAGCAATATATAGGCCAAAGGCAAACAGCAGTAACTGCTCACTTGAAACGTCAGCAGTTACTGCTGTTTGTCTTTGCTGCTTGTTTTCCTTTGACTTGTAGCTAAACAAGCAGCAGTAAACACATACTCTTCAAGTCAGCAGTTACTGTTGTTTATTTGTTTATTTATTCGCCATACACAGTACATGTACATAAGAATACAGTAAAATTCATAAACAAATAGTACAATATGGCAGGTTATCTGAGAACAGGCAATATACCTATACAAGCTCAGAAACCATCGTAATACAATTGAAATTATGGTAAAAAGTAATACAATTAATAAAAAGAGCGTTTTAACGTTGAGCACCGCGATTACACACACAAGAGTGACACCTACATGCCCCTGACCAGGTACATACATTATCTGTTTCGAAATCTGTAAGAAGGTTGTCATAATGCATTACAAGTTAACGTTTAAAAGAATATATAGAATCGGCGTCCCTCAATTGCCGCGGGAGGGCATTCCACATTGGAACAATTCTATTAAAGAAACATCTTTCAAAACACTCTGTTCTAACAATTTTCATACGTAGAACACGGCCCTTATTGCCAGATCTCAGAGATGAGTTTGAAAATATTTCTATGTTATTATGCCAGGCTACGTCATAGTATCCTTTAATACATTTAAAAACATATAACAAAACTGTAATCTCGCGTCGATAAGATAATGGGTGCAAATTAAGCATAGGGCATCGTTGGTCGTATTTAATTTACGGATAATTATGCATATAACGAGTAGCTGCTCTCTGTATTGACTCAATAGCCTTTGTATCTGAAACCGTACTGGGGGACCACACACTGTAACATTATTCTAAATTACTCCGTACCAATGTACGGTACAGAGAGGTAGTGATATTAACAGGAGCATTAAAACCAACTGCTCGTTTAATCATACCCATCGTTCTATTACATTTATTAATCAATCCCCTACAATGTGTGCCCCATGTGAGATTGGTGTTTATCAGTACTCCCAAATCTCGCATGTGCTGTACTCGTTGTAGGGGCTTGTCTAAAATTTTATATTAAAAAATAAATGGTAAATTATTTCTGGTGATGGATAATACATTGCATATATCAATGTTAAAATCCATTCCCCAGATATAACTCCACATTAAAAGACTTTCGATATCCTGCTGTAGCAGAACACAATCATTTAAAGACCTTATTTTAAAAAAATACTTTGCATCATCAGCAAATAAACTTATAGAGCAAGAAGAAACAACATCTGGCATATCATTAATATATAGTAAAAATAAAAGTAGGCTTAAAATTGAGCCCTGCGGTACTCCTGATGTCACAGACAACCAGCTAGATTTAGCACCCTCTATGACTACTTGCTGTTTTCTACCTGTTAAGTAGGATTTTAACCAATTCAGTAAGTCACCATTAAATCCAAATGTGTTCAACTGATGTATAAGTAATGAGTGTGGTACACTGTCAAAGGCCTTACTAAAATCTAAATAAATTACATCAGTATTGCATAACCTACCCGAGAAAAAACCATGTTGCTTTTCAGATATATCCTGACTGACAAAACTATAAATATGATTATATATACAGCGTTCCATTATTTTTGAAACTATGCTTAATAAGGATTCAGGCCTATAATTATTCACTTTGTCCCGATCTCCTTTTTTATGAATTGGTGACACATATGCACACTTCCACATATATGGAAATTGTGATAGCCTCATGCTTAAATTGAAAAAAACTTGTCAGTGATGGGGTTATTTGCTGGGCGCACATTTTTAATACATATGGGGAGACATTATCAGGCCCACACGCTTTATTAACATCGAGTTTAGATAACATTTTAAAGACGTCGAAATCATTAAAACACATAGTACTGAGATGATCTTCACAAATGATAGGAATGTCGGGTAATTGATCCTGTTCTCTCTCATCTACTTGCTTAAATACAGATTTAAAATAGTCGTTAAACAGACACGCCTTGCCTTGTGGGTCTGTAGAGCCAGCAGAATCGTTTTGAATTTTACTAGGTAGTGATTTACTTTTCGTTTTATTTCTAAAAAAGGACCAGAATATTTTAGGATTACTTTTTGATATTTCTCCAAATTAGCAACAAAACAGCTATACTTCTTTTTTAATAGCGATTTCAATTTATTTCGAATTTTCTTAAATTTATCCCAGTCCTCTTTAAGGTCACTGGCTTTGGCTATTTTCCACACAATATTTTTTTTAGATGACATATGTCTAACTTCGGAGTCGAACCACATAGGCGCATTAGATTTCCGGACATTAACTTGTGGGACACATCCACTAACAGATTTATTGTAATGCTGGAGCCATGTGTCCCAAGCTGCATCAATATCGGTAAAATCCGTAGCAGTATTAAAATAAGGTAGATCGCTTAGCAATGCGCACAGCTTTCCAACATCTGTTTTTTATATTTAAAAACTTTTCTGCTGACACTAGGTGTTTCAGACATCTTCAACAAAATATTAAAATTCAGAACAGTATGATCAGTGGTAAAATCGACATTCATAGCTGCTACCTGGTCTACGTTGGACTCGTCATTAACAAAAAGGAAATCTAATATATTACCACAAACATTTGAGGGTACACCGTTACACTGGATTAGTGAGTTACCTAACATAAAGTCAGATACAAAATCACCAGATACAACAATCAAATCGTATTTTTTTTAGATATATCAACTAGTACTTCATTTAACTCTATAAAAATCAGCTCGGCGGTGGCAGAGTGAGGATTGTAAACAACGATAAAAATAAATGCTTTACTGTCAGCCGGTTTGCATTCACAGACCAAAATTTCCTGGTCATGAGGCTCAAACTCACATTTTCGCTCTAAGTGAATGAAGTCACTCACAGCTAACATGACACCACCACCAACTTTACTTGGCTCAATTACCTCTCTGCCACGACGGTGAACAACATAATTATGGGGGAACAGTTCAGTACTTGAAATGGATGAGTTTAACCACGTCTCTGTTACTGCCAGTAAATGAGGCTGGTAAATAGCTATTAGATTATGCATTTCTGTTATTTTATTTATATTTGATCTTACTGACTTGACACTCCCTGCATTCATATATATGGTATTTAGCTAATCACACATACTCTTATTGTTTTTCTTATTGAAACTTGTATCAAGTCTGTGCTTATTTATGCATGCATTCTGTGTCATTCCAGCTGTGTCTTCGGCACTACCTGCTACACTGGCGCTCCTTGTGTCCTAGACTATGACACCTAAAACAACGGACTCGTGAGGTAAATCGGCACTGTTCTGTGTCATGGGAAGATTCTCCACAGTAGTAACATGACACGTGGTGTGAGTGGTTTTGACGTTTGTGATAATTTGAGCGGTCGTGAGTCATAGGCCTCCTGCTGTTTCGGCTGTAGTGTGAATTGTCTCGGTCGCCCTGTCTATTTAAAAACCTATTCTGAATATAAGCACCACGTTGTCAGTGTTCGTGCCTACGTGTGTGCTGCTGAGATGGAACATTAGTGTATAGCGCTTTTGCCTCTCCTGGATGGGGCCACTGTCTCTGACACGGAGGGGATGTCGACTGTCCTGGATGGGGCCACTGTCTCTGACACGGAGGGGATGTCGACTGTCCTGGATGGGGCCACTGTCTCTGACGCGGAGGGGATGTCGACTGTCCTGGATGGGGCCACTGTCTCTGACACGGAGGGGATGTCGACTGTCCTGGATGGGGCCACTGTCTCTGACACGGAGGGGACGTCGAGGTTGACTCTGCTGTGTTGAATGCCGGCTGTGATGGTGAAGGGCTTGTCGTTTCCTTTGGTTGACCTCTATCACGTTGTGGATTTTGTGGCTTGGGTCTCTCACGTTGCAGGTCGTTGGTACTAGGAGTACTTTTCTGCTACTTCAAACCCAGGTTGAGCATGAGTTTCATAGTACCATAGCGGCTCAGATGGAGACCATCCTCGTCGAACATCGTCTCACTAATGGTGTTGTCCTGGTGACGAGAGTTGCCATCATGGCTAATAAAATGGCAATCCAGACCCTCTGCCAATTGCTCAAGTCCAACATTGACAGCTTCAACCATGGTCTGTACACGAGTACCATCTAGACGAGGGCATAGTACACTCACAGACACCACATCGGCTCGGGCGACGGCAGCTTCCAACAGAGGTCGAAACTCTTCCAGTACATCGGATGTTTTGAGGCTGGGGTCTGCATCGTTTGTGCCAACGTGTAGAATCAGGTGGTGGTACTGCTTATTCTGAGCTAACAGTAAGTCTTTGACGTCAGCAATATAACCACCACGCTTACACATGACCCTCACGCCACGAATCTGCTTTCCATCAATGTCTCTCAACAACGAATCTCCTATTACAAGGGTACCACTACGGGGTTGTGACTGGCTGACGTTGTCACGACGTGGTGATACAACAGGTGATGGTGGGGTTCATGGCGTAGAGGACGGTGACGTGAAAGATGATGATGATGATGTAGTCGGCGAAGCAGGAGATACCGGCAAACGTATGTCAGATGATTCATGTGATAAGTTCAGCAACCTGCGCTCAAAGTTATTGACAGTCGGCAATTTTAGATGCTGATTGTTCTTATAGGCTGCATCTAGAGAGTTGTGTAGCTTGCTGTAGCTGGTCTGTAATTGACGTATTGACTGGATGTCCTTGCTCATCTGCTGCGTGGTTTTCACCAACTGACTAATCTGAGACGGCACAAACCGACATTTATGACACGTCCATGTACCACATACATCTGCATCCTCCTTGCTGTCTCCAACACATTGTGGATGTAGCCAAGTCATACACACACAGCACCTCAGGAAGGGAGCAGACAGTTTGCGGCCAGGACATGCACCAGCTGTGCACGTCTGAGTGTTGTTGTTTTTCACACCTCTCTCCTTTTTTGTCTTTTGACGGCTGACCGTCCTGGAGGTGGTTTTGTTAACCAGTTCGTCATGGGTGGCTGTCGTTTTGGGGTCGTTGGTTTTATGCTCAGTCGACTCCTCGGTTGATGGCTCTTGGTCTGCTACCTGCTGGTCGACACCCCCCTCCTCTCTGTTAGGTTGGGGCGGGCCAGGCTGTTCCTCCACAACAGGGTTGAGTTCTGTGGTGTCAAACAGCAGAATTGAATCGTCCTGCTGATCATGCGCCACAACTCCTTTCAGATTAGTCCTCTGCTCCTCCTTTTTGACTAATTAGCTAATTTTAAGCTGTTCCAGTGAGTCATCAGAGATGGCTTGACTTCTTCTTGCCCTCAACCTCATTTGACTGCTAAAGTTCTTGAAAGGCGTGATGAGTTTCTTGGGAGGAGTGAACATGCCTGAGAGGCCTTTGGCCGCCATGGGTTTCGTTGCTGAGCACACCTCTCCAACTACACCAGCGTGAGGAGGATTAAGCAGTTCACTGACACCTATCCAAGATGGCGGCCCCCAGGTGAGCGATATTAAAGGAAGTACAGAAGTTGGTCCCAAAACCCTGCAAATAGCGGCTATCTCACTAAAAGTTCAATGATGCAGCTATCAGCCGGGACATCTCCACATATTCACTGACGTCTTCTGTAGTAGAGAACAGATTCAGAAAACAGAATTGTGTAAAAAAAAAGAGTACTTAGTACCACACTGAGAATATATTGTATATAGTTAGAACTAAGGCCTACAATTATAAAAAAAATCGGTGATTTTATTTTAGCTTATCAATATGACCATATAATGTAAACATGTACATAGACTAGAACTGCAAAAGTTTTTTTAATTTTTGTGCTGCGTATTCCCGTATTTCTTATTTTTGACATGGTTGTCAATAATTAGAAATCAGGAATTTCGTCTCTATATCTAGCCTGACTGGTGAATGCGCAGCACAAAAATTAAAAAAAACTTTTACAGTTCTAGTCTATGGACATGTTTACATCATATGGTCATATCAAGAAGCCAAAATAAAATCACCGATTTTTTTCTGATTTTAGCCTGGGCATGTCCCTTTAATTAATAAAATCAGCAAATTCATTTGCAAGGTCCGTGACACAGTTTGGTAGGGGATTCTTTTTTCTGACCCCCATGATGTTGTTAATAATTTTTTAAAAGCTTTAGTATCTTTGCCGCTTTTTATCACTTCATTGGATATGACATCGTTTTTTGCTTTGAAAAACAATATATTTAATCTGTTCCGCTCAAATTTGAAAGCAATTAGTTGGTGTTCCTCTGTGTAACCTCTCCATATCCATTCTCTTCCCCTTACTACTACTCTCTGCTCCCTTATTCTGTTGTTGTACCAGTTGTTGTTGAGTTCTTTACGTCGCTCAGTGATTTTCATTGTTTTTTTTCAGGTATAAATTTGTCCAGTAATTTAGTAGTAGTGTAATTCATTTGATTAACAGGGTACTCCAAATCATCGTTTTTATTAATATCACCAAAATCAACTATAATTCTTAAACTGATCGGTATCTAATTTCCGGTAGCTTCTTCTTGTTATTGTTTTCTGGGTGACTTCACCTTTGACTATAGAAAGTTCACATATTATAAAGGTATGGTCCGAAATAAATGTGCCAGGCATACAATCAACAATTTTCATATTTGATGTTTCAGGTAAATAATCAAGTATATGACCCTTCATATCCCAAGGCTTCTATGAATTCTACCATAGCCTGAGCTTCTGGGTCGTCAACATATCAACATAAATGTTCAAATCGCCTAAAAACACAACGCTGTCTATCACTACAATTTCATCACTAATTGTCTCGAGAAATTCATCGATAAGATATGCAAACGGAGTTCGATATTGAAAAATACAGCACTCGTTCAATGAATAAGGTGTGAGCCTTTAGGCGAACACCTTATTCATTTAACATATTGCACGAAAAATGAACAACATTTGTATTTTCTCACACGATCAAGTCACCTATGACATTCAACTGCCATACATTGTGCTGAGTCTACAGCTAGAGTGCAATATGGGCTGATACCGATATACGTCTCATAGTGAAAACTACAGCACTGAGTGTGATAAATTGTGGTATTGTTCGTTGATGTTTTTGAGAGTTTCCGTAATGACACATATTATGTCGATGGCATTTTTTTTATTTCAAGATATTGAACAGAAAGAATGACTGCGCTAGGGTGTAAAGGGTTGATAGGCTATATAATAGTTGCAGCCATACAAGTCTGGAACACCTGGCTGCTGTCTAAGAGTAACACTATCCAGTAGATAAGTGGTGTCAGATTATTACCTCTGATTTGGCTCCCGTAAAGTACTGGGTACTTGAAATCTGGAACAGAAAACACTGGCCCCACCAGAGCAAACACTAGACGTGTAACCAATGTTGGTTCAATGCTGGCCAGCGTCGCAGACGGTGGCCAGCATTGTGCCAAGATTGGTTCAGTATCTCTGATGTCAGATTACCTCTGATTTTTATATCGCTGCACGTGGCTTCTGTAAAGTAGAGGAGACTTAATGAAATCCAGGAGCAGAAAATCATTCAGCCCAACACAAACACGGATCAGCTGCTATATGTTCTACCTGGTGAATAGCTCACATAACTCCACGGGAAGCAATCAATGGGGCGTGTCTGCCCTGTCTACAGTATTAAGTGGGTCTGAAACCTCTATGTATTTTAAAACAAATTTACCAGCGCTGCATAACCATTATTTCGTTGTGACCCATTTGATACTTTTGACATGACAGAAATGAAATGAATCGGGCTTTAGGCCACCTTTGTGCAAATATAGGCTAAACTGGGCCAGGAGAACCTCCTGCCTGAGGGTGGTGAGATGATTGAGATGACACTGTCCTCCAGACACAGGATTCGAAATTCGAACCCTGGCGGTCTGAGGCCGAGCACGCTACCTCTCGGTCACAAAGGCACAATACTGACTGCCGAGACCGGGAACCGAACCCCGAACTCTGGCGTGAAAGGCAGCGGTGCTAACCACTACCCTAGGTCCCCCGCCCTTGACATGACAGGACAAGTTATTTTCCTAGTTTTAGGAGTAGTTACAAGTGTTTACTGGGTACAATTCTGAGCAATAAACAGTGCTGTTGACGACAAAATCGCGACCAGGAGATGGGTGTTGTGAAATAGACACTGCTTAGTTCTCAACGATCTATTTATCAGCCAGGCCCGTCATTTGGGGGGTTCGAGAGGGTCGGACAACCCCTTCCCCCCCCCCCTCCCCCCACCGGACAACAAAGCTGAAAATTTACCCCAGCAACATCCTCCAGAATGCACCATATTGCACCAATTTGCAGCTGAAAATAAAAAAAATCTCAGGGGGGGGCATGCCCCCAGACCCCACAACCTGCGTTCCCCATTCGCTCAACGCCAAATATCAATTCAGACAGTATTTTACAGGCAGTCCAATTAACTTATGTGGAAAATACCCCAGCAATCCAAAATTTGACCCCACCTTCAAAAATTTCTGGGCACGGGCCTGTCAGCACATCATCAGAAGCTCTGAGAAGAACGTATATCTATTCTAGTGTTCCGTAGTCATGTTTTTTTACATGTAGGTATACTTACGTTAACTCTTAAAGCGCTGGCATGTTTTTCTAAACCATGAAGACCAAATGTTTTTTTTATCAATTTGAAATCATCATAAATGTCTTAGTTAGCTCTTTCCGATTCATTTGAATACCTATGTTATGGGTCTACGGCAATTTGAAATAGTTTTACTCTTACAGTGCGGGGATCGACCTTAGTCGTCAGAATCTGACGTTTACAGACGTCAGATTCTGACGACTTAAGTCGATCCCCGCACTGTAAGGGTCGCAGCTTCTTTGTGGCGATAATATGGTGTTTCAACTCGACGCAGCGCATCTCTCACTCGACACCACCCCAATGATTGCTCTTGCGCTGCTGAATGGTCAGTTTCTATTGTGTCATCCACTGACACAATTTAAAACTTAAAATGACGAGAAAACTCACAACATATTGCTAAAACCGGTAAAATCTTTGAATCTAGCATACGTGCCTCGACTGTGCCACGGACAGACAATACTTTTTTCTCCTATTTTAAACATGTTAAATATAATAATGACTTATATTATTTTCTTTTTATACAGACTCTCGTGCATTATATAATTCCTAGGTTTCTACGCTTTACAGTTTTTTTGCTATATCCAGTGATGTTAGCTATTTTATCTCTGGTTTTGGTGCGAAAAACATAAGCATATTATGACAATGCTGCTTAATTGTATTTTAATTTGTCATGATGCATATTTTAATTAGCCTGTACTTGTTTTAGTATATAACATTATTTAGTTTACATATCATGCATATTAATTTTCATGTGATTTTACGGAGCTAATCCTGTTGTATATAGGCATGTACATAAATATTTTATACTGTTTATTTATAATAACGCATGAGTCTGCATAGGCTTTCTGTCGTAAAATAAAATATCTATCTATGAAAATTAACATCTGCAAATTTGAAATATTGGATTCATTGAGCATTTATCACATACTATTTGATGGATTTTAGTGGTATAATGGTATATTGGTATATTTAGTGGTATATTGCTCGGTCTGAAACATGCTTGATACCGTACATACATGTAAGCTCCCAGTGGTTAATCCTGCAGACGGATCCTCTCGTTTGTGGGAGGTCTACTTGAGATTACTAAGTATTTAGCAAACACGATGTTGTTTTAATGTTGGCCCACCGTTTTCGACGCTGGCCCAACATTAAAAGAACATCGTGTTTGCTGGGTATTAAATTAAACCTTTAACCCCCAAGAATAATGAAATAATAGGAAAAATATCAACAATTTAAAGCTGTGCCTCCCCGTGAAAAATAAAAAACTGATTGTATGTTCCTTGGTCTCGCAGACGCTACACACAGTTTTATATGAGTGAAAGGTTTGATTGATTGATTGATTGATTGATTGATTGATTGATTGATTGATTGATTGATTGATTGATTGATTGATTGATTGATTGATTGATTGATTGATTGAGTGATTGATTGTTTGATTGATTGATTGATTGATTGATTGATTGATTGATCAATCAATTGATTGATCAATCAATTGATTGATTGATTGATTGATTGATTGATTGATTGATTCATTCATTCATTCATTCATTCATTCATTCATTCATTCATTCATTCATTCATTGTTTCATTGATTCATTGAATGAGAATGAATGAATGAATGAATGAATGAGTCAATGTATGAATGAATGAATGAATGCATGAATGAATGAATGATAAATAAGCAAATAGTAAATAAAAAATAATAATAGTAATAAAAAATCAATCAATCAATCAATCAATCAATCAATCAATCAATCAATCAATCAATCAATCAATCAATCAATCAATCAATCAAATAATTAATCAATCAATCAATCAATCAATCAAGTATACATAAATCAAATAATCAATCAATCAATCAATCAAAAAAGCAAACAATCAATCAAATGAATTATGAGACTGCCTTCTTTAGACATATAATATGTTTCCCGGGTCCAGGGCCTAGACTTAGGCTACCCCTTAGTCACAATATTGAAACTTCCACATTAGGTTCAAAGGAATCATGAATGGATCCATGAGTTGGTGGCCGAGTGCTCTCGCTCATAGCCTTGCACCGGATATCTAGAAGTGCCGGAAGTGGAAAGTATCAGTACTATGTGGATAAAAACTAGACGCGTATCTGTATCCTAAGTGGAATGGTCAAGTGCAGGCTTCAGTACGAGATGATGATCCAATGTTGTTTTAATGTTGGGCCACTGTCGCAGACAAATTCAAATCAGGCTCAATATCTTTGTCCATTTATCGCTCCTTTTCGTCGATCGAGCATGCCGGGGAACAGAGGATTTAGGGTGGAAACTTGACCGCAATATACTATTTTTCTTTTACGAAATGACTGGAGATTCAGATTTTCTAAACGACATTCTACAACGTACAGGCTTCAGTAATCTGAGTACGCAGGATGACTCTGATCTTGTGAAACCCTGACGGCTCTCAGCCCTCTATTATCAGCATGTCATACTTTGACCTCTACTAAGTGATTGTCACTGTTGTTTACCACATAGTAGGTGTGACCTTAGAAACTGGTACGTCAGCCGCCGGGTCAAAAACGGGATTCATATCACCTACATGTATATATGTAGGCCCTACAGAGACTAATACTGGTGTAAACTGGTACTTGAGCCGCTGGGTGAACAATGGGGATTCACACTTAGTATCACCAAGGAAAATATAATCAGATTTTATTCTCCTTGGTATCACCTACATGACAGACAGACAGACAGACAGACAGACAGACAGACAGACAGACAGACAGACAGACAGACAGACAGACAGACAGACAGACAGACAGACAGACAGACAGACAGACAGACAGACAGACAGACAGACAGACAGACAGACAGACAGACAGACAGACAGACAGACAGACAGACAGACAGACAGACAGACAGACAGACAGACAGACAGACAGACAGACAGACAGACAGACAGACAGACAGACAGACAGACAGACAGACAGACAGACAGACAGACAGACAGACAGACAGACAGACAGACAGACAGACAGACAGACAGACAGACAGACAGACAGACAGACAGACAGACGGACGGACGGACGGACGGACGGACGGACGGACGGACGGACGGACGGACGGACGGACGGACGGACGGACGGACGGACGGACAGACAGACAGACAGACAGACAGAAAGACGGACGGACGGACGGACGGACGGACGGACGGACGGACGGACGGACGGACGGACAGACAGACAGACAGACAGACAGACAGACAGACAGACAGACAGACAGACAGACAGACAGACAGACAGACAGACAGACAGACAGACAGACAGACAGACAGACAGACAGACAGACAGACAGACAGACAGACAGACAGACAGACAGACAGACAGAAAGACAGACAGACAGACAGACAGACAGACAGACAGACAGACAGACAGACAGACAGACAGACAGACAGACACTAGAAAAAGTGTGCAAAATATAAATGATATATTGGTTCTCGATATTAGTAAATATGCAATAAACAAATAATAACGCCGAATGAATAAAATGCCACAGAATCGAAATAATACCTACGTTCTCGATCTGAAAAATACTTAACGTAAGACGTTAAGATAAAATACCCACATATTATGTTACTGCAGGGAAAGGGCGGGGGCCCTAGGGCAGTGGTTAGCACCGCTGCCTCTCACGCGTGAGTTCGGGGTTCGGTTCCCGGTCTCGGCGGTTTGAAGGTGGCCTAAAGCCCGATTCATTTTTTACTGCATAGTGTAGTGGTTAAGCTCCCATAATGGAACCATTGTGCATTTTATGATTAAAGCATGAAACTCCCACCATTATTAGTACATATCCTGTAGTTTATTTTAAGATGTGGAGGTAAGTTAGATTTGACCCCTGGTGACCTCTAGAGGTCATTGACCTTGAAAGGTCAAAATATCTAATTGCGAAGCTAAAAAGTGGTGAAAATTGTGTATTACAATATCTATGAAATGTTTTTGTATTCCATAAGTGTGCGAAATACTCTAAGAGACTCTTGGTAATCATACAAATACCATCAAGGTCATGTCAAGGTTACTTTAGGGTCATTTAAAGGTCAAAATGGCCACAAATAGTGAAAATATCCACTTTTAATCAATTTAAACAATACTAGTGGTGCAGTCATCTATTATAAAGGATTACTTTTGACACAGTCTTGGTCAGATATCTTTTCCACGCGCATTTTGGGAGATTGAGGGCAGTATCTAACTTGGGGGGGGGGGGATACACCCTAAGTCTTCCCCTTACTACACCCTTTCCTAAATGTTTAATTGGACGAGCAAAATTACAGTGTGCAGCAGCTGTTAAACATCAGTTTGGGCTCCCGTGGAAAACTATTGATGCATAATTGGGCTATGAAGTCTAACATGGGTTGAGATTATGTTTTACTTGGATAACGACGAAAAACAAGGTCAAGGTCATATCAAGGTCATTTCAAGGTCATACTGTCAAAAATATGTAAAAAAAATCAGAAAGTTCGGCAAAATACTTGGGTCATAGTGTACTCGTTTGGCTCCCATAATAAAACAAGTGTGCATTTTATGATTAAAGTATGAAACTTCTACCATTATTAGCACATATCCTGATCTTTATTTTAAATTGTGGGGGTGAGCTAGATTTGACCCCTGACGGCCTCTAGCGGTCATCTACATCGAAAGGTCATATAAGCATTCGCAATGCCAAAAGTGGTGAAAATTGTGTATTACCGGGTACCATATTTATGAACTATTTTTGTATTCCAGAAATATGTCAAATGCACAGAGAGACTACTATTATTGATAAAAATAACACCAAGGTCATAGCAAAGTTACATCAAGTTCATTTCAAGGGCAAAATCGCAAAAGAATGTGAAAATATACCCTTTATATAAAATTCAACGCGGTTAGTGATGCAATTAACCACTTCACTTCCAGGCCGAAGTGCATGTCAGGATCCAGGGATCCTGGTATAACTATAGTAAATCAGACGAAAATTCCCGTCATGTATGGTTACGCAACATGACGAATAACGACGGAAATTTCCGTCATGTATGGTATTGAAGGGGTTAACTATTACAAAGACTGATTTTGAGATATTATTGGTCAGACATATTTTCCACAAAAAATTTCAAGAAATTGAGGGCAGTGTCAGCCTTGGGAGGGGTATCACACCCTCATTCCCCTTATTACACTTATTTCCCAATGATTAATTGTACGAGCAAAAATTGCATCTTGCAGCATTGTGAAACATCAGCTTGGGCTCCCATGGCAAAATATCAATACATAATCGGGTTATGAAGGATCATATGGTTTGGAACTGTGTTTTACTGGGGTACCGTCTGAAAGCAACGTACATGTCATATCAAGGTCACTTGAAGATCAAACTGGCAAAAATCCTAAAAATATATACTCTCACTTACTTACAACTCCGTTGACCTCTTGAAATTGAGTTTTTATTTGCAGAATATGTATGATATTGATAATTTGGTGATAGTTTTAACACACAGTGATTATATGTCCCAATATATTATATTAAAATACACACCTTTGAAATGATCTTAACTTGACCTAAAAAGCACAATTTTATGAAGCCGATGTCAACTGTAACCGCCATGTAGGCCCTACATCGATTGGTTCATATAATACAAGATAAAAATACTCCGCCCCTCCCTTGTAATTGAATGTGCCTCCCCTTGTGTAGGATACAAGTGAACAAGTAGATTATTACTGTTCATTGTCTCATATGCTTAATGAATAGAAGGTGCAATTATGTAATTATCACGGTGTGTAATACTCTGAGAGAGGGATTTTTAATAAGAAGAATTGGCAAAAGCATAATAATTTCGGCGATTTCTTGGCAGCCATTTTTTTTTTCAATTCTTAAAGATGAGAGCTCTACATCCGCCCAGATATCAATACAGGCGTGGATAATTCAAAGAGCAAAAACTATATCAGCCAAAACAAAGTGTTTTTATTACAATAAGATTTTTTATCAATCCCTTATAACATATACTAATCCGTTATAACGGTCTACTAATCCGTTTTAGCGGTATAATATTCCGTTATAACGGACTAGTACTTCGTTATAGCGGTAGAGTATTTCGTTATAACCGTCTACTAATCCGTCATAACGGTCTACCATCCCGTTATAAAGGTCTCGTATTTCGTTATGACGGTCTAGTATCACGTTATAACGGTATACTAATCCGCTATAACGGTATATTATTCCGTTATAACGGTCTAGTATTTCATTGTAACTGCCTACTATTCCGGTATAACGGTCTGGTATTTCGTAATAACGGTATACTATTCCGTTATAACGGTTCAGTATTTCGTGATGACGGTCTACTAATCCGCTATAATAGTCTACTATCCCGTTATAACGGGCTAAGAATCCGTTATAACGGTCCACTATTCTGTTATAACGATCAAATACTCCGTTATAACGGTAAAGAATATTTCGTTATAACGGTCTACTTATCTGTTATAACTGTTTACTATCCCGTTGTAACGGTCTAGTATTTCGCTATGACGGTCTAGTATCACGCTATAACGGCCTACACATCCGTTATAACGGCTTAATAATCTGATAAAAAGGGTCTAAAATTCCGGTATAACGGTCTAGTATTTCTTTATAACGGTCTGCTAATCCGTTATAACGGTATACTGTCCCGTTATAACGGCCTAGTTTTTCCTGATGACGGTCTGTTATCACGTCATAACGGTCTACTATTCCGTTATAACGGTACACTAATCCGCTATAACGGTCAAGTATTTAATTATAACTGCCTACTATTCCGTTATAACGGTCTAGTATTTCGTTATAACGGTCTACTATTACGATATAACGGTTTAGTATTTCGTTATAATGGTCTACTATCCCGTTATAACGGTCTAGTATTTTGCTATGACGGTCCACTAATCCGTTATAATGGTCTACTATTCCGTTATAACGGTCTAATCATCCGTTATACCGGTCTACTATTCCGTTATAGCGATCAAGTATTCCGTTATAACGGTATATTATATCGTTATAAAGGTATAGTATCTCGTTATAACGGTCTACTATTTCGTTATAACGGTCTACTTATCCGTTATAACTGTCTATTATCCCGTTATAACGGTCTAGTATTTTGCTATGACGGTCTAGTATCACGCTATAACGGCTTACACATCCGTTATAACGGCTTATTAATATGTTAAAACGGTCTACTATCCCGTTATAACGGTTGAGTATTTCTTCATAACGGTCTTCTAATCTGTATAACGGTCTACTATTCCGTTATAACGGTCTAGTATTTCATTATAACTGTCTACTATTCCGTTATAACGGTCTAGTCTTTTGTTATAACGGTCTACTATCCCGTTATAACGTTTTAGTATTTCGTCATAACGGTCTCCTATCCCGTTATAACGGTCTAGTATTTCGCTATGACGGTCTAGTATCACGTTATAACAGTCTACTAATCTGTTATAACTATTTACTTATCCGTTATAACGGTCTATTAATCCGTTAAAACGGTCTACCAATACTGTATAACGGTCTACTATTCCGTTATAACGGTATACTCTTCCGTTATAACGGTCTGGTATCTCGTTATAACGGTCTACTATTTCGTTATAACAGTTTACTAACCCGTTATAACTGTCAGACAATTATAACGGATTAGTCTGTCTACTAGACAGTCTGTCTACTATCCCGTTATAACGGTCTAGTATATTGTTATGACGGTCTGTTATCACCTTATAATGGTCTACTATTCCGGTACTATTCCGGTATAACGGTCTACTATTCCGTTATAACGGTCTAGTATTTCATTATGACAGTCTGTTATTCCGTTACAACGGCCTAGTCTTCCGTTATAACGGTCTACTATTCCGTTATACTTTTTTAGTATTTTGTTATAACGGTCTACTATCCCGTTATAACGGTCTAGTATTTCGCTATATGGCATTCTAGTATCACGTTATAACGGCCTACAAATCCGTTATAACGGCGAACTAATTCGTTATAACAGTCTACTATTCCGTTATAACGGTATAGTATTTCGTTATAACGGTCTACTATTCCGTTATAACGGTCTGGTATTTTGTTATGGCTATGGCGGTCTAGTATTGAATTATGAAATGAATACCGAACGATGTAATAATCGGTTTTATTATATCATGGTGACAGCTGGGGTCTTAAAGCGACACAATCATTTTAGCCTGATTATGTCGTTTCAATTTAGCGAGAAAATTAGGCAGTCATGACATCGATATTTTGCAGAGCTATCTGACAAATTGATGTAGCCTTGAAATTAATTTTAGTATCCGGTATGTTTAAAAAATCACCTGCACATCTCCATATCGTGGATAATTTGATTGTAAAATTTGACTACTTTCTCACAAAGTTTGAGTTTTGTGGTCACAATAAATTATGAAGTTGAATTGTGGCGGCCATTTTACATGTCAGTGAAATCTTGAACAAATTGCCTGTACATCTCCATATTGTGGGGAATGTGATTGTAAGATTTGGATAATTTCTGATTAAGGTTTTGAGTTTTTGCGCCCACAACAAATTATGAAGTTGAACTCTGGGAGATATTTTGGCATTATGGTAGCATGTTTAAAAAATCACTTGCACCTCCCCATGTTGATGAGAATGTGATTTAAAATTTCAGAAAAAATGACCACTAGTTTTTCAGTTATTGCACCCATAAAAATTAAGTGCCGTCTGATAGATCCCGGTGCGACTAACCCCCCCCCCTCTTCCCCTACGGACGTGTGATAAAAACCTGCTCACCACTTCTATTAGGATATTAGGGTCACTCTAACATTATATACAATTCAACGTTCTAACCGACCAGTTATAATCAGTATAAATGGCCATCATGTTCTCTCAATTTATTTGGTCTCAATTCTAACAACTTCCAGCTACCTGGAACATTAGACTGGAGAAACTTGTTAAAGGTTATGGCATCAACGCCATATACCTATGGCTCACATGGCTTACAACATGCATCTATCTGCAGTAGGCCTATAGATAAAAATGTTTAAATTATCAGATATGGCTCACCTGCATATTAAGTTAGGTTGATGTAGATAGATGTGATTCTAGAAAAAGTGTATAGGGCCTACATGCCACCAGACTGAAGCTCAGGCTCCTTTAAGTGAGGACACATTTGAAAATCATGGTAACAGTTTTTGCCAGTTTGACCTTGAAATGACCTTGACATGACCTTCAAATTGCTTTCGGATGGTACTCCAGTAAAATACAACCCCACCCCATGTCAAACTTCATAACCTAATTATTTGTCAATATTTTGCTATGGGAGCCCAAGCTGATGCTCTACAATGCTGCATAATTGTAATTTGGCCTGTTCAACTAAATATTGAAGAAGGAGCGTTTTAAGTGAAATACCTAGCCTCCTTGCCAAGGTTGTAACATCCCTTAATATCCTAAATGTGTGTGGAAAATACATAGGACGCAGGATATGTCAAAACCAGTCCCTTGTAATAAATGATTGTACAACAACAGCGTGGAAATTGCTAAAAAGTGAACATTTTCTGCCAGTTTGACCTTTAAATGACCTTGGTGTAACCTTGACATGACCTTGATGTTATGTTTATCATTCAAAGCAGTCTCTTCGAGTATTTGACGCACTTTTGGGACACAGAAACAAATCATAGACATTGTAATATACAATTTTAACTACTTTTTTGCTATGCCAGTGAATATTTTGACCTTTTGAGGTCAATGACCTTTAGAGGTCATCAGAGGTCAAATCCAGTTTACCTCCACATCTAAAAATTACCCTTAGGATATGTTCTACAAGTGGTAGAAATTTCATGCTTTAATCATAAAATGCACAATAGGTTACCTTATCTACTACACTAGCAGGGAAAAGACAAAAATCAGCCCGTGTTATTTAAGAAAGGCCTATATAATGGAGGCCATTGTAACGGTCATCTTGAATCAGGCAAAATGTTTAAAGTTTGTGTCTTTATATCTGGCTTTACTGGAGTAAACAGGTGATAGCCTGATATTGTGTCACTTCAGCAAACTTTACCACTGGCCACAGAACCTGCTCATTGGTGTGTCATTTTAACTCCCCGGGTGCTTACAGCCCTGCAACGACTTCGGTGCCAGGAAATTATCGTACACATCTGCCAACAACTTTGTGAAGGGAACAAACATGATATTTCTCTGGAACAAAACGCACCAAGCGGGAGTGAACCTGAACTCGGCACATTGCAAAGCACCACATTTTGTAACCACTGGGCCACGCCTCTTATTATATGACTATACCTTAAGAAACAACTAACCGGTAATGCCCATGTTTGTCATTGATTTTTCAGTCAATTATCAACCGATTTTCATGAAATTGTGTACAGGCCATTTCCAAAAGTTATTTGACATGTAGTAAATTGAAATTATGACGTCCCATTATAAACCTATTACACTAATTCTGGAGTTTTATTACAATTACATGTCAAATAGTCTAACTTTTGTAATATTCAAAATATTTTTTACCTGTGTTAGGACATGACTTGGAAATGGCCTGCGCAACATTTCAAGGAAATCGGTTCAGAATTGACGGACAAATCGTCAAAAGTCATGCGCTACAGATACACCAAAATAATTGTGTCTTGGACTATATAGAATCATTCGAAAATACTTTTAAAAGCATATCTATTTGACCTGCGGTGTAGACAGAGTGTGTGTATGCACTAATAGATATTGCCGACAGTGGCGGATCCAGGACTTGGTACGGGGGGGGGGGGGGAGAAAAATGAAAAAATAGGTGTCAATATGGGGGGGGGGGGCTTGACAGAATATATGTATTTGACATTCTAAATTTACCAAGTTAATGCCTCAATTTGAGGCACTACCCTAGTAAATTTTGAATGTCAAATACGGATATTTTGGCAATTTTGCTCAAAATTGAGGCAATTTATTTTTGAAAAAGGGGGACACTCCAATGCCCCCACCCCCTTGGATCCGCCACTGAGTCATGTAGATGTACCAGAACTTACAGATATGACCTCACGATCACGCGTCTTCACTGACTCATCAACCAACATCACTGATTGTCATCGATAATAGAATACTCAGTTTAGCCCTGTCAAGCCCGAATATACCATTGTCATCTTCATCCACTACAAGCCGTGAATTGCTGTCGTAATTCTCGACTTCCAGTTGATGAAGATGACATGAAGTGGGTGAAAAAGTAAAGACAATTGTCATGTATTGGTAAACCAGTTTCATGGAAATTTTCATTCCAAAAGTTGTAGTTGTAGAAAAATTAATTCTGTTTTCAGGGATGTTAAATGATGCTGTAATGCTTAATCCTTACAGTGCGGGGATCGACTTTAGTCGACAGGATCTGACGACTGTAGATGTCAGATTCTGACGATTAAATAGTCGCCGTCAGATTAACTTGTATCGCATGTTTTTCGCCGATTTCTCAGTCAATTGTCAACCGATTTTCATGAAATTGTGCAAGGACTATTTTCGGGTCACGCGGCGACAACCGGGAAATTGTCATCAAAAATATTGTATAGCAAAAAAGTTAGTCCATCTGGCATGTAATGCAATTCAGGGCTAAAACAAACTTTAATTTAACCAGTTTAATGGGTTTAAAGAGGGACGTCGTAATTACAAATTTACTACATGTCAAATGGTCTAACTTTGATACAAATTTCACGATAGTCGCCGCGTGACTCGAAAATAGGCCTTGCAAAATTTCATCAAAATCGGTTGAGAATTGACTGAGAAATCAGCAAAAAAACATGCGATACAAGTTAATCTGACGGCGGGTATAAAGTCGATCACCGCGCTGTAAGGGTAGAAATATTTCTAATACCCGTAGACCCCTGACATAGGTATTCAAATGAATCGGAAAGAGCTAACTAAGACATTTATGATGATTTCAAGGTGAAAAAACACTTTGGTCGCGATGTTTTTTTACAAATTAACTCAGCTCTTTAATGCCTAAAGGGTTAACACCTTCAGTACAAGGGCGGAGATTTGACGCCAGAATCTCACTACAGAAATCTGTTCCTGCAATCGCTAGGCCACGATATGAAGGATGTTGGGTAAATCATGTAATTTATTTGTATATAAGTATCTTTAGTAAGCCCCTATATATTTGATATAAAAGTGATAGCCTACTGTTGACGAAGCGATATACTAGGACGAGAGACTAGCTCTGATAATAGTGATAAGCAAAGACGACACACTAGCAGCGATAATTTGTAATGATAAAGACATACAAATAACAACCATGATATATTCTATCAGCGTTGTTTCATAGCCAGCACAGTGTGTATGGCGCTGGGCCGGATATGAAACAACGTTGATACAACGATTCTTGTTTACTTGCCAGTTTACACGATACCAGCCATAGTGATTATTATCACCATGCCCTCACCCATGTACAATCATGACAATATCGCGACAGAAGGAAACCCAAAGTCGAGAGTATGCCCTACTCTTACCCTAAGGATCTTTATTGTGGACACTACCATAGACAGCACACTCCATGCCTTTGGCCGGTTTGGAACGCCCTATATATATGCATATATTCGATGACAAATATCCGACCCGGGCGGGATTGCTCTTAAAATACTGCACACTTCATGCCTTTGCGCAGTTTGGAGCGCTCTATATACACATCTTAGAGTAATGTTATATCATATATAACGTTAGTCTAAAAGGGAATAATTTGTCTCAGAAAAATTGTGTAGCAGTTTAACAACCACGAATGTGCAAAACTACTGTTCGCCATTCCAAAAACTGCTACACCAACATAATATTGTGTGATACCCTAAAACAAGTTCCAAAGTTCTCAAGCTCCCAAATTCCCAAGTTTTTTAGTTCCCAATTTTTAAGTTCCAGGAACTTAAAGTTCCGGGAACTTAAAGTTTCAAAATGCAGAAATAAAAAAGTTAGACCCCTCTAACAAAGATGTTTTTTTCCTATTTCAACAAAAAAATAATTAGATACTGCCTTTTGCCTTTCTACGCATTATAGTAGGCCTATTGCTAAGCTGCGCGCATGAATGGAATTAAATGTGTGCACATAAGCCTATGCCAGAGGATGGCTCGAATCAGCGATTTCTGATTTCCAGGCTTAAGGTTTAAGGTTTGCTCAACGTCTGTGACCTTACAGCAGCATTAGCCTAATCCAACATCGGGTCAATGTCTGTTTGATAGGGAGATTTACAGCTGGTATTAAGCAGTCATCCACAGTACAGAAGTGTCATGATCTGAGTATGTCAAGTTGTTTTTCAAGTTCAAAGACTATTACATGCCACCATAGGCATAGAACATATATATAATGATATAGGTCTAGAAATCACACCCAGATGACACCCCAGCAAACACGACGCATTGACAATGCTGGTTTTACGTTTGGCCACAGGATCCCATCAAACACGACAAAGACCAAAGAATTAGATAACCCAATCGTTTGTAATCGTTTAGTAATGTTGTTCTATCGTCTGCGACTACCACTCGAACATAATTAGGCCTACACGTAAGCCTATAGGCCTATCTGGGAAAATATCATATTGTAAAACTCTTGATTTCAGATTTTGTAAAATAAATTTGCTTTTTTATTGTAAATTTTATTTCATACCTGTGGGCCTATATATTTAATATCACATCGTGAATTGTTTGCCAAGATCGCCTATAAACAAAATATAAATATGTGGAAGACTAGTCTACAACACTTAAAGTTAATAATGGGTACTAAACTGTTTTTTTTCGACCAAAAATTTTTTTTTCAAATAATCTTTTAATATATTAAAAATATTAATATATTAATAAATAAATAATAATATTAATAAATTTAATATTTAAAAATATTTTGATATTTCGGAACTTGAAGTTCCCGGAACTTTAAACTTGGAACTTGAAGTTCCCGGAACTTGAGAACTTGGAAACTTGGGAACTTGGGAACTTGGAAATTTGTTTTAGGGTGACCCTATTATTGTGTACCCGGCTAAGCCAGGCTAGTTGCGATTTTGTCAGGGTAATTATTGTGTAGCATATGCCCAAAATTCAGTACCAAATTATTCCCCGTCTATACTAGCCATATATATTCGGTTACCGGTCTCGGCGGTTTGAAAGAAACAAAAAATGTTTCTTCCCCATCCACGTGTGAAAGTCAGTATTGCGGGGAGCCTCCGTGACCGAGAGGTAGCGTGCTCGGCCTCAGACCGCCAGGGCTCGAATTTCGAATCCTGTGTCTGGAGGACAGTGTCATCTCAATCATCTCACCATCCTCAGGAGGTTCTCCTGGCCCAGTTTAGCCTATATGTGCACAAAGCTGACCTAAAGCCCGATTCATTTCATTTACTAGCCATATATAACACAACATGCGAAATATAACTAACTAACTTTATGTCCTTACACTAAACCAGCGTAGGTTCAATGTCTCATCCCAGCGAAGAACAGACGTTAGCTCGATGTTGTGATAATGGCCAACATTAACACAACATTGAGTTTGCACAGCGTTTGCTGGGATGGTTGAGGGTTATATTGATCTGGTAGATTGTTGAGCCCGTTATCATGAGTAGGACTTGACAGATTAGTGGCCTTGAGGAGTCCCTGCTTCACAGTCTGGTGCTGATGTACCCTGGATGGCTGAGGTCACTGACCGGGAGGTAAAGCCTGGGTCATGGTGACCCGCACAATACAGGATACACCTATTGGGCACAAAACGAACGAACGAATGAAATTGAGAAATAGTCGTTATGCAAGTGTAGTTTTTTGTGTCAAAGTAGCGTCGTGTGTAATAGATAGCGTTAATCGATTTTTATTTTCGTATTTTCCCTTGTAGGCCTACAACTACTGATTTAGAGAAGGAGATATTATATGTCATGCCCCAACGTGGCTGGAACAGAACTCAAAAGTCTGAGATCCAACAGTCACTTTAGATAAGGATATTGTACCAAGGCCTTGATAGATGATCACTCACTCACTCACTCACTCACTCACTCACTCACTCACTCACTCACTCACTCACTCACTCACTCACTCACTCACTCACTCACTCACTCACTCACTCACTCAAATAAATAAATAAATACATAAATAAATAAATAAATAAATAAATAAATAAATAAATAAATAAATAAATAAATAAATAAATAAATAAATAAATAAATAAATAAATAAATAAATAAATAAATAAATGAACGAACGAACGAACGAACGAACGAACGAACGAGCGAGCGAACGAACGAACGAACGAACGAACGAACGAACGAACGAATCAACAAACCAACCAACCAACCAATGATCGAGCGAACGAATGAACGAACGAACGAATGAATGAATGAATGAATGAATGAATGAATGAATGAATAAATGGATGAATAAATAAATAAATAAATAAATAAATAAATAAATAAATAAATAAATAAATAAATAAATAAATAAATAAATGAACGAACGAACGAACGAACGAACGAACGAACGAACGAACGAACGAACGAACGAACGAACGAACGAACGAACGAACGACTGAACGAACGAACGAACGAACGAACGAACGAACGAACGAACGAAAGAACGAACGAACGAACGAACGAACGAAAGAACGAATAAATGAATGGATGGATGAATGAATGAATGAATGAATGAATGAATGAATGAATGAATGAATGAATGAATGAATGAATGAATGAGCGAGCGAACGAACGAACGAACGAACAAATGAATGAATTGAGAAATAGTTGTTATGCAAGTGTAGTTTTTTGTGTCAAAGTAGCGTAGTATGTAATAGATAGCGTTAAACGATTTTTAATTTCCTATTTCTCCTGGTAGGCCTACAACTACTGATTTAGAGAAGGAGATATTATATGTAATGCCCCAACTTGGCTGGAACAGAACTCGAAGTCTCAGATCCAACAGTCACTTTAGATAAAGATATTGTACCAAGGCCTTGATAGATGATCAGTATATAATAGGCCCACGCAGCTAAACTGATGACATTGCTGACTAAGGTGAAGGTCATATGTCAGACGTGTCCAGCCAAGCTGTACTATATTGAGGTGATCAATGTAGAGATTTGTTGGGGCAACTAAATTCAACGCATAAAAATGTCCGGTCGCACTGAATGTTTGATGATTGGTAAGGGCTGGCGCCCTGGTGCAGTGATTAAAGCTACATGGAGATCGCGGGTTCGAGCCCCGCTCTAGCATTCAAGTTTCAAAGAAACAAAAAGTTTCTTCCCCGCTCACTCGTAACGATTCAATGTTGTGGCGAGCCTCCGTGACCGAGAGCCTCAGTCCGGCACCTCCTGCGGCTTTATTGTGGTAAGTGATATTGGAATTTCAAACTGTCTGTTCTACCTTGCACACACAATATATCAGAAAAAACATGGAATCAGAAACAGGCATAGAGTGGTTTGCGGCTTTATTGTGGTAAGTGATGTTGGAGTTCTTAAATGGCTGTACTACTCTGCACTCACAAGACATCCACCCAATGTTGGCTCGATGTTGGTCCTCAGTCTGTGACACTGACCCAACATTGACTCATCAATGGGTCAAGTTGTCTGCTCTTAATGCAGGTGATTAGGGACTGCCTACATTATTGCATGCATATATTAGCATATCATTATGGCAGAAACCAGCTGACACTAGCCGTTGACCTTGCATGGTTTAACCCCTTGAGAATCATTTTATATCAAGGAAGAATAATTTAATCCACTACACCTATTTTATCAATATACGCGAAACTGCTATAGCGAAATACAATATAATTATCTTTAATTATCACCTATTTCTGCATCTAATGTTGTTTCAATGTTGTGCCACCGTCTGCGACGCTGGCCCAACACTAAAACAGCCTTGGATTACAATCTTGTATTTGATGATAAGCAACTGTGTAAGTTTACCGATCATCAAAATGAAATGAAATGGATGGGGTTTTATGGCCACCTCTGTGCACATATAGGCTAAACTGAGCCAGGAGACCCTCCTGAGGATGGTGAAATGGATGAAATGACACTGCCCTCCAGATTATATCTCATCATTTGTGTGGGGTTTTTTTTCAAATCCGTTTAATGACAGCAAGTTGTTAGCTGTATGTATGTATATTTTTGCTGGCAAGCAGTGACTTTCTTTTACCTTGGCAAGCAGAATTGTCTACTGCCAAAACAATGAAATGCTTTTAATGTGTATGTCGACAAAAGTGTGATTGCTGTGGTATTTGCAAATAAATGTGGCGATTTCGTGACATAAAACATTAAGCCGCGGTCATAGCAGTTTTTACATGTTTTTCTTGGCACTTCGAAATATATGAATGGAAGGAGACAGAGTTCAACCGCGTGCTGTCGAGCTTGTGCTGTGTGACGAATTCGAAGTGTTATTGCAGGGGTGGATCCAGGAACTAAAGAAAGGGGGCACCAGTGTAACAGCCCAGATTATGCCCCCCTTGAAACTATGCCCGGGTAGATTCTGGGATCTCCCAGATTCTACCTCGGGGTAGATTCTACATTATACCCCGGGGTAGATACTGGGGGCTCCCAGAATCTACCCCTCCTTCCTAGGATCTACCCCCGTTTCCAAAAATGTATATGTGCGACCCTCGCAGAATATACCCATCTTTTCAACAACTATATGCGACCCTCCCAGAATCTACCCCTCCCTCCCAGAATATACCCCCTTTTTTAACAAAAGTATATGTGCGACCCTCTCAGAATCTACCCCTCCCTCCCAGAATATACCTCCCTTTTCAACCGATGTATGTGTGCAACCCTCCCAGAATCTACCCCTCCATCCTCGAATATACCTCCCTTTTCAACCAATTCATGTGTGCGACCCTCCCAGAATCCACCCCTCCCTCCCAGAATATACCTCCCTTTTCAACCAATTTATGTGTGCGACCCTCCCAGAATCTACCCCTCACTGAATACACCCCGCTTTTCAACAACTATATGCGACCCTCCCATAATCCACCCCTACCTCCCAGAATATACACCCCTTTTTAACAACTATAATATTATGCGACCCTCCCATAATCCACCCCTCCCTCCCAGAATATACCTCCCTTTTCAACCAATTTATGTGTGCGACCCTCCCCGAATCTACCCCTCCCAGAATACACCCCGCTTTTCAACAACTATATGCGACCCTCCCATAATCCACCCCTACCTCCCAGAATATACACCCCTTTTCAACAACTATAATATTATGCGACCCTCCCAGAATCTACCCCTCCCTCCCAGAATATACCTCCCTTTTCAACCAATTTATGTGTGCGACCCTCCCAGAATCTACCCCTCCCAGAATACACCCCGCTTTTCAACAACTATATGCGACCCTCCCATAATCCACCCCTACCTCCCAGAAAATACACCCCTTTTCAACAACTATGATATTATGCGACCCTCCCAGAATCTACCCCTCCCTCTTAGAATATACCCCATTTTCAACCAAGTTATAATTTAGTGTTATTATTATATTGAGTCTTAGAAGATCACTTTGACCAACGTATTTTCTTCCCTAGGATTCCTGCTCTCCGTTAACGACATAGCGATATGATCGTTTTCAAACATTTTATTATGGCGTCAAAAAGGCGAATATGGTAAATCTGTGAGAAGTATAAGTATTAAACTAACATGGGTAATTTCTCAATCACTCACTCACACACTGACTCAACTCACTCACTCACTCACTCACTCACTCACTCACTCACTCACTCACTCACTCACTCACTCACTCACTCACTCACTCACTCACTCACTCACTCACTCACTCACTCACTCACTCACTCACTCACTCACTCACTGTCTCTAGTACTTACATGGTTAATGTAATACGTTACTGTTACCTGTTCATGATCTATGTCCAGTCTTCTTCTGGCGCTTACAGTGTTAATGTAATACCTCACCTGTTCATGATCTATGTCCAGTCTGCTTTTGGCGCTTACAGTGTTAATGTAATACGTTACCTGTTCATGATCTATGTCCAGTCTGCTTCTGGCGCTTACAGTGTTAATGTAATACGTTACCTGTTCATGATCTATATCCAGTCTGTTTCTGGCGCTTACATGGTTAATGCAAGGATACTAGTATCCTTGGTTAATGTAATACGTTACCTGTCCATGATCTATATCCAGTCTGCTTCTGGCGCTTACAGTGTTAATGTAATATATCACCTGTTCATAATCTATGTCCAGTCTGCTTCTGGCGCTTACAGTGTTAATGTTATACGTTACCTGTTCATGATCTATGTCCAGTCTGCTTCTGGCGCTTACAGTGTTAATGTAATATATCACCTGTTCATGATCTATGTCCAGTCTGCTTCTGGCGCTTACAGTGTTAATGTAATACGTTACCTGTTCATGATCTATGTCCAGTCTGCTTCTGGCGCTTACAGTGTTAATGTAATACGTTATCTGTTCATAATCTATGTCCAGTCTGCTTCTGGCGCTTACAGTGTTAATGTAATACGTTATCTGTTCATGAGCTATGTCCAGTCTGCTTCTGGCGCTTACAGTGTTAATGTAATACGATATCTGTTCATAATCTATTTCCAGTCTGCTTCTGGCGCTTACAGTGTTAATGTTATACGTTACCTGTTCATGGTCTATATCCAGTCCGCTTCTGGCGCTTACATGGTTAATGTAATACGTGTCCAGTCTGATTCTGGTACTAACAGTGTTAAAACGTTACTTGTTAATGATGGATATATGTAAAGTGTGTCTCTGGCGCTAATGGATTAATGTAATACGCCGCGTTTGGCCAGGCTATCTCTTGAAAACACGATGCTTGACCAAATGCTGGTACAGTGCTGGCACACCTTTCAAGACGTTGGCCCAACAGTGTAACAGCATCGCGTCTCGGTTGATGGGTCTGTGGTTTAGGTGTGAAAAAAGCGTGTAGTACTGCGGTACAAAGGCAGTATCTGCTTACTTTACAAGTAAGCATGGTAAGCAGATACTGCCTTTTGGCTTCGCAGAGCATAATACTAGTCCACAGTAAAGCCCAAAAGGTAGTATCTGCTTACTTCACAAGTAAGCAGATACTGCCTTCTGTTTTTGCAGAGCAGAACACCGGTCCACATTTGACATGAGACCGGCGCAGACTGGTTCAGACTGGTTCACACTGGTCAGTGGCCTACGTGACCAGCGGGATGACTTTGTCAGCTGAGGTGAAGGGCAGACGTCATGGGACAGTTAATATCATGTTGACGCTATAAATGATTTGTTAATCAGTCATATTTACATGCAGTAAACATGATTTATTGCTCTAATCGTGTGCTTAGTCACTATTATCATAGCACTTACTCACATTTCATATTTCATATTTCATACTCACATTTCATGTAGACTTTGAAACATAGGCCACAAACAATTATATGGCCTATAATATTGTTTCAAAGCATTTTATATAATAATATACATTTAAAATACACGGGTGACGTCATTCTATTTTAAAACCTTAGATTCGTATCTAAGATTCTACTGTTATTTTTTATGCTGGCCAGGTCGGGCACAATGTACGGGTTTAACCATTAAACTGCATGATTAACCCCAGCCTCCTTCTCAGGGCCACACCAGTGGATGGATAGTGGATCTGATGAATGAGAATGGATCAACCCTTAAAGCGCTGAATTAATTTGTCAAAAACATCGCAACGAAACGTTTTTTTTCAATTTGAAATCATCATAAATGTTTTATTTAGCTCTTTCCGATTCATTTGAATACCTATGTTATGGGTCTACGACCACTAGAAATATTTAAATCTTACAGTGCGGGGAACGATTTTGGTCGTCAGAATCTGACGTCTACAGACGTCAGATTCTGACGACTAAAGTCGATCCTCGAGCTGAAAGGTTTAATGTTTCGTGGTTTAACATTGACATTTTCTCTATCAAATCTTGGAACATATGCACCTATTTGTGTATTTTAAGTCGAAGAAAGAACTCAATTACGATAGCTAAGTAGATCTGAATATCTACGGCGCTCTGTCTAATATTGTGATTAGTCTATTAGAGACCAGATTTGGTAAATTTGATCTTAAGGCAGAGGTAGCTAGGGATCAAATAGTAAAAGAAGAGTCTTAAATTGATATAGTAACCCTCAGAGCGCTGAGCTAAGTCACTTGAAGTTGTGTCTCGCTACCGCGATCCACAACTTCAGGTGACTGAAAAAAGTGTGAATTTGTGAAATTTAAATCTCAATATATATCAGTGTTTCTAGATTGAAAGGATATTTTTTGAATACCTATGTTATGGGTCTACGGTCATTAGACCTATGTATTTTCATTTTTTTCAGTGCGGTGACCGACTTTAGACGTCGAAATCTGACGTCTCAACGGTCTCATCGACTTTATACGTCAGACGTCTATCGGTCCCGGCACTGAAAGGATTAAAACGCTTCATTATAAAACTTTAATTTTCATCCACTTGAAGTTGTGTCCCGCCGCCGCGACCCACAACTTCAAATGGATAGAAATTACTCACATGTGTACAATTGGAATCGAGATAATTATCTAGAAAAAATAATGCTGATTTTTCATTTAAAGGGAAAAGAAAAGGGTTGAAAACGACTATAGTTGCCGTCACATTAACTTGTATCGCAGGTTTTCCTTGATTTCTCGGTCAATGCTAAACCGATTTTCATGAAATTTTGCGAGGTCTATTTACGAGTCACCCGCCAAATACCGTGAAATTCATCAAAAATTATCCAATATTATCAAAAGATAGACCATTTGACATGTAGTAATTTTCTAATTACGACGTCCCCCTATACACCCATTAGACTGGTTAAATTAAAATCCGTTTTCAGGCATGGATTGCATTACATGCCAGATAGTCTAACTTTTGAACTATTGAATATTTTCTAATGAAAATTTCACGGTATTTGGTGGGTGACTAGAAAATAGTCCTGGCAAAATTTCATGAAAATCGGTTGAGAATTGACTGAGAATTCGACGAAAAACTTTGTGACGGCGAGTTTATAGGCGCGATTAGAGCTTAAAGGGTTAACACATTAACCCTTACAACGCTGGATTAATTTTGTAAAATCATATAGACCAAAGGGTTTATTTCAATTTGAGATCATCATAAATGTCTTATATAGTTAACTTTTTCTGATTCATTTGAATACCTATGTTATGGGTCTACGGCCCTTTTAAATATTTTTACTCTTACAGTGCGGGGATCGATTTAGTCGTCAGAATCTGACGTCTACAGATTCTGACGTCTAAAGTCGATCCCCGCGCTGAAAGGGTTCACCCTCTAAGCACACATGATATCACTATTATTATAAACCCTTTCAAGACTGAAATTATTGTATAGAATCCCCAAGCGCTGCCACAGCACCCAGATTACAGACAGCAAGTGAATGTCTTTCTACGCCCTGCGTCTGACCCTTTACGTCGCACAAACCTGCATTTTGATAATGATATGCAATAATGTGTGAGTTCCTATGAACATGATGTAACTATTGTGTTCATTTAATTATTGGGTTTACTGAATTATCAGTGTGTGTCAACTACACCCACTGAACTCTTTCGTCAGCTTCTGCCATTACACATAAGCAACACCAGGTACCGCTGTCGTCTATTACAGCCCATCACAGCCTGCCAATCAGCGACAACCATGACATCACAGCCAGCCAATTAGCGACAAACTGAGTGACATTTTTAGTGGTGATTATTTAACTTGCTCACTTGGGCTTATTTATGTCTAATAGCGTGAAAGGAAATCTGCAAGTTTGCCAGAATTTCGTTTCAAATTATTTTAATTTGTCCAGTCGGATATTATAATCATTGTGGTATTTGCTTTTGAATGTGTCTGTATCGTGACATGGAGCACTATCACTAAACACAGGGCGTTTACCCAATGTTGTCTCAATGCTGGGCCGGTGTCGCATTGGGACAGCATTGGGCGATATTTTATTGTTTGCTGGGACCACCAACGAGATCGGTGATATAGCACAGAACGCTTTTCTTGACAATGCAACCCTTTCAATGCTAGAACCGTATATATACGGTTTAACCCGTGTACTGCTTTGTGTAAAAACAAAGGGGTTTTTTCAATTTGAAATCATCATAAATGTCGTATAGCTCCTCCCGCTTCATTTGTAAAACTAGAACATAAAACGGATTGAAAGCGACTTAAGAGTTAAAATTTACCAAATAATTGTGAGAGATTTTCAGTTATTGATGAAATTAAATATGGGAGACGTACAGTATACATAAATAAACGGTTCCTAAATGTCATTGATGAGATGTTGAATCAAGCCATCCTTTCCATCAAACTATCTCAATTATTTCGTCCTTACAAAATGACGTTTAAATCTGAAATTTAGAATTTCTTTTGGACGGGATATTAATACAACTCAATTTCGCCTGTATACATGTACAACTTGAATTCACGCGGACTAAAAGTATTTATTCTTTTTATTCACGACCTTTATATGTTTATTTTTTCTTCAAGATTTAAATAGATATGGGGGGGGGTGTATCACCCGTTTTAACATTTTCCGCGCGGGAATCGACTTTAAACGACATAATTTGATGTTTATGGACGTCAGAATCGGACGTCTTAAACGATTCCCGCACTGACAGAATTAAGCATTTATAATGGCCGTAGACCCATAACATACCTATTCAAATGAAGAGGTCATTTGTGATCATTTCAAATTGAAAAAAAACCTTGGTCTCCAGGGGCCTTATGCACCACTGCGGCGTTCAACGTCCGGCGTTTGTACCCAAACGCTGGCGTGGATGGGGCGTTGAAACCTCGGACGTTCTAACGCCTCATGCAGAGCTGATGGTCGGTTATACGCTGCATCCACGCTGCGGCGTTTTACAGTGCTGTGCAAATTAATTGGGACAACCGTGAATTACGACGTCATTTAGAGCATTTTTAACAAGGGACACCCTTGCTTAACATCAAAATGCATATTTTTTCTAAAGAATAATATCAACTTCTGCAACTTATTTGGTCGTGGGGTGTACGTTGACGTTGACGAAACGTTATTTAGTAATATTTAATTATGACGTCATAATTAATGCACAAATGAGTTGCTGCATGGTACCAAATTTAACGAAATGCAATATTAGTTATTCAGTCTTGCAGATTATTGCAGTAGATACTAATGTATGACTGTACCAAATTTCATGCTTTTACCCCAAAATGCACAATACCCTTGAATTACTTTATCTAATCTGCAGGACTAATTATAAATCTTGATTATTTCTCCACGTATATTTCAGGGTCATTTTTAAAGTTTGTAAGGCATTTATATCTTAGTAAAATTTGTCATGCAGTGGTTTTTACACAATTCGGATATGCTGATTCCAAAAAACAGAAATATTTCGAAAATGGACCCTGACTATAATATGTAATATCATCCAAATTTTGTCATGCTGCTCGACGATCTGTCTGTTCTCTTCGCATTCCAGTTGTAAAATATATATTTCTGATGATTGAGATTACTAGGGTAAAAACATAGTTTTTATCTAAAAACTATGTTTTTTTTAGCATCATTATTATGACCTCACAATAATTAAATTTAAGTAAATAACGGTTATGTTATATTTCCAGGTGACTGTATAGACTTTGGCAACCTACGGATTACCTTACATAAGCGTTAGTTACTTAAATTTAATTATTATGTAAGGAATCCTAGCTTTATTAGGCCTACTTTGTGTATGCCCGCCTATTTTTCTACCAGTATCAATGCCATTTCGCGGCAACGCTGGTTCAACGACTACCCCGAGCAGGCGTGAGATTTGGGGCGTAGCACCGACACAGCGTAGACCCACGCCTCAGCTGTGCATGCGGCGGTTCAGTGTTCGCCTCGACGTTGAATCGGCGTTGGCGATATTTTCACGACCGACCGACCAACGCCGTAGTGGTGCATAAGCCCCCAGGATTTGCATCAAAATATTTCAACGCTTCAACGATTATTAAGAATAAGATTGACTATTTATTTATTAGCAAATCAAAAGCATTTTAGACGATTAAAGTTGTGGATTTCAAGGGTGGATCCAGCATCTGTTGAGGGGGGAGCGCCTGGATTTGTGGAATTTTGTGTATATTTGGTTGCATTTTAACCCTTGAAGCGCCACATAAATATAATAAATACAAAATAAATGTTCATCCACTTGAGAAGTTGTGTTTCGCTACCGCGACCCACAACTTCACGTGGCTGAAAATTACTTTTAATTACGTTTAATTTGAGACCAAACATTCCTAAAGACCAGTTTATTACCGAATATCAGTGATAAATAAAATAGATTAAAAACGACTATTGTCACGCTTGGTGGTCTAAGGGTTAAGAGAATTTGGACAACCATGGGGCGTTGAATCAATGTTGTTTTAATGCTAGTCCACCGTACACGACGCTGAATAACATTGAACCAGCATTGGATTAATGTACCATGTTTGATACTGGTACTTTGCTTTTGGATACTCCCTGTGACATTTGATGACCTGTTGATCACACCATGAGCAGATGCCTCGGCTGTGACCTACGGTTGACCCCTGACGGCCGTGACCTGCTGTTGACCCCTGACGCTACTATGTGGTATGTGGGCTGTATATATATCCTAGCAACACGAGACGTTGACCCAATGTTGGTTTAATGCTGGGCCAGCGTCGCAGACGTTGGACCAGCTTTAAACCAACACTGGGTCAGTGTTTATATATATAATCTGTTTGTTTATAAGATACACTGCTAGCACTGGTCTACCATATATACCTGCTCTGATCTATGTAGGCTACTCTGTTATATAATAAACAGAAACATTAGTAAAATGTAGATATATGTATTGATTATATTTTAAACGTGAAGAAAATTTGAAGACTACTATACTATGTTATATAATAAACAGAAACATTAGTAAAATGTAGATATATGTATTGATTATATTTTAAACGTGAAGAAAATTTGAAGACTACTATACTATGTTATATAATAAACAGAAGCATTAGTAACATGTAGATCTATGTATTGATTATCTTTTAAACGTGAAGAAAATTTGAACGACAATACTATTGTTTGTCTAATTTAGAAAGGTGAACAAAACGCATCATATATTTTAAATATCGAATGTTTTATACCACGATTAGCTGTATTTGTGAATAACCAACATATTAATTGTTGAAATATGTTTTAACTTATATATTTTAACAAAATAATGTAATGATCTTTTAGTTATTTTATGTTTAATGCTGTGATAATTTACTATATCATTATTTAAGTGGCCAGTGTTTTATTGCAAATAATACAACCCACTATACGCCTATTACTGCATTATAGTTTTACTATCTCCATGATTCTAGGCGTTCCATTACTGCATTTATAGATTTCTTGCTGCATTCTAACAGATTTAAAGCCCGCCTCTAAAAAGATAGAATATCCTACAAATTTGACCATGATGTGACACGGGGGAGGGGGGGTGTGTGATGTCCAATACTTATTTCCTTTTATAGTGATTATTTTATTCATCACGCACATATATACACATATATTATAGTGTACTGTCAGCTTGTGACAGTAGAAGTCATATGATAGCTGTGCAGTCAGCATGAAGGTGAATCTTGACCATAGAACTCAATCAACGACAGGTACAGCTGTAGCTCGCTCTTCTCACGTCAAACCAAACATGACTATGCTATTAATTTTTTTTTCATTTTTTTTTTATTCGGCTTGATGCATACAATACATATCACTTACAAAATAATAGTAACATGACATATATACTGTAAAAATATATGCAAGGGATGTCACTACAGGTGACCAGCACCCAATCCATACACATAGATACATCTATGTTTAAAAAGTATATTATATAAACTAGTATAAACATGATAAAATATGGTAATAAACATATGTATAGAAGTGTGTAATATACACAAATACTGTACTTTAAAAAGTAGGCTAGATAAAAGTAGCATAAAGGTATGATAATAAACGTATGTAAAGAAGTATTATTATTAAGACTAAATTAAGATAATAAAAATAAATTGAATACAAACGTACGTCAGTGATAAGTAAAGTTAAAATCATAAACATAAATTAAAAACACGCACACGCTTGACAACGGCAAGTGCTTGTCTATGAACAGACCTTATTGCACATAAAAGTGTCCTTGAACTTCTTTGAATAAAAAACTTCTAGCTCATGAACAAAAATACTAAATGACTGATCCACTCGCAATGTTGGTGGTAACTGGTTCCATAATGTAACAATTCTATTGGTGTGAAAACCTTTATAAGTCTCTGTTCTCAGCTGCTGAGGTTGTAAAAGCAGACCTTTACGGCTTGAGCGAAGACGTGGGTTTGGTGTATAAGTTTTGACTAGTTCAGAAACATTATTTGAAAAATTGGTCTTATACATGGACTTGTAAAGCAATTTAATATCAGCCATTTCTCTTCGAAAAGAAAGTGGTAAAAGGTTCATAATTTCACAGCGTTCTTTGTAACTTAACCCTTTGAGTGCGGGCGACGCTTTTAAGCGCATTCATACTGTTTTTCCACAACTAAAATTTGACAGAAATTGAACAAATATGCATGTATAAATCTTGAGTAAAGCCCCTATTGTGAAATTTAGCAGGTTTAATTTTTAAGTGATGAGGTATTTTCCTTTCATTTGAAGTTGGCAATTGCGTGAGCAATGCCAACTTCAAATGAAAGGAAAATGTTAAGTAGTAATGAAGCACTGAAAGTGTTAATAAAGGATAATGCATAGCATACCGTGTGAAATTTCTCTGAATTCGCTCAACCGATTCAATATGAGTTTTATAAAAAGGTGACCAGAGTGGAGAAGAGTATTCAGTAATGGGTCTTATTAAAGCTTTTTACAGATTTGAAGTTACTGATGCATAAACCCTACTATCTATTATATATATATATATAGCTCATATTATCTTCAGCATTGTTATAAAAATATTGCATATGGGGTATAAATGCGACCAAATACCTATTGGGTTAAATGATGGTAATACCAGACCTGGGGCGGAAAGGGTCACTCATTAACTACTGTATGTTTAGGTATAGACCTACCTCTGAGTGCTCTGACAATAAGCAGTACACTGGTACATCACACGATGCGTGATGACTCAGTGTGAGTGAAGTGACTGCTTTATATTATCATGTCGCTTTCTGTACATGAACTCTTAAAGGGACTGGCTCGGGCTATAAGCATAAAAAAATCGGTGATTTTATTTTGGATTCTTAATATGACCATATGATGTAAACATGTCCATAGACTAGAACTGCAATTTTTTTAAAATGTTTGTGCTGCTTATCATCAGTTAGGCTAGATGCAGAGACGAAATTCCGGATTTCTAATTATCGACAACCATGTCAAAAATAAGAAATACGGGAATTTCGTCCAACTTTTGCAGTTCTAGTCTATGGATATGTTTACATCATATGGTCATATTAAGAAGCCAAAATAAAACCACAATTTTTTTTATGATTTTAGCCTGAGCCAGTCCCTTTAACCCTTACAGCGCTGAATTATTTTTGAAAAAAAACATGGAGACCAAAGGGTTTATTTCAATTTGAAATCATCATAAATGTCTCAGTCAGCTCTTACTGTTTTATTTGAATACTCAGCAAACATAAAACATTTGTATAACATTTGCACAATGTTGGGCCAACGTCGAAGACGTTGGGACTACGTTGTATAAATTTTATACAAATGTTTTGTGTTTGTTGGGTACCTGTGTTATGGGTATTAATATTTTAATTCTTTCAGTGCGGGGTATGTCCTTATACGTCAGACATATAAAGACGGTCCCCTCGCTGAAAAAGTTAAAGTGTTATATTAATAATTTAAATTTTCACCCACTTTAAGTTGTGTCTCGCTACGCGAACCACAACCTATATTCGCCGTCAAATTATCCAGGATCGCATGTTTTTCGGCGATTTCCCCGTCAATTCTGAACCGATTTTCTTGAAATTTTGCAAAGGCCATTTTCTAGAAATAATTTAATTTTAGAGGGACGTCGTAATTTCAATTTATTACATGTCAAATGGTCTAACTTTTGAAATATGATATATAATTCTACGAAATATTAGGATTCTGTTGAAATATGATTGTTACCAAATTTCATGAAAATCGGTTGACAATGGACCGAGAAATCAACGAAAAACATGCGATCCTGGTTGATCACTTTTAATGTGACTTTGTGTATGACTTGGGGAAAGTGTATTGTTTGCTGCACTAGGCGTGCTTACAGAAGGCCTAATCGTCACAGCACCCCACCTTTGTTTCAGCAAATACTTCAAAAAGATCGCTAAAACGAACGAAATCCACCAAGAAAATATTTGGGACAAGCCCCCCAAACCTCTGATGCCCACCCTTTCTTTACATCCTGGATCCGCCCTGAATCGACATTGGGACAGCGTCTCTGCAACAAACATGAGACGTCGGCCTAGCGTTGGTTTACCGTTGGTCAAACCAACGTTGGGCCAACGTCTATGTTTTGGCTGGGTCGCGTTCAGTGAAGTGGTATTTTTCTGGTCATAATAAATCCTGTAGGTATGTCTGTACATGATGCAATGTCACCAGTGGTTACTACAGCTTTCACAATATGATGATGAAATCGGACCAGAGAGCACACTACAGGTCTATGAGTGGACATAATGTTGGCTTAATGCTGGGCCAGCGTCGTAGATGGTGGCCAACATTAAACCACCATTATCTCACTGTTTTCTGTGATCGCGAGTGTTGATTGGGGCGGTACTATATTATTTTCAGGACGGGGGGGGGGGGGGGTTTGCAAAGCAAATTTCGCTTTAAAATTGTGCAGAAAAATAATTTAGCCAGACCTGTATTTTCAATCTATTTTTAAATTATTGTACATCAATAAACTGTCACAAGCTACACACTGAAACATGTATTGGGGGAGTTTTGAATGATCATGAGTATTTTTTTAAGTTAGTGTATTTAAAAAAATCTCTCAATATCAGAAATTGGACAGACGTTTCGGGAATAATGGGTTGATTTTTCAGGGGATAGCTCAATCAAAATATATTTAAGAGCATCCAATGAAATAGCACGTCAACAGGCACGAGTAGTGTTCTATGTGAGTATATCACGCATCTACCACGAGGTCACTTCACTTCACTTCCTGAGCTTTTCATATAGGTCATGTCATGACCTTTCTGCCCTCGTGGCTGTGCAAAGGGAAAAATAGTGATTTAATAGTGGGCCAACGTCACAGACGGTAGCCCAACGTTAAACCGACACTGAATAGCGCCTCGTGTTTGAGACCATGCCCTGGAGGTCATGTAGAGATCAATGGGAGCATGAATTAACACACTGACAAATGATGACAGCTCATGGCAGCGCACGATTCTAGGCTTGTGTGTCCATTTATATATATATATATTTTTGTATTTAGCTTTTTACTTATAGGCCTACATAGATTTAATACAGATACAAAGATGTACACATTATAATATCATATACAACATTGGTCGTGCTGCGCTAGAACAGGCTTATGCCTATGGAAGTCTCTGTAAGCTAGGCAGCACCTATATTCATTTTCATCTATGTAGCCTACATAACATATAAGCATAAAAAACATAAAAATTAATATACATAATATAGGGCCTATGTTTCCCGCGCCAATATATAAATAACCTACCGCGACCCACAACTTCAGGTGCCTGAAAATTACTGATATTTATTTAATTTGACACCAAACATTTGCAAAACTTGATGTATAAATACCCATTTATGTGTGATTTTACAGCAAATGAAACAGATTAAAACGACTGTTGTCGTGATCAGTAGGCTAAGTGTTAAATTGAAAAAACCCTTTGTTCTCTACGGTTGTCATAAAAACATTCAGCGCTTTAAGAGTTAAAGCGACTATAGTCGTGATCAGCCGGCAAAGGGTTAACGATATAACATGAGTGTTTCTGTGGATAGTGTGCGTTTGTTTTTGCGCGCAAATATTTGTACACGAAGTGGTGGATCGCTACAGTCAATTAAAGTTGTGTATTTCAAACCATCATCATCATAATAATCAAAATCAATTTTCTGCGTCATTATTCCAGCACTACAATAGCTTTATGCCCGTATAAAGATAATATGAATTTGAAAAGCCACATGACTGATGACTGGTAGACACATTGTTCTAGAACTAGGTCACAATTTAATGTACCCGGTAAATATGTGAAAAATTTGCGCTAGAGGGTATTATTCAAGGTCAAAGGTCAATTTCAAAGGTCAAATATGATTTTTCAACAAATAAGGTAGGAACAACTGTAATATCTTTTTTTGAGTGGTTTTATCTGGAAAATCTATGTATATATACCATGCTATGTGCTCAACGATAAATACAATAATCTGAATACTGTAAATCTTATAATTTTCGCGTGGTTTTAATTTTAGCGAATTTCTCGAGGAGGCCAAATTCGCGAATAAAAGAATCTGGAGAAATTATTATTATAATTGCGCTACCAATCATCGAAATTAATAATTTGCGAATTCTAGACTTCGTGTTAAGTCCCAAAGAAGTAGCGTGGCCGGCCTCAGACCACCAGGGCTCGAATGTCGAATCCTGTGTCTGGAGGGCAGTGTTATCTCATGTCATCCTCAAGAGGTTAATTTGGCCAAGTTAGCCTATATGTGCACAATGGTTGCCTAAAAACCCATTTATTTCATTTTATTTTTGTCCCCCCAGGAAACATGAGACGTTGGCCCAGCGTTGGTTCACTGTTGGTCCAACGTCGTAGACGTTGGACCAACAGTAAACCAACGTTGGGCCAACGTCTATGTTTTTGCTGGGTCGCGTTCAGTGGAGTGGGGGGGGGGGGGTGTTTTTCTGGTCATAATAAATCGTGAAGGTATGTCTGTACATGATGCAATGTCACTACTGGTTACTGCAGCTTTCACAACTAGATGATGAAACCGGACCAGAGAGCACACTACAGTGAACACAATGCCGGCCGGGTTAATGCTGGGGGCCGGCGTCGTACGCCCCCCCCCCCTTTTTTGGGTGAAAATATTGCATTTTTATGAATAAAGTGAAGCTAACAGCCCTTTTTTCAGCCAGAATGTGGCTTACGCCCCCTTCTCTTGCACATTCTGGATCCGCCACTGCAACATTGTCTCACTCTTTTCTGTGATCGCGAGTGTTGATAGGGGCGGTACTATATTATTTTCAGGACGGGGGGGGGGCGGTATTGCAAAGCAAATTTAGCTTGAAAATTTTGCAGAAAAATAGTTTAGCTAGACCTGTATTTTCAATCTATTTTTAAATTATTGTACATCAATAAACTGTCACAAGCTACACCCTGAAACGTGTATTGTAGGATTTTTGAATGAGTATTTTTTTAAGTTAGTGTATTTAATAAAATCTCTCAAAATAGTCTCGAAATATCAGGAATTGGACAGACGTTTCGGGAATAATAGCTTTATTTTGCAGGGGAAAGCTCAATCAAAATATATTTAAGAACATCCAATGAAATAGCACGTCAACAGGCACGAGTAGTGTTCTATATGAGTATATCACGCATCTACCACGAGGTCACTTCACTTCACTTCCTGAGCATTCCATATAGGTCATGTCATGACCTTCTGCCCTCGTGGCTGTGCACCGAAAAAAATGTCCTGATTTAATAGTGGGCCAACGTCACAGACGGTAGCCCAACGTTAAACCGACACTGAATACCGCCTCGTGTTTGAGACCATGCCCTGGAGGTCATGTAGAGGTCAATGGGAGCATGAATTACCACACTGACAACTGATGACAATTCATGGCACGATTCTAGGCTTGTGTGTCCATTTATATATATTTTCTTTTACTTAGCTTTTTACCAATAGGCCTACATATATTTAATACAGATACAAAGATGTACACATTATAATATTATATACAACATTGATCGTGCTGCGCTGGAACAGGCTTATGCTTATGGAAGCCTCTGTAAGCTAGGCAGCACCTATATTCATTTTCATCCATATATGTACATAAAATATAAGCATAAAAAACATAAAAAAAAATATACATAATATAGGGCCTATGTTTCCAGCGCCAATATATAAATAACCTCAAACGTAGCTTTAAGTAGGTTTCCAAGCCTTTTTGCTCGACATATTATAGTACCATAGTTATTCTATCTATCTTTTTTTTCAGTAGGGAAATAGATGGCAACTACAAATGCCGTTTATCATAATGTTGTAGGATCCTGACTTCGTTAAGTTTAGGTGGCAGTTATCCCCGGCTTCTCTGACGCGAGAAGCTGTGGACGACCGCCTCGTTTCCGTACCTTGGTGCCGGGCGCACACAATTGCAGCCCATGCGGTCTTGGTACTTTTCCCCCACTTCAGACGTTACACTCTGCGACTACGGTCGTGCCGTAGGTCGCTCTATCTGAGTCAAACAGGACGTGCCGTGCGCGGAGGTTGTGCTTTGTTGTTGCCAGATGTCTAACGAATAAACATGACAAGTGGAGAAAGAGTTTTATAATTTATTTGGAACCGTCGACTCGACGGGGAAGGAAGTTTGTGTTGAAATGGTGAAGATCGGCAGTTTCCCTTGTCCGCCATTGCGACCCTACACTAGAGACTCCAACGGTCACTTACAGGTACTTTCGGCGCGAGGGGCTCCCCATCCCACCATACTGGTGGACCCGACGTGACCACCATACTGGTGACCCCTGACGACTGATAGTCTACGCAACAGTGTTTTCACCTAGACGCCAGTTGAAAACCGCTGTTTTCAAGGATAGTTTTTATTAAATTTTAAGGGATTTTTTGAAAACAATCAATAGCATTTTTTTCATCAGGTACGTGAAAACTGTAGGTCATTCTTTATATGCCAGTTTAAATTAGTCAGAAAGAGTTATCAGAGGAGAAGCGACTTTTGCGTTTGGCGCGCCGGCAACTAGCTGATCATGTCCCACATGTGACATTTCGTGGAACAACTAGTTCCACTGCACATCGAACGAAACATGTAATCATGTCTTTTTGCGACCAAATCGCAGAAATATTTTAAAACCTGTGGTAGGGCACGCGCCCGAGACAGGTACGAACATACAGCGTACTACGCTAAACAAACCACAGAGATCGACGGCTACCAGGACATCTAGTAGGAATCCACAGGGTCCACCTAGAACTGGTAGTGAGGACACTCCGACGTCCAACGGGACGAGTGTTAAAACGAAAAAGTCGACGGCAGTCAGAAGCAGTCAAAAATCGGCCACAGTCCCAAAGCAACTAGATGTTAAAGTCAACTTGTCTAACAGAGACAATACTTATATAGCGCCGCCTTCGCGAGCCCCCGCCGTATCCCGCACTAACGGGAACAGCGGTGGTTTGCGAACGTATTCCCGCATACCTTTACATCTATGTTTACCCCGGGTGCTGCTGATGCCGTAATCGACTCGACCAAAAGCAACCGTGCGAATATCGCTAATCGTGAAAAAATTTCGACCGACCAAATAGTGCGAAAAACTAGAGTCGGACGAACAATCCAGACTCCTGCCCGGTTCGTGCAGACGGTTCACGCCATAGTGGCGCCTAACGACATCTATGGCGGGCCCAACCGCATGCACTGTACTAACAATGTTTTTAAATTGTAAATGAATATGCCAGACCTGGCAGCATTATGTACAGATATATAAAATGTAAAGACATTTTTTTTAGCAAGTTAATTGCTAAAATACGAATAGAAATTTATGTTAATTAAATGAATGGGTTGATCGCAGCTTGCAGCATATGAATACATACATAAAGGACAGTTGGTGTTAAGAGGATGGGACAATTCATGTATAATGCTGCGATTTCAACCACCCACGCTGTAACCACACACGCTATATTTTTTAAACCATGCTTAGTTATAAGAGGTTACATATTTTTACAACCCCGCTACTTGCACGAAGCAGTCTCCTACACGTCAGTTGGGTCCTACGTTATCACTCACCCGGGGGTGATGTAGGATCCTGACTTCGTTAAGTTTAGGTGGCAGTTATCCCCGGCTTCTCGGACGCGAGAAGCTGTGGACGACCGCCTCGTTTCCGTACCTTGGTGCCGGGCGCACACAATTGCAGCCCATGCGGTCTTGGTACTTTTCCCCCACTTCAGACGTTACACTCTGCGACTACGGTCGTGCCGTAGGTCGCTCTATCTGAGTCAAACAGGACGTGCCGTGCGCGGAGGTTGTGCTTTGTTGTTGCCAGATGTCTAACGAATAAACATGACAAGTGGAGAAAGAGTTTTATAATTTATTTGGAACCGTCGACTCGACGTGGAAGGAAGTTTGTGTTGAAATGGTAAAGATGGGGCAGTTTCCCTCGTCCGCCATTGCGACCCTACACTAGAGACTCCAACGGTCACTTACAGGTACTTTCGGCGCGAGGGGCTCCCCATCCCACCTTAATGTCATGAGCAGTTGTCATGTAGCCTTATTGTGTATGTACAATAAGCTGTACATTTAATAGGCTCTATGGTGCTAAATTAAATAATTTAAATTTTCAGGCACCTGAAGTTGTGTCTCGCTACCGCGACCCACAACTTCAGGTGCCTGAAAATTACTGATATTTATTTAATTTGACACCAAACATTTGCAAAACTTGATGTCTAAATACTCATTTAAGTGTGATTTTACAGCTAATGAAACAGATTAAAACGACTGTTGTCGTGATCAGTAGGCTAAGTGTCAACAACATCTGCCGTGCGGTTTCGAATCCCGCTTGGTGCAGAATTTCAGAGAAATATTATGTTTCTCCCCTCTCAATCTTGGGACATTGTTAAGATTTTGTGTCCTTGGGCAAAGCACTTCACCCTCAAATGCTTCACTTGACTCAAGTGAAAATGAGTACGTGGTAAGACAGAGATGGCAATGTGTACGATAAGTTCAATGCGCCGAAACGGCTGCAGGACTGTATGCTCTCCGTGGAGTTGAAATGGCACACGAATAAACAGGTCCAGTGACCAGTGGGTAAGATGTAAAGTCGGATGACAGGTCTTCAGACTTGATATCAGATTATAAACCTGCACCTTTACCTTCATCAGCTACTGAAATAGATTAACCCTTACAGCTCGGGGATCGACTTTAGTCGTCAGAATCTGACGTCTACAGCGCGGAAATAGACTTTAGTCGTCAGAATCTGACGTCTACAGTGCGGGGATAGATTTTAGTCGTCAGAATCTGACGTCTACAGCGCGGGGATAGACTTTAGTCGTCAGAATCTGACGTCTACAGTGCGGGAATAGATTTTAGTCGTCAGAATCTGACGTCTACAGCGCGGGGATAGATTTTAGTCGTCAGAATCTGACGTCTACAGTGCGGGGATCGACTTTAGTCGTCAAAATCCGACGTCTACAGCGCGGGGATCAACTTTAGTCGTCAAAATATGATGTCTACAGCGCGGGGATCGACTTTAGTCGTCAGAATCTGACGTCTACAGCGCGGGGATCGATTTTAGTCGTCAGAATCTGACGGCTACAGCGCGGGGATAGTCGTCAGAATCTGACGTCTACAGCGCGGGGATCAACTTTAGTCGTCAGAATCCGACGTCTACAGCGCGAGGATAGTCGTCAGAATCTGACGTCTACAGCGTCGGGATCGACTTTAGTCGTCAGAATCTGACGTCTACAGCGCGGGGATCGACTTTAGTCGTCAGAATCTGACGTCTAGAGCGCGGGGATCGACTTTAGTCGTCAGAATCTGACGTCTACAGTGTGGGGATCGACTTTAGTCGTCAGAATCTGACGTCTACAGCGCGGGGATCGACTTTAGTCGTCAAAATCTGACGTCTACAGCGCGGGGATCGATTTTAGTCGTCAGAGTCTGACGTCTACAGTGCGGGGATAGACTTAAGTCGTCAGAATCTGACGTCTACAGCACAGGGATAGACTTATAGTCGTCAGAATCTGACGTCTACAGTGCGGGGATAGACTTTAGTCGTCCGAATCTGAAGTCTACAGTGCGGGGATAGACTTTAGTCGTCAGAATATGACGTCTTTAGACGTCATATTCTGACGACCAAACTGTAAGAGTAAAAATATTTCTAATGATCGTAGACCCTCAACATAGGTATTCAAAAGAATCGGAAAGAGCTAATTGGAACATTTATGACGATTCTAAATTGTAGCAATCCACCACTTCGTGCAAAAATATTTGAGCGCAAAAACAAACGCACATTAACTTGTATCGCATATTTCTCATTCAATTCTCAACCGATTTTGATGAATTTCAACAAGGACTATTTTCAAGTCAGGCGGCGACTACCGTGAAATTTCCATCCAAAAATATTATATAGTTCAAAAGTTAGACCATTTGACATGTAGTAAATTTGTAATTACGACGTCCCTCTATAAACCCATTAAACTGGTTAAATTAAAGTTTGTTTTTAGCTCTGAATTGTATTACATGCCAGATGGTCTAATTTTTTTGCTATACAATATTTTCTGATGAAAATGTCACGGTAGTCGCCGGGCTTGCAAAATTTCATAAAAATCGGTCAAGAATTGACTGATAAATTGTCGAAAAACATGCGATACAAGTTAATCTGACGGTGGGTATAGTGTGCGTTTATTTTTGCGCTCAAATATTTTAACACGAAGTGGTGGATCGCTACAGTCAATTAAAGTTGTGCATTTCGATTCATCATCATCATGATAACCTAAATCAATTTTCTGCGTCATTATTCCAGCACTACAATGGTTTTTATGCCCGTATAAAGATAATATGAATTTGAAAAGCCCCATGACTGATGACTGGTAGACACATTGTTCTAGAACTGGGTCACAATTTAATGTACCCGGTAAATATGTGAAAAATTCGCGCTAGAGGGTATTATTCAAGGTCAAAGGTCAATTTCAAAGGTCAAATATGATTTTTCAACAAAGGTAGGAGCAACTGTAATATCTTTCTTTGAGTGGTTTTATCTGTGTATATGTATATATATCATGCTATGTGCTCAACGATAAAAACAATAATCTGAATACCGTAAATCTTATAATTTTCGCGAGGTTTTAATTTTTGCGAGTTTCGCGAGGAGGACAAATTCGTTAGGTTAAAGAATCTAGCGACATTATTATTATAATTGCGCTACAATCATCGAAATGAAATTTTCGCGAATTTTAGACTTCGTGAAAAGTCCCAAAATCACAAATTCACAAAAAGCTGAACACACGAAAATTACCAGATCTACAGTATACAACACAACTAACACTAACATATTAGATCAATTTTGACGCAAAGCGTACTTAAAGTTGATGTTTTAATAAAGAGCTGTGCCGAAATAGTAACGATAATAATGGGTTTCCAAACTCCACTCGAGCTTAAATATATAATATATTTTATAAATAATTAAGAATCAAATCACAGAATAGTCCAAAACACGCACAAAATCAGAAAATCGATTCCTGTGCAAAAGTAGGATCCAAAATTTCTGAGTGTCAGATTTTGTGCAAAAATCGGATCGAAAAATCGGCTTACTATGAGGTAGGTGCGCTCTGCTTTGTTAAAATGTCGATTCTTGTGCAAAAAACGGATCGAAAATTCTTGTGCAGAAAACGGATCCAAAAATCGGAGTATTGTGATTGGTTCAAAACCACGTCTTCTGATTGGTATGATTAAGCTCGAGTGGAGTTTGGGAACCCATTATTGTCGTTACTATTTCGGCACAGCTACCCTTTCATTAAAATATGACATATAGATTCGCCATCCAGCAGTCTGATGTCCTGGAAGAGCGGAGATCGAAGCTGAAGCCATGTGACAGATATCCACAGGTGAAAATACCAAACCCTGAACAAATGCAGCATATACTTCACACTCCACAGTCTGAGGCATTTACATTGCTGCACGTTTGCCCAATGTTGAGTCAATGTTGGGCCAGCGTCGTAGCCCGTGAACGAATATCGGGTCACCATTGGTCCAAGTTGGCTGCGATATGTCACTAATTTATATGTGACTATTTATTCGCATGGAGACTAGCTTATCATCGATATATCCTGCAAACTTGATGTTGACCCGATGTTGTTTCAATGTTGGGCCAGCGTCGCAGACGGTGGTCAAACATTGAACCAACATCGGGCCAATATCTCATGTTTCCCAGGATATACGGCCTCAACCACACTTGTAACCTGGAAGTACCAGGTTCGAGTCCCGGTCGGGCCGATATTTGTCATCGTGTTTGTGCATAAGAAAAAGAACCCTTGAAGTCATTCGAAATAAGAGTAGGGCATAGTCCCGGCTTCGGGCTTCGTTCTGTCGCGATATTGCCTCAATGTGCAGAAAGCAACGTAAAGCAATATACATACATATACAGAAGAGGGTACACATGGGTTAAAAAACGAATCCAACGAACGGCGAAGCGCCTGTTCGAGGATTGCAAAATGAAATGAAATGAATCTGGCCTTAGGCCACCTTTGTGCACAATAGGCTAAACTGGGCCAGGAGAACCTCCTGAGGGTGATAAGATGAATGAGATGACACTGTCCTCCAGACACAGGATTCGAAATTCGCGCCCTGGCGGTCTGAGGCCGAGTACGCTACCTCCCGGTCACGGAGGCTCCCCACAATTCGAGGATTGCAGTTTATAAAGAGTGTAAAAAACGAGCCAAAAAATTATATCTATTCTTATCTATATTTATATCATTTTGCCCTAATAAAAAGTGCGGCAAATAAGGGTACAAATGGACTGGGAATAATCCATAATTTCCAGGACCCATGTGCACCCTTACAGAAGGGTTAATGTTGAAAGACGTCCGCCCAACAATAAACCAGCACTGGTTCAGTCTTAGTGACCCGTATTTACTTGTATGGCGTTATTATGACGGTCTGAATATAATATATCCACACCACATGTGCCTGGAAATATAGCGTATGTGACCTCAGCTGACTTGACCTTATTTGACCCTGATATTCACGGCAACTCCACGCGTCGATCTTTGGCCTCCATGTTGATTTAATATTGGGCCAGCGTCGTAGACGATGGCCCAACATTAAACCAACATTGGTTCAATGTATCGTACTGAATGGGCAGATACTGACCAGGCAGCGAACAGTCTAATGCTGGGTTAATGTTGTGCCAGCGTCTACAACGCTGGCCTAACAGTAACCGTGCATTGTGTCAGCCGTGACCGAGAGGTAGCGTGCTCGGCCTCAGACCGCCAGGGCTCGAATTTCGAATCCTGTGTCTGGAGGACAGTGTCATCTCAATCATCTCACCATCCTCAGGAGGTTCTCCTGGCCCAGTTTAGCCTATATGTGCACAAAGGTGGCCTAAAGCCCGATTCATTTCATTTCATTTGCATTGTGTCAGATTCTAGTGTTTTCTCGACCAAGCTGGCGTTTATTTACAACGTGTTCTGACGCGATTTTAACCATTTAACTCCGATATTAAAATGTCTTATTTTAGTGATATAATTAAACATAGTATAATGATAAAATTTGTATAGCCTATCAACACTAAATAAATTAGTAACCGAATTGGAAGGTGGGGGTTGCACAATTGCAAAATATATATTGAGAAAATATATTTTTTAAAATTCACAGTGAATGACTAAAATAAATAAAAACGTCCGTATTTTGTATTAGCAGAGAGCAGGCATGAAAACAATTTCAATTGCCATTGCCAGTATATCACAATTCTAGTCGGACTGAAGCCAAATATTGATTTCATCGCCCATTTTGATCTATATGTTTAGATCTACGTTTAGACACCAAAATCACCTCTTTATGTATATTAGGAATGAAGATACAGCTAAACCTTGACAGTATCGGCTAGTTTGGCAACCATCTTGTATTTTTCACTCATTAAGCTATAATATAGTACTTACCCGAATATATGTTTGTATAAAAACATAACAGATAAGTTTGTTGGCCATAAAAACGTGATGTTGGAAAAAAAATCAACTTTCTATGTACAGTAACATTGGAGATATAACACAATGCCAAAAAGTTTGACCATAGTGACGGCCATCTTAGATTTAACTGTGATAAATCACTGATTACATCTTTTATATTTTTTAATAAAAGTATATAAATGACTACCCGGTATGACTGGGCCGCCTAACTCATTTGCTGCGCGAGGCCCAGTCACACTGACCACTATTTTGTTTCCACAGCCAGCTGTGTAAAAACGACACTCGCGCTGCCTACCAAAAAACTCGGATGCCATGAAATTGAGAGTAATATTTCAAGTGCCTTCGAAAACTAGGCCATTTTCAGCAGGCGTAAACTTTTGCTCGTATTAGAACTATTACATTTGAAAATGGAGGTCACTGTGTCAGAGCCTTGCGATGTCATCAGGATAATAAATGACTTTCTTGACTCTAAAAACCTGTTCAGTAGGACTGACAATACAGCTGATCTTCATATCGTTGTTTTTTTTGGCGGCCATCTTGGATTTTTTAGGCTAAGTTACATTATTTATCCGATTATATTTCATTTAAGAAAACATTACAGATGATTGTATGGACCCAGCAAGTATGTGTTGACATAATGATCGACTTTATGCGCAATAGAATTGAAGATATAGTACAATGTTGACAGCTGCGACCATCTTGGCGGCCATCTTGGCTTTCTCCCTTATTGCCGGGGTGTGGAATGTCTACCCTCGTTATTTTTTACCTCCAGGTGATATAGTAATTGAAAAACTAAACCTCTGCATACAGGACCCCCTCAGCTGTAGGACTAATTAGGCTGTTGAAGAAGCCAAGGTGGACATCATAGTGGACTATATATACCCTATACTGATTTTGACATCTCTGTGTATATCTCGACGACATTTTGCAAGGTGAATGCAATATCAATGGCACCAGAAAGGTGTTCGAGGTACAATCAACCATTAAGTTGTCAATATTTTAACCTAATGGAATGCAGAAAAAATGATGTCTTATGCAGTGACATGACTTTTATCTGTTTAGGAATGTCCAATATTTCAATTTTTATGATTACAATTATGTTTTAATGTAAAAATAACATCAGGGATGAATTCCTCCTGGGAACCGATAAAACCATGTATTACATGACTATTTAATGTCAGCATATTTAGGCCTACATTTGACAGAATTGGCGAAAAGGCAGCCATCTTGGATATTTTTCTTTTTTTGGATTACAATAATGTTTTAATGTAAAACTAACACCGGGAATGGATTCTAAGAGTAATACCCGAGAACCCGTAAAACCATGTATTACACGACTATGTTATATGTTAGCATATTTACTTTCGACCGAATTTGCGAAAAGGCGGCCATCTTGGATTTTTCATTCCCCCACATATTTTGCACAACCGGGATCGCTAGTGATTTTATGTTTTTCCACTCAGAACACATAAGAGAATCATCCCTGAAAAATTCAGTTTTCTGCATTTTTTTTCCACCTTTATACACTCCTGGGCTACTCCCCTCTTTTCGCGATAATATCATATATGATGTGCAGAAAGCTGTGTAAGCAATATTCACTCAATCACTCATTGGCTCATTCCAGTCAGCTATGGGTGTCAGGCCCACATCAGGGGCGGATTCTGCTTTCCAGTGAGGGGGGAGGGGTGTAAAATTTGAAGAAAATAATGTTTTACTGTAAAAGGGTCGAGGGGCCCGCCCCCAAGGGAAGTTTTGATTTCCAAAGGTTTTGTCATGCAATCTAAGGCATATTGGACACTGTTTCTCACTCAGTATGTCACAAAATGATAAAGTAACCCCTAAATGAAGTGATGATTTTTTTCCGAAGGTGGGTTTAAACCCCCCCCCCCCCCTTGTATCCGCCACTGTACATATTGACCGGATTTAGCCCTCGTGCCTTGTATCACTATATGTACTTGCACTGGCAGGTCAGCATTACCTGCCAGTGCGGATTTGATCGATACAGCTTATTACGTCTTGTGTACCATGGCGTGCCATTGGCGAGAGAGCAGTGAGTCCAAGTTGTATTTGTAACTGAAGATTTCAGCCACAGAGTCCGTACAAAAACATGTACTACTTCATTTGGACACTCATAGCTTACACTTGGCCACGATTAATCAGGTCGGAAATAGATTTATCACCCTCGGTAACATATCACCAACATTTGCGCATGCGCAAACCGTTTTCCGCTACGTTTTTAAAATAGTGTTGGCATTTTTCGAACCTTGGTGTGGAGATCGCTGTCAGTCACCGTCATGTTGGAAAACGTTGATTTGCCAAGTAAAACGAGTTTATCAATCCACGACGCACACCTTCGTAATGTGGAGCTATGCACGGATAGCAGAGCGGACTACGATCCCTCGACTCAATGTTGGTTAAATGTTGGCCCATCGTCTGCGACGTTGGCTCAGCATTAAACCAAAATCGCGTGAAGGGATTTCTCCAGAGAGAGTGGTCTACGTGCAGAACCTACAGAAGTGCTACGTCATGGACTCTGCCTTACAGTCAGCCAGTCGTGTCAAGGTCATCGTTGGGAAAATTGCCTCAATTCAAGTCAATTCAGTTTGCTCAGTGTACTGGATACAATAACATGGATTGCAATAATATAGGGTAACCAATAGGCCTATGGATTGCATATCACATAACAAGATAATTGGAGAATTCCATTAAAAATGTGAGGGTTACCCTGCAATGTTCATGATAAACTCACATAAACCTAATATAACGACTGGGAGTTGAATCCACAAATCAATGCATTATTAGGCTCGGCTGTATAGGCCATAGCCTAGCAAGTTTATTTTGCGTGAGTTTGTGTCCTTATAAATAGGGGAAAGAGGGGTGTTGTGTGTGAGAAACTGTTCACATTTCTGTACACCAATCCTTATAAAAATAACAATATAACGTTTCACGTCCTTGGGTTGAGTACTTTAACAAGTGTTCAGAAAAAGTATATATTCACGATTATATTTGTGGTTAAGAGCTTAAAGGGTTTTGGTTGGAATAATGTTGGCCCAGTGTCACAGACAGTGGCCCAGCATTACATTAGCATTTGGCCAATGTATCGTGTTATCTGGTGTTTCTGGCGCCGGGATGTAAAGCGTCACCAGCATAATGCAGCAGTTGGAAAAGACGGTAAAATCACCCAATGCTGTTCCAACGACGAGCCAGCGTCAAAGACTGTGGGTCAACATTGAAACAGCATTGGGTGAATGCCACGTCTTTGCGCAAAGTATACAGCAGATCCGGTGATAGATCAGTGTTGGGCCTGGTCAGGCCGTAGGCTGGGGGGGAGGGGTGCGTTGGGTGCGCTCGCACCCCCCCCCCCCCGCAGGGACATAGAAGGTCCGCCAGGCCCACCTAAAGGCCAGGGTCCGCACATAGAATGGTAAAATCAAGGATAATCAGTGGCAGTAGGCACCCCCCCCCCTATTTTCGCCAAATTCTTTAAAAAGTCCCTTAAATTTGCTAAAATGTACGCCCCCTTTTTTAGATCCTGGATCCGCCACTGATACTGTAACCCCTTGTGGGCGGCACTACACACTGAAAACATTGAGTCCCCAGGGATGATATATATAGGCCCTATATATATGCGCCTTCTAGAGCATGCACCCTTATCCAGGCAGGAGAGAGGGGTAGATTCTTTTCATTGTAGAAAAGGGCTGGGGTATATTCTGGGAGGGAGGAGTAGATTCCGAGACGCTCGCATATCTAAATGTTTAAAAGAGTATATTTTGGGAGGGAGGGGTGGATTCCGGGAGTGTCCCACAGTCGCATATGGATGTTTAAGGGGAGTATATTCTGGAAGGAAGAGATATTCCGGGAGCGCCACTTTATATAAAAGGGAGTAGGCCTATATTATGGGAGGGGTATATATTTTCTGGGAGGGTCGCATGTTTAAAAAGGGGGTATGTTTTGGGTCGGAGGTGGATTTCGGGAGTGTCGCATATAGATGTTTAAGGGAGGGAGGGGTAGATTATGGGAGTGTCGCATATAGTGGTGATGAAGGGGCTATATTCTGGAGGGATGGGTAGATTCTGGGAGGGTCGCATATTCAGGGTGGGGGGGGGGGGTATATTCTGAGAGGGCGGGGTAGATTCTGGGAGGGTGGGATATGTTCTGTAGACAGGGGGGGGGGGTACTCTGGAAAGATGGGGTACATTCCGGGAGCCCCACTTGATATAAAAGGGGATATATTCTGGAAGGGAGAGGTGGATTATGGAAGTGTCGCATATAGTTGTCAAAAAGGGGGGGTATCCTATTCTGGGAGGGAGGGGTAGATGATTCTGGGAGGGTTGCAGATGTTTAAAGTGGGGGTATATTTTGGATCGGAGGGTGGATTCTGTGAGTGTCGCATATAGATGTTCAAAGGGGGGGTTATACTCTGGTAGGGAGGGGTAGATTATTAGAGCGTTGCATATAGTGGCTCAGAAGGGGGTATATTCTGGAGGGCTGGGTAGATTATAAGAGGGTCGCATATCTAAGGGGAGGGGGTATATTCTCAGAGGGAGGGGTAGATTCTGGGAGGGCAGGATAGATTATGGTAGCGTCACATATAGTTGTAGAAAAGAGGGGTATATTCTGGAAGGAAGGGGTAGATTACGGGAGTGTCGCATATAGTTGCCAAAAAAGGGGGTATCTATTCTGAGGGAGGGGTGGATTCTGGGAGGGTCGCATATAAATGTTTAAAGGGGGAGGGGTACATGCAGAGAAGGAGGGGTAGATTCTGGGAGGGTCGCATAGATGTTTAAAAGTGGGGGGGGGGGGGGTATATTCTGAGAGGGAGGGGTAGATCATGGGAGTGTTGCACGTAGTAGTGAAAAAGGTGTGGGGTTCTAGGATTGTTACTTTAGATACAAGGCGGGTATATTCTGGGAGGGAGGGGTAGATTCTGGGAGGGTCGCATATAGATCTAAGATGTTTAAAGGGGGGGTGTATATTCTGGGAGGGAGGGGTACAATCTGGAAGGGTCACATATAGATGTTTAAAAGGGGGTATATTCGGAGAGGGAGGGTAGATTCTGGGAGGGCCTCGCATAATGTCTAAAAAGGGGTATATTCTGGGACGGAAGGGTAGATTCTGGGATCAGAAGACACTTCACATAATCACGAAAAGGAGGGGTAGATCCTAGGATGGAGGGGTAGATTTCATTATGATACACAATTTGATTTGGACGAGGTTGTTGATCTGTATCCAAAGCTCCATACACGTCGTCTAGAGCTGAATTCACTTTTATAATAAACATTATAACGATGAGTCTTATTGATACGCTGATACTGTTAGCCTACACATATGTAGTTTTTTCAGGAAATAATTGTTTCTATTAATTTCTGACCATATCCTATTTATCATGGTAAAGTAGTCTACTGGAACGAGAGCTTATACTAAAAATTACTTCACAGAACTAAATGTGCATTATACGATAATCGTGCATGCCTTATTATGTAGTGATGAGTATTTTTTTCATCAAGTTTAAAGTAGGGCCTATATATTATGGATGCAAGATATATGTATTATGTACTTGAATATGTACTTGTCAGTACAATAATGTTCTTGACTTTTGCCTCAATTAAAATGATAATCAAATAGGCCTGCCTTTTCAATGTTTGGAATTATATTTCAAAAATAGATATAGGCCCCTAATGATTTTGCTTGACTAGCCCTTTGTCGACTCGAATGCTTCGAGTAATATTTGGTTTAGGTCTACCTGGATACTAATTTTCAAAAGTAGATTTTTTGTCAGGCCAAAAATATCATGTGTATGAACAAATCCATTATGTCTCCAGAATTCATGTCAGGTGCTCTCAGAAGTCACGAACAAACAAAATTTTCTAGGGGGACTTACAGCGCCCCCCCCCCCCCACAAACCCCCAGCTGCTCATATGGCTCGCTGCGCTCGCCAATAGGTCCACTTCTGAAAAATAAGCACCCCCCCCCCCCCCCACAACGAGATCAGCCTACGGCCCTGGGCCAGCATCGTAGAACCGGGATGTGGTGCAAACATCTTCTTATTTATTTATTTTATATTTATTTGACTTCCAGTTAAAAAAATGCAAAAATGGTACATTATAATTATTAATAATAATTATAATGTACCATTTTTTACATGTTCAAAAAATGATAATAATAATTTATTATTATCATTTTTTGAACATGTTTTTAACTTTGGTTGACGGGAACAGGTCGAGACGACCTCTACAATGCCTGTCAACCATATAAGTGAATTAAAATTATAGAATAAAATAATATCCATTGTTTAAAATAGCAATAACAATTTAAAAATGTACATAGTATAGATTATAAATTTTACGATTTGTACACATAAAATAAAATAACCGACAATTGTCTGTCATCTGTTTCCCGCACCAAAACCAGAGATAAAATAGCTACACTGTGCTCTACAAAGTGTAGCAAAAAAGGACACTCTGGAAAGCGTAGAAACCTAATTAAAACCTCTAAATGCTTTAGTTGTCTATTATATCAAAGGACATACAACTAGGATATGTGAAAAGGAAAAACAGTAAAATTTATGGCACTCTTAATTTTAACATAGGCCTACATACATCCCTAAATAAAAGTAATACTATAAACCTAGAATACATCTACTGACGTCAGCTCATATAGCCGTCGCGCAGCCAAAATATGCTGAGTAGTACCACATACGCAATATTAGACTGGAGGAAAAACAATCCCAAACTCAAGAAAAAAATCAGTTGATTAGAGATCTTAGAAATTCAGCATAAGAACCCACCTGGTCTGGAAACAAAGACAACTGAAAAAATCACTAAACCTAAAAATAAAACAGAAAAAAAAACAAATAATAATTTTGAGGGGAACAGCCATCCATGCCATGTGGTAATACCCTAAGTCAGATCATGACAAGCGTGATCATGTAGAGTGATGTCGGTCTGCTCCGAACAGTATCAGAGACTGTCTCCGGCCTGAATTCGAGCCAGGCAGACAACACAATGCAACATTCGCAGATTATCGTTCATAGGTCGATCACTTAAGGTGCCATTTGTGCTAAATATATAGATATATATTCAATACACGAGTATAAGTAAGGCGGGGCGGTTTGTCATCTGCCAACACATGCGTATCGACAACGGAGCCCTCCGTCCCTAGTCATGAGTGGCTGGTGACAGCTCAAATAGCCGTCTCACAGCCGATTCAAATTGCACAGGTAGTTTAAAACACAAAATGTCCCGCTATATTCGACAATTTACACAAGCACAAGCCAGGCTCCAGGTACATCGATTATTCACATCAAATAAGTTTACCATGGCGAGATATAATTCATTCAGGTTCTTCTTGAAAATCTGCAAGCTACTAGCATCTCGGATAACAAAAGGTAAAGTGTTCCATAAGCGAGCAGTGCGATAAAAATAAGTACATTGGAACTGAACAGTCTTGCACAGAGGTAATTTGAATAGAACACCCTGTTGAGCAGATCTGAGGCCATTATGCGGACAAGCTAACTCAAAATTACTAGAGTAATCACAAGATAGTTTACCGTGGAGGTAGCTGTATAAAAAACACAAGTCGATTATTTCTCGACGGAAGCACAAAGGCAAGATAGATAATGCTGTGCATCTTTCGGGATAGGGTGAAACATAATCATTGAGAATGAATTTTGAAGCTTGACGTTGCACCCGTTCTAATTTGATTATGTCTTTAACATGATTGGGACTCCACATCGGACTACAGTACTCAAGAATACTTCTGACATGGGTCAAATATAATTGGCGCTTAACATCAATGGGGCTATTAAAGCCAACAGAACGTTTTATCATTCCTACCATAGAATGGGCTTTTGATGAAACAGTTTTCACATTCTCATACCAAGATAATTCACTAGTGATGGTTATTCCAAGATCATTAAATTCAGTTACTCTAGATAAGATATTATTATCAATGGAGTAGTCAAAATCTATTTTTACTTTACGGCATATCGACATGAATTTACATTTTGATATGTTGAAGTTCATTCTCCAAATTTTGCTCCACAGAAACAGTGCATTAAGATCATTCTGAAGGGAAAGTACATCTTGTCTTGACTTTATATTTCGATAAAGTTTGGCATCGTCAGCATATATAATTTCATAAATGATGTACAAACATCGCAGATATCATTTATGTATAAAACAAATAATAGAGGTCCAATAATGGAACCTTGCGGTACACCTGATGTTACAGGTAAAGGCGATGATACCTGACCTTCTATCATAACTGACTGATACCGACCTTGCAGATAATTTTCAATCCACTGCAATAAGTTCCTGCCAAAGCCAAATGTTTTAAGCTTGTGAACTATCAAGTCGTGCTGTACAGAATCAAAGGCTTTAGCAAAGTCAAGAAATATAATGTCTGTTTGACTTCCAGAGTCTAAATTTCTACTGATATCAGAATATGTCTCAATTAGTTGTGTGGTGGTGGAGCGATGTTTCATAAAACCATGTTGAGCCGAATTAATTTGTGGACTGACAACCGGATAAATGTGATTGAATACAAGTCGTTCCAGAACTTTACTCACACTGTTGAGAAGTGATATTGGTCTGTAATTATTAACTTTGCATTTCTTGCCTTTTTTGTGAATTGGTACAACATTTGAATACTTCCACACTTCAGGTAATGTACAAGTTGACATACTGAGGTTAAACAGTGTGGTTAGAGAGGGGGCTAATTCATCGGCACACTCTCTCAACACCTTTAGGGGTATATGTCATCGGGACCAGAGCCTTTGTCAACATCTAGGGGGTTCCTTATGATTTCGTGATATACTGAGTGAGAAAAAGTGCCCAATATGCCTTAGATTGCATGAGAAACCTTTGGAAATCAAACATTTTTCCGGGGCGGGCCCCTCGACCTTTACAGTATTTTTTTATCAAATTTTGGACCTCCCCTCCCCCCCCTCACTGAAAGCTAGATTCACCCCTGGGGTCGTTATGCTTCACTGAACCCTCTCTGTTCCTCCACCCTTCCTTAAAAGGTAGCTGAACTAATCTTAATTTCATCACAATTCCACGTGTTTTGACGTTGGTTTGACCAAGGAATCTTTGGTTTGACCATGTGGTTTACAATGTCAAGGACACCATTTTTGTTATTTCCATATTGCCTGGATAAAAATCAAGTCAGACAATATTCCTAAAACAACACATTTTACAGTGTAATCAGCTGGTGAAGCCATAGAATGAGTGCATCTTGCTTTACGTCGCTTTCTGCGCAATCATGGCAATATCGCGACAGAATGAAGCCCGAAGCCGCGACTATGACTTCAAGGGTTCTCTATAGTGCACAGTACCATAGGCAACACTGTACACTCCATGCATTTGAACAGTTTGGAGCACTGTATATGCACAACCACGATGACAAATATCCGTCCGACCAGGATTCGAACCTGGTGCCTACAGGTTACAAGCCCCAGTCGATACGAATGAGCCATCGGAGCCGGCGTGAAGCCATAGAACTGGTGGAACAAACCGGGCCCAGGTCACGACGACCTGGTACTATAAGCTGATAAGATCCATAGGCCTATTCTGCAGTCATAGCGGAGCGGAGAGATGTGGGCCCACGTACATGTAGGCTTACGTGGGCCCACACCCAGAATGCTTGGGTCGAATACGAATATAAATACTGTAGATCTGGTAATATTCACGAGGTTTTAATTTTCGTGAATTTCGCGAGAAGGACAAATTCGCGAAGTCAAGAATCTCGCGAAAATTATTATTGGATTAGCGCTACTAATGAAAAATGAAAATTCGCGAATTCTAAACTTAGTGAAAATTCCCAAAATCGGAAATTCGCAAAAATTTAAACACGTGAAAATTACCAGATCCACAGTAATTTATTTGATAGAGCCTATATACCCCCAACAAAAACGAGCATAATACAAAACATACCGTAAGTACACTATGCAGGTAATGTTGCATGACTATTGCATCACAATATGTTTTTCTGCGTTGAAGTGAGCGATATATATACAAACTTAACCCTTTAAGCGCTGAATTTTCTATAAAAACGTTGGAGACCAAAGGGTTAATTTTAATTTGAAATGATCATAAATGTCTTCGTTATCTCTTCCCGATTCATGTGAATACCTATGTTATGGGTCTACGATTATAAATAGTTTTACACTTTACAGCGCGGGGATCGACTTTAGACGTCAGAATCTGACGTCAGAATCTGACGACTAAAGTCTATCCTCGCGCTGTAAAAGTCAAAGCAGTGATCACGTTTAAATCTTACATTTGTAACAAAGAATTGGAAGATACTTCATAGCAAACTCATGTGTGACCCTTGCCATAAGCCCCAATCGCTGAAACAAGTTTCAGCCACAGATTTACCGCATACAAAATCGTGGGACATTTCTTTGGACTGTCTTATCGGAAAATATCGGAGAACAATCAGGTAGAAAATAGCTTTTTTATAATTGGTAACATTTCAGTTCCATGCCCGCATGCTCAGCTCAGAGGTCGCACAGTCATTACAAAGTTATGGACATTTTTCCGACCTTGGGGTCGGGATCGCTCTCAGTCACCGCCATATTGGATTTTTCGGGTAAAGCAAATACATCAATCCACGGCCTCGGAGAGGACGACACGGCTAATACGACCCGTCCCAGCAAACACGAGGCATTCACCTAATGCTGTTTCAATGTTGATCCACCGTCTTTGACGCTGGCCCAACATTGAAACAACATTGGCCAGCATCGAATCAACATTGATTCAGCGTCTCGTGTTTGCTGGGTTGTGACGTCCACCCAACATTGGGCTATTGTTGGAATTACAGCAGCCAGAGTGGGTGCACCAGCAGACGCGAGAGTTCTACCCAGTGCTGTTCTAGAGACGCAGATGTTGGGCCAACATTGACCCAACCTTGTATGAATGTCAAGTGTAATTTGCTGCTGTACGTGCATTATTAGCCCCGTTCGATTCGTACCGATCTTATATTAGACTAACGTTAGGTATATTTTCAGAATATCAGAAACCTGTAGGCAATTTTGAGGAAAACTTGGAAAACAAGCTTTCCGACCTAATTTAGGTATGGAGAACTCGAAAAATCTTTCCAAGCTGGTAATTTGAGTTTAGTAAGGCAAAACTCGAAATCAAAATGGCCGCCATTTTTAACCGATAATTTAATTACTTCGAAAATTATGTTTCCTTTTGAACAGTTGTTGGATATTTCTGTTGACAATTTTCCTAACCTAAGTGGGTTATGCTGAATTAAAAAATAGCAATGACCTAAATGTTGTGGTTCAGACATTAGAAATATAAATACAAAATGGCCGCCAATTGAAATCATCATGTTTAGTCCATGGAATCTTTCACCAAGGTGTGAATATTGGTATAAAACCACGAAATTTGGCACAGGGACTCTTTATAAAACGTTTTGTATTTTCTTTTTGCGGGGGACAAAAATCCTCCGCTATAAGAGGCCTGATTTGCATGAATACAAGATGGACGCCACATGATTTGCCAATTATCAGATTATGTTTCATAAATTTGGAACAAATAAAGATAGAAAAATGAATAAGGTATCAAAATAATTAGAATTGAATTGGCAACTATATACAATCACGTAGGCCTATATAATAATGACAAGGGCCTATTTGCATAAATCCAAGATGGCATGTCATTTGTCATTTGCACATTATCACATTATGCATCATAACTTTGTAACAAATGGAGATAGAAACATGTATAATGTGTCAAAATAATCACGATTTAAATATCAAAAGCGTGTATGCATATGATAATGGAAATAGTCTATTATGCATAAATTGAAAATGGCCGCCATCTTATTTGCAAATCATCACCATGATCACATAATACAAAGACCACATGATTATAAAATGTATTGTAAATTTGGAACAAATGTAGATAAAGATAAAAATAATCAGGATTGAAATTTCTATACCGTGTATGTACATGATAAAATCAAATTTCTAATTTGCATCTATTCAAGATGGCTGCCATATGATTTGCCAATAATAATCACATATCATCTGAGTGACGGGAATGTTTAGTTGAGCCCTTCAGACCGAGCCTAGCATTAATTGGGTCTACAATTAGTTATCATATGTTGAAAGCAAATGTAAGATCCTCCTGTGGTCGAAACATGAGTATAATTACTAGAAAATTGATGAAACGGTAGTATTTTTTGTACCTATCCAGCACACACGCGACATTGAACCCGTGGAGGCTGAATTATGGGACAGAAATGTCAGAATATGACACTATATTGTTAGGATGTGGTATAATAATGTAAATAATAACATTACTGTATCAAGATATGACATTATAATGATAGTATGTATATGACCGTTCAATGTCTTAAAAAGTGGAAGTAGGGGGGTTGGTGTCGAATATATCAATAATTAGCATTATGACATGACATTAAAATGACAAAGGATTAAATGATATCGTAATAATCATAATCACAATGTGGCATTCCGATCTTATTTTTTAATAGGATGCGTCTTATCCTAATCTTATAATGTTATATCATATCATATCATCAAAATGGCATATCCTAAAATTAAAATGTATTTTTATGGTATTAAGGGCCATATATTACAATACCATCTCATGAGATTTACGTGTCATATCCTAATATTACAATCTAATATCCTGACATAAAACTGACGTATCATGACTTTCAACTGTAACATCTTCTATATTAATATTGTAGCATGACATTACAATACAATATTCTGACATTATATCACCCTATCGTCATATTTCAATGCTCTATTTTGACGTTAAAGTGTCATATAACAACTTCATAACTTTTATTTTTTATATAAAAAATGTCATATTCTAATATTCAAGTGCCATATGTTGACTTTAAATTGATATATTGTGATGTTACTGCCATATCCTGGTATTATGAACCATTCGGAAATATTATGCCATAGCCTGTCGTTTTAGTGACATAACGTGATGTTTAACCAACATAATTGTCATGGCTTAATAATATTATGACATTATAAAGCCATTTTGTAATGTCAAAGTACAATATTTGAAAATAATAATACCATATCATGGTGTTAAATTGTGTTATCCAGATAAATCCTGATACAGAAATGTTATATCCTGATTTTATACTGTAACATATCCTATGGTAATGTCACACTGCGTTATTATGCCTACAATACCATATTATTGTATTATAATGTCATGTTCTGACATTCCAATGCAATATTATCACAGTACATAATTTATATATATATTCAAATCCCATAACTGACTTTAAAATGTCATATTATGATATTAAACTGTCATATCTTGATATTATAATGCCATATGTTGAGAATAAAATGCCAGATCTTGTCATTTCAATGACAATTTAAAATACAATGTCATATTGTGATATTATATTATCTAAATTTTTGTAATTTTAATTGTATATTGTGACGTTAATCACTGATATTGCCGACACCCACCTCCTACACCCACATTTTAAGACTCTCAACAGTTATGTATATAATGTCATTATAACGCCATATATTGAAATTATAATGTTATTCTTTGCACTATTATGCCATACCCTGACAATATTGCGTCATATTCCGATATTTCTGACCCAATAATGAGCATCCACAGGTCCAATGTCGTGTGTATGCGTTTCGAAATTTGCTGCTAAATATAATGGGTTTCGACCACAGGAGGATCTCACATTTGCTTTAAACACAGGCTATATAATAGTGCTCTATCTTTTAATAATTAGAAGAGTGGCTCAGTCTGCCTCCTGGAGGGATCAGCTAATCATTACCGTCATTCATTTCTTATGTGAATACAGGGAACAATACCATACTTGAGAAAAAAAAACAAATCTCTTCAATAATATAGACTGTAGAGTGCTCACAAGCCAAATATGCCACCATCTTGAAAAAGTAGCATTTCAATTGTTTAATTATATTGTATATTACTTTAATGATGTGAATATTAATAATTGATGTTAGAAATGATAACCCCGACAAAACACTTAAGCTTATCTAAACTGAAGTAATGGAAATTTTGCTGTTTACTTATGTACACCCTAGCCATTAAAATACCTTAAAAGATAATGCTCTGTGATTTTTCATGAATAATATACAATGAATCATTTATTTGTCATTTGTATCAAAAGAGCAAGCTAGAAAATCTAATAATCTGGATACAACAATAATGCAATAGTCTACATTCAACACGTTTTATTGGGTGACAATGATCCGAATTCTCATTAAGACAAGGGGTTCATAGGCCCGGACCACCTCTGTACACCCCAAATGGTCTTCAAATAGACAAAAATACTGCTTAAAATCTCCGGACAGGCCTACTCCATGTTGCACTACAAAATATTTACACAGGAACAGGTGCTTTTGAAAATTTAGAAATGGTAATGTGTACACTGTCATATATGTTTGCCAAAAAAGTTAGGATGTACATGTATAATGCTATTATTGTATTATGTGATGATTAGCAAAAAAGACGGCGACCATCTTTAATTTATGCAAATTAGACTTTACACGGTGTTGACACATCATACATGTTTCGATCTTCATTTTGTTCCACAGTTACGATGCATAATGTAACAATCGTCAAATCACATGGCGGCCATCTTGGATTAATGCAAATGAGGCCTTTGTCATCATTATAAATGTGAATGCATGGTGCTGTCAATGCAATTTAGATTATTTTGATACCTTATTCTTTTTTCTATCTTTTTTTTTTCAAAGTTATAAAGCATAATATGATAATTGGCAAATCATATGGCGGCCATCTTGTATTTATGCAAATTAGGCATCTTTTGAAGGAGGATTTTTGCTCCCTTTAAACAAAGCTTTTTCTAAAGAGTCCTGGTGCCAAAAAAACACCACTCCAATTACCATCTAATATGTTATAGGACTGCATAATTGAATACAATAAAATATAACGGCGGCCATTTTGATTTTGATTTTGACCACCTAAATCTCATTTTTTCTAATTCAGCACATTCGAAATGGGTTGAAAAGCATGCTTCCCAACTTTTCCTCAAAAATGCCAACAGCAATGTTAATACAGACATTAATCCCATTTTGTGCCTAGTCTATATTCAACCGGTTTACCAATCCAGAGCATTGCAGGTTGAGCGGAATATGGTAGTCTTGTATTTGCAGCTCGGTCGGTACAATAGCCTTGTATTCAGGGCTAGGGACCATCCCACTAAGAGTCTTAAAATTAAAATTATTTTTAACTTTCTCTTATTTTCATGAGAAAAGTTAACGTTTGTCTTAATGATATTTTTAGGAATCTTAGTGGGATCATCTTCCTGACAGCCAGGCTCGCTGCTCTCGAGGTCTCAGACCGCCGACCGAGGGAGAAGCGAGCCTTGTGTTGGAAGATGAGTGGGATGGACCCTTGGTACAGGTATTAAATTAGCCACTATACACACTATGCCCAGCAAGCAGGAGACGTTGTTGACCCAATGCTGGGTTAATGTTGGTCCACCTGTCTACGACGCTAGCCCAATGTTAACACAGCACTGGGTCAACGTCTCGTGTTTGCTGGGATAGAAGCTGTCATGTTGATTTATTCGAAAATACAAGCTATGCATCACTTCTAAAGTAATACATAGGCCTAACTGTCGGCCAGTTTATCTCCATAATTTGCCTAGACCTTTAACCAGAACTCGCAACCTCCCAGAGTGAGTTTTAAGATGGGTGAAAGGGCTTTTTCCAGCTTTGGACTTGTAGGCCTATCCCTCTAGAAATAAAAAATCTGAATTTTCACATTCATTTCGGAAAAAAAGACCTTATATTTCGGCCAAGCTTTTCCATCCTAAATCCCCTGTGTCCCAGCACGCATGAGCGATGAATTGGAATGGTAAATGGACAATGATAATGAACCTCGGATTTGCTACGCCTCTGAAATCGGGAAACCGAGGAGTATGGCGCATCTTTCATCTCATTTCTTAGCATACATGGGCAATGTCACATAATATTCCTCATGTTAATAAATTTGTATATGATACATTTGACATCTAGAAAAATAGCTGTTCTATAAGGATGAGTGCAATTTGCATGTCACGTAGTCAAATGTCCACACCCCCCCCCCCCCCCCCCCCTATATGAACACCCTCCATTCGATAACTTTGATATTCGATAATTTGTTTTCCATATAATGTGAAAAAAATGTTGAGAACATAAAAACAATAACTTCATTGATACCCGTTTAACAAGACTCACAGATTAAGAAGAAAATATTTTTTGAAGTCCACCCCTGTGTAGTTTAAAAGTAAATTTGGGGTGAAATACAGTCGTGATATTTCTCAGGAAGAAAAAAATTATTAGCAAAAATAATTGTTTTCGAGGTTTTTGTAGAAAAATCTTGCTAATTCCACGCAAACAATGCATGATTAGAAGTAAAACTACCCCCCTCCAGAGATCGAATGGTGCGCCCCCATCCTCCAGAGATCAAATGGTGCGTCCATATAGACCAGACTATAGCCTGTTTAAAGAAGTGACAGTGTTCGACCTGCATTTCAAATTTCTACACAAGGCTTGTGTATTTCTTCATTTCTTATAGTATAGGCCTACATGTATCACAGCAATACCAGGACGTTGACCCGATGTAATGTGATGGCCCAGCGTCGTACCGGTCGGCCAGCATCAAAACTACATTGGGTCAACATCTTTTTTCCAGGATAATTCACTTTGTTAAAATAAAACACTAGACCATCGTTGGTGTAATGTTTACCCAGCATTGGCTAGGTTGGGCTAGCAGTCAGACAATAGTGGGCAAAGGTTTACAAATTTAATACACCGCCAGACACGATCAGCTGATGGGAGTGTGTAATATATCAACCTGAGATACTGACTGGGAAAACAACGTCTGAGGCCACACTATGGGAAACATTTGATTCATCAGTCACATCAGTGAAATATATGAATAAAGGAAGGAAGGAAGGAAGAAAGGAAGGTAAGGAAGAATGAAGGGAGGAAGAGAGAGAGGAAATAATTGAGGAAGGGAGGGAGGGAGGAACGCACGAACGAAGGAAGGAAGGAAGGATGGAAGGAAGGAAGGAAGGAGCGAACGAGAAAGGGCGGACGTGAGATTTCCTCCCAGGGCTGGTCCAGAGACGCAGATGGTGGGCCAACATTGATCCAACCTTGTATGAATGTAAAGTGTAATTTGCTGGTGTACGTGCATTATAAGGTCCCGTTCGTTTCGTATATCTTATTTTAAACCGGTTTACCAATTCAAAGCGTTTGATTCGCACCATATCTGTCCAAACTAGAACCGGATTGACCAAACAATCAAACCTGCCTGCATAATGTAATTTGCATATATACACGTAGTGAAATGTCCACAAGTCACCCCATATGAACACCCTCCTTTCGGTGGGTGGGGTAATTTGTTTTCCAGTTAATGTGCAAAAAATGTTCAAAATATACAAAAAATAATTTTATTGATATTCGTTTAACAAGACTCACAGATTAAGAAGAAAATTATATTTTGAAGTCCACCCCTGTATAGTTTAAAAGTATTTTCGGGGTGAAATACAGTCGTGATATTTCTCAGGAAGAAAAAAATTATTAGGAAAAATAATTGTTTTCAAGGTTTTTGTTGAAAAATCTTGCTAATTCCACGCAAACAATGTATGATTAGAAGTAAGACTACCCCCCTCCAGAGATCGAATGGTGCGCCCCAACCCCCATCCAGAGATCAAATGGTGCCCCCCCCCCATCCAGAGATCAAATGGCGCCCCCCCCCCCCTAGAGATCAAATGGTGCGTCCATATAGACCAGACTATAGCCTGTTTAAAGAAGTGACAGTGTTTGACCTGCATTTCAAATTTCGACACAAGGCTTGTGTATTTCTTCATTTCTTATAGTATAGGCCTACATGTATCACAGCAATAGCAGGACGTTGACCCGATGTAATGTGATGGCCCAGCGTCGTACCGGTCGGCCAGCATCAAAACTACATTGGGTCAACATCTTTTTTCCAGGGTAATTCACTTTGTTAATTTAAAACACTAGACCATCGTTGGTGTAATGTTTACCCAGCATTGGCTAGGTTGGGCTAGCAGTCAGACAATAGTGTGCAAAGGTTTACAATTTTAATACACCCCCAGACACGATCAGCTGATCGAGTGTGTAATATATCAACCTGAGATACTGCCGGGGAAAACAACGTCTGAGGCCGCACTATGGGAAACGTTTGATTCATCAGTCACATCAGTGAAATATATGAATGAATGAATAAATGAAGAAAGAAACGGAGGTAGGGAAGAATGAAAGGAGGAAGGGGGAGAGGAAAGAATGAAGGGAGGGAGGAACGCAAAAAACGAAGGTAAGCCACAGACTGACTGCGTACAAAATCGTGGGACATTTCTTTGGAATGTCATATCAGAAAATATCGGGGAGTAATCAGGTCAAAAATAGTTTTTTTTAGAATCAGTAACATTTCAGCTCCATGCCCGCATGCTCAGCTCAGAGGTCGCACAGTCATTAAAAAATTATGGACATTTTTCGGACCTTGGGGTCGGGATCGCTCTCAGTCACCGCCATGTTGGATTTTTCGGGTAAAGCAAATACATCCATACATCCATCCACGGCCTCGGACGACAAGGCAAGAACGAAGGAAAGAAGGAAGGAAGGAAGGAAGGAAGGAAGGAAGGAAGGAAGGAAGGAAGGAAGGAAGGAAGGAAGGAAGGAAGGAAGGAAGGAAGGAAGGAGCAAACGAGAAAGGGCTGGCTGGCGTGCGAGCACCACCGAGTGAGTGAGCAAGTGAGATGTTGAGTGAGTGAGTGAGTGAGTGAGTGAGTGAGTGAGTGAGTGAGTGAGTGAGTGAGTGAGTGAGTGAGTGAGTGAGTGAGTGAGTCATGAGTGAGTGAGTGAGTGAGTGTGTGAGTGAGTGAGTGATTGAGTGATTGAGTGAGTGAGTGAGTGAGTGAGTGAGTGAGTGAGTGAGTGAGTGAGTGAGTGAGTGAGTGAGTGAGTGAGTGAGTGAGTGGCTGGGTGGCTGGGTGGGTGGGTGGGTCGGTCGGTCGGTCGGTCGGTCGATCTGTCAGTCAGTTAGTCAGTCAGTCAGTCAGTGACACCATATTAAATAAGAACGAAACTAAAATTAATTTAACATAATTCTAGGCCTCTTCAGGCCTAGATTATAGCTAGCTAGGCTATCCTCAAAAATGGATAATAAATGCATGTAGTGCCAGATTGCATAGTATAAAAATAGACCCTTGCCAGTCAACAATGCGACTTTGAGCCTTAATTGGTTCAATTCTGGGCCAGCGTTGCAGACGGTGGCCAAGCCTTGGAACAACATAAACGTTTCCAAGTAGGCCTAAACACCAGACTTTGGACGTGAGTTGGTTGAATGTTGGTTGAGCGCCACAGACGCCAGTCAGACTTCAGACCAGCCCGCCTGCTCAGCTCAGGGAACAGTATTGGAAAAGATACAGTGTCTGCTAAAATGTAAAGTTATGCAAATCAACAAACCGACCACGCGCACAACGATCAAGTTGAAAGGCTAAAGGTCAATGAGAGTCTACTTTCGGGAAGATGATTTATCCGTTTATTCAGTTTCGTTTATCAGTTTATATCCACATGAATTCACAAGTGTCCAATTCAGGCGCTGGATAATTAATTAATTAGCCGTTTTAAGCGGTGTTTATTAGAGTGCGGCGATGGTTAACAGTTGATTAAGCCGCTATACTAAGAATGCAAGGTTTAAAACCGCTAAGCCCAACAAACACGAGACGTTCACCTAACGCTGATACAACGCTGGGCCAGTGCCGCAGACGGTGGGCCAACACTGCACCAACACCGGGCACAAGCCTCGTGTTTGCTGGGAGAATGCTATTATGACTGTATATTGGGTATTTATGGCCTATACATAGGCCTACAGCTGATCATGCCTGCTGGCAGCCAGCCCGCCGGGGTTCTAAGTCTAAAGGTCTGAATGTATCATCATGATCATTGAAATCATTACTATTTTTGACTATTTTCCCTGCTATTATCTGATAAACGGGTCACAAGTAATTTAATTAAAGAAAATTGGCATATTGTTGAAGTAGTTTCGTGACAAATTAAATCAGTTGTTTATTTAATGTTGAACCATCGTCTGCGACGCTGGTCCAGCATTAAATAGGCCTAACCATCGGGTCAACGTACCCCCCCCCCATTATTAGCCTACATTTGTAGGCCTTCAATGTAGGCTATAGGCCTATTTTGTTGTAGGCTACATGTGTTGTAGGCCATATGGGCTACGTATAGGATAAAGCCTGGGGAACTCTACATTCTTAGATTTGAAAAATGTTTCAAATCTAAGAATGTAGAACTCCGAGGGTTTTAACTGACTTAGGCCTGAAACACATCCGACCATAATGAAAATCCATTAATGAACAGTTCGGTCGCGCCTGACTGATTATAGTAGGCCTACCATAGGCCAACCAGGATAATTGGTCTGTACTTGATCAACAATAACACTCGATTTCCATTCCCGGCTTAGAATGTCGTGGTCGGACAAAGACAATAATGTAGGCCTAGGAAGAGGAGTTCAAAGAAGAGCTGATCATTGAGGCGTGAGCCTGCGACCAGAAAATGTCGTAAGATATCCAGATGGTAGGCCTAGTGCTGTGTTTTAAAAGAAGAGTGAAGTGGAAGTAAAAAAATGAATGAAATAAATGGGGTTTTAGGCCAATTTCGTGTACACATCTAGATCTAGGCCCTATATATGCTAAACTGGGCCATGTGAACCTCCTGAGGATGGTGAATTGAATGAGGTGACACTGCCCTCAAGTAACAGGATTCGAAATTCGAACCCTGGCTGTCTGAGGCCGAGCACGCTACCGCTCAGTGACGGAGGCTCTCCACAATATTTAATCTTTACCATGGGTGGGCAGGCAAAATGAGTCCTGTCGCCACAAACAAATGGCTACTTTTAAGTGCTCTGAAAGGTCATTCATTAATATTTACATTACACATATTTTGCTTCTGTCGCCACATGTGGCGATGTGGCGACCACTTGCCCACCTCTGTTTACGAGTCAGCAGGGAATAACATTAGGCCTAAAGAATCTTTGAAACGAGTGAGCGGAAAAGAAACAATGAACAGTGTTGTTTCTTTGAACCTTAAAGGGACTGGCCCAGGCTAAAATCATCAAAAAATCGGTGATTTTATTTCGGGTTCTTAATATGACCATATGATGTAAACATGTACATAGACTAGAACTGCAAATTTTTATAATTTTTGTGCTGCGCATTCATCAGTTAGACTAGATATAGAGACGAAATTCCCGCATTTCCTATTTTTGACATGGTTGTCAATAATTACAAATCAGGAATTTCGTCTCTATATCTAGCCTAACTGGTGAATGCGCAGCACAAAAATTATAAAAATTTGCAGTTCTAGTCTATGTACATGTTTACATCATATGGTCATATTAAGAACCCGAAATAAAATCACCGATTTTTTGATGATTTTAGCCTGGGCCAGTCCCTTTAAGGGCCAGAGGGGAGGGGAGGGGGGTGGTGGTCTCGAACCCGCTATCCCCAACTTTCCAAACAGGCAACTTTAACCTTCTGCACCAGTGGGAGTAGTCTACCCTATAATAGAACTTTAACCACCCCAGCAAACATATTAAGACGTTCAACCAATGTTGTTTCAATGTTTACAAAGCTGGCCCAACATTTAAAGCCAACGTTGGTTCAACGTTTTGAGTTTGCTGGGACTGTAGTCTACCAGTGGAAGGCGCAAGTAGTCTACCGTATTCTAGAACTTTAACCACTGCACCAGTGGAAGTAAATGAAATGAATCGGGCTTTAGGCCACCTTTGTGCACATATAGGCTAAACTGGGCCAGGAGAAACCTCCTGAGGATGGTGAAATGATTGAGATGACACTGTCCTCCAGACACGGGATTCGAAATTCGAGCCCTGGCGGTCTGAGGTCGAGCACGCTACCTCTCGGTCACGGAGGCTCCCCACAATACTGACTTTCACACGTCCACTATATAGTATACCCTAGGGCCCCCGCCCCCAGTGGAAGTAGGCCTAGTTTTTGTAGAAGCTTGTAGCCTATCCCAGCAATGTTGGACTGATGCTGGTCCATCGTCTACGACGCTGGACTAACATCAGATCAACATTGCCCCAATGCCTTGTGTTTGTTGGGTAAGTGGACGCGCGTTTATAAGCGCTAATGTTGTTTTAATCAAGCGCTAATGTTGTTTTAATCAAAGGCCAGCATCGCAGACGGTGGGCAACGTGTCGCATTTGCAGAGTTGATATAAATTTGTTACATTGTGATTTATTGTTCCAGTCAATTCCCCTAACCACGAATCTGTTACGTCACAGAGCAGCTCTCAGCAGGCCGGGGAAACACCTCGACACGTCATTATCACGTGGGGAATCCCCTGTCTGATTGGCCGAGGCAGAGTGCGCACGTGCTGACCCGGTGACCCGCATACGGCCTTGATCTTGGCAGGCGATGTCTACGTGCTGAGCAGTGTACATTCACCAGTCAGCTGAGCGGACCCGGTGTGGTGGTGTCTAAATAGACGTGGAGCCGGGGGTAGGATGCAGCCCACCGCTAAAAGCCTGTACACAGACGCTAAACATATAGGTGTGATTGTCCTTTTATTATCAAACTTGCCGTGAACAAGCTATTATGCTGAAAATTGGGTCTGCATTCTCGGAGAGACAATCGATACCTGCCCTGACTGGGCTGAGCCTGAGCTCGTCATTTCTGTCATTTCAGGATTTGACCACCACCGGGTCGACAACACCAGACAACGGCATGCCGATGGATTACAAGTCATATTTACTGGCAGCCAGCCCGCCGGGGTTCGATCTCAATTATGCCGTGAGACAACACCTTGGTGTGGCTAATTACACAGGCAAAATACGACCGTCGCCAGTCGCACTTGTCACTGAGTCTGAAAACGGTGGCCATGGCAACGCTTTGTCAAGACAGAAAAAACACACGCACAGTTGTCTGTCAAAATTATCACGATGTAGACACGGATTTCATCAGTATAATGGCACTGGCAGAGATGGCGATGTCGATAATTCTGCTTTTAGTAACGGAGTAAGCAACCCAACAGATGAAGACGTTTCGGATCTTGCGACTTCTGTGCAATTTGACCTGGACTTGGAAGATGAAACGGAAGGGAAACTTGACACAGCCTCTGGTAGTGTTAGATCTACAGAATCAGACAGTCTTCGCAAACAGACAATGGGAAAGAAAAAAGTTTCCTTTGCAGACGATTTCGGGATGTCACTGGTTTATGTAAAAATCATGACTGACAGTTCAGACACTCCACCCAGACTCTGTCGCCAGATATTATCCAGTTTAACACAAGGTGCATCAGCGGCAGTCACTGTCACCCCACCACTTGTTCTCACTTTCCCCCAGCCAGCCTCTGATTATCTGGAATTTCGCAATAGGGTTCAGAGAGATTCAGTGTCATTAGAAAACGTAATTGTTAATAATTACAATTTACTTGGAACAATTAAAGTTAAGAATATTACATTTTCAAAAAATGTTTTTGTTCGGTGCACATTTGATGATTGGAAAACGACTCGAGATATACCTGCAGTTTTTGTGCGCACATGTAAAACAAGTTCAAGCGAGGACACTTTCTCTTTCGAGATAAATGTGCCAACCACAATGAAGACTCACGGTCAGGTTCAATTTGCTGTATGTTATGAAGCGGAAGGTGCGCAATACTGGGACAATAATAATGGTGCAAACTACAAAGTGATAACTGCAGACTGGAAATCGGGAGCATCTTCAAATTCTCTATCGACTGTTAATGCAGAATCGGACCCGACCACTTTTGCTGCATGGAATCACATAGACGAGCAAATTCCATACTGGTGAACAGCTCGTGGATTGTGCGGTGTTAAATGTGGATTAATAATATTGCTCCCATAGGTAACGGAATAACGCCTTGTTATAGTTTGTTCGCCTCAGTATTACATGTATTAGCGGTCGATTAACAACTAAAGTTGTTGAGAAAAGCATCTTCACTAATCTGCTATTATATTAGCTTTCACTCGCTCAATCATTGGACGATTGGTTGAATGTCAAGTGCGCACATTTTTTGTAGCATAATTTGCACTTTATTGGATATTTTGGCCACAATTTGGTTGTTGGTGTATTTATGTTAAAGTAATCAGTTCCTAAATCCTGTCTATGGGAGAATAAAGCTCAAGGATCTTGACTGATTAGACTACAGTTTGGAAAAGTAATAATAACTTTAATAAGGGAATGAGAATTTACAAGACTCCACATATTGAACAGCCATGAAGCAAAGTTACTGTGATGCCTGCAAAAACCAGCTCTAAATTTCTGGTGAGTTGCTATTAAATTACAGTAGACTGGTACATTCTTATAATATTCGGAGTGGCTAGTCGTACAGCAAAGTTATAATGGGAGCCAGTCATTTCATAAAAGAGGCTGCCCATAGGAGATTCACGTATGATAAGCCACTGCCTATATTATCAGGGGCAGGTATTCAAATGAATCAGAAAGAGACAACTAAGACAGTTGATGAGTTATGATGATTTAAAATTGAAAATAACCCTAAAGTTGGCCTCTCAAGGTTTTCATAAAAAAAATCAGCGCTTTAAGGGATAGATTCAAGATAGATTCAAGTCTTTCTTAAAAAAATGTTTTGTTTTTTAAATAAACTTATCCTTTAAAGAGTAAATGTCAGAGAAAACCACCCAAAATGACCCAAAATTTGGAATGTGCTATGTCACCGCATTTGATAAAACTTTGTAACTTATTTTATAATTAACCATGGATCCCAAAGGTTTTTTAAATTTGAAATCATCATAAATGTCTGAATTAGCTTTTTCTGATTCATTTGAATACCTATGAAATTTGAAGTCATCATAAATGTCTTAGGTAATACCTATGTTATGGGTCTATGACCATTATAAATCATTTTTCTCTTTACAATGCTCAGATTGACTTTTGTCGTTCGAATTTGACGTCTACAGACCTCAGATTCTGACGACTAAAGTCTGTCCCCGCGCTCAGAGACATTCCGTAGATAACACCAGTTAAGTCTGGTAAATATTCCTAAACACCGAAATACAGATTCACTAGAATACACTCGTATAGCACAATATACTTTTTGTTTCAGTTTCAATAAGTGAAGTTCACCAGATTGAGAAGTCTCACAGATGCCCCCCCAATGCTGGCTTAATGTTGGCCCACCATCAGCGATGCTGCCTCAACAATAAACCGGCATCAGTTAAACTTTCCTGGATCCACATAGAAAATTTGAGCTGCAGAATGTCCAGCTTGTGATTGGACACGCATCCATGTTTCTGTGAATAGGAACTGTAACTTTCTTGTCGACTAGTTAGTTAAAAACAATTCACAGAATATAACGATGGTGTTTGATGATATCTGAATGGATTTTCACACCGGTTTTCAATTCTCACATTTCTCGCATCAGAGTGTTGCATTAACCCTAAAAAGTGCTGAAATATTGTTGTATGAACAATGCAGACCAAATGGTTATTTCCATTTTAAATCATCATAAATGTCTTGGTTAGCTCTCTCTGATTCAGTTGAATGCCTGTGTTTTAGGTCCACGGCCATTAGAAATGTGTTTACTCTTACAGTGCGGGGATTGAATCTGATTCTAAAGTCGATCCCGCGCTGTAAGGGTTAACCCTTTTAGCGTAGCAACCGTCTTTTTGCGTCAGATTCCGCCGTATAAAAACTGTCCCCGCACTGTAAGAATTAAAATATTTATAACGCCCGTAGACAAATAACATATAGGCATTCAAATGATGTGGAAGAAGCTAGGTAAGACATTTAGGATTTATTTCAAATTGAAAAACCCCTTTTGTCTCTTGGTTTGTATAATCGCTTTGAGATGATTACCAATACCGTAATACCTGCAGTGTTTGTACTGGAGCTCGAAAACTGCAAATAGAATCAGGAAGTAGTTCCAACTTGTTCAGGGTTACCATGGTTACGTACAGTGTAACAAATATTTCTGTATTTTCAAACAAACGGTAGAAAACGATTGACAACAATTTTAAAATTTGAACTGAATAACTTCTATTTTAGTTACCTTGAAAGTGCTTGAATTAGTGTTGGATTGGCAGATATGAACCCTGTACCTGAATCTTTATGGATGTGATATATTTTGTATAAAAAATAGAAAGAAGTTTTCATATCTATCAACCTCAGAATGAGTTTACCTTTTATAAAAATCTCTAGTATTCTATTAATTTTTTATATTATAATTTTCTCTTTGACCTGAGATTTGGAGCTCTGTATAAATTCACAGCTCCAATTGAAAAAAACATTTCAGGAATACATCGCTTTCATGCCATAATGTCTGCAAAGGACTTGTATCATTGTGAACTACTATTTATTAGGCCTGCCACTGAATTTGTTGAGAATGTTCATTATCCTCACCTTTTCATCACAGTTTCATAATTTTTTTGTGAAGGATTAAAACAGTAAAAGATCAGAGCATTATGTTTGTGATTTGTGACATTTTTACTGATAGCTGTTCTCTTGCGACTGCTACGATCCTCAATTTCAAATGCTTAAAAGTGCACTATTAATTGCTCAATTAAAACATAATAATCTTGTTGATTTATCAAATTAAATCCACCATTTACTTGATTTGTCAATAAAGCATCAACCCTCTTAAGCTTGAATTCATGATATTAATATATTTATCTACTACATGCCGCGAATTAATTGATGTTGCAATTCTAGACTCGTAGTGGATGGAATTATTTTCAAACCAAATCAGGGAATAATTTGCTTCAGACAAATTGTGTAGCAGTTTAGAATACAGGCATGTGCCAAGCTACTATTCTCCATTTGAAAAACTGCTACACCAACATATTATAGTGTTGCACTTAAGTTGTGTCTCGCTGACGCGATCCACAACTTAAAGTGAGTGAAAATTATTCATATTTCACAAAATGTCAACTCTTTTCAAATATTGCTAATTCATGTCACATTTTATCTTTAACATGTTTAAAAGGTAGTACTTAATGTGGTAGTAGAAAATGAAAAAAAAATATATTCGGTTCCGGCGTTTAAAGGGTTAAGCTGATATTGCTAATGCAATTTCCAGCTCTAGATGATAAAAAATATTTAATTACTATTCATGGTTTAACTCAAAGAGCCAACTAAGACGTATTATAATTTCAAATTAATAAAAAAAATGTTTGGTGTCTTGGTTTATATAAAAATATTGAAACATTATGAAACTGGCCTTTGAGAATCACCCTGGGTCTAAAATTCCGCCCAACTTCCTGCCAGCAGATAAAATAAGAAGTGTTTTTTTCTCGATTAATATTTTTCATAGTTCTTCTACAGGAGAAGCTAGAGATAATTTATGTTACTCTTTTTGCTCAAGTCATTTTATCTAAATGTGAAATGCAATATATGTTGTAATGAGTTTATACCGAGTATATTGTGATGTGATTTGTGAGAAATCAGTCTCTTGGAGGTAAAAGGTCAAAGCTTTATGTGTGAAAGAGATGACCCTTCACTTGCCAAGGAGTAGTAGGTTATTGTTCACACTATTCTGTCCCATCACTTGACTTTCACCCTTTAGTGGCTACTGATCAAGTATGTGGATTGAGGGCATATATCGGACAAGGTAGTTTCAAAGAAAATGACGTGACACCAAAATCAATATTACACCGAATTAATATATTACACCCTGATATGGTGTATAATTAACCCTTTCAAGCCTCAATTTACCATTGTCATCTTGACAGCCGCGAATTGCTGTCGCAATTCTCGACTTGTAGTGGACGAAGATGACTTGATGTAGGTGAAAAATTAAAGAAAATTGCTATGTATTGGTAAAACGGTTTCATGGTAAATTTATTTTTAAAACCACCAGTTGTAGGGAAACTAATTGTGTTTTCAGGGAAGTAATATGATGCTTTAATGCTTAAAGGGTTAAGTAATTTTTATCAACAGTGAGGCATGGTTTGCTGGACCTATACACTTCTCGTAGTGGATCATTGTTTCGAAATAAAGTGTTAATTCTTGTGCTGCATTGCTCTCTGGTAGTTTTCATTAATTTGAAGCTGGCATCACTGATGATGCGATTGACAGCTTCAAATGAATGAAAATTTATGCTGATTCAGCATGTTCAGTAAAACAAATTTGGACCAAATTTCGAGTGATGGAAGGACTTTAATTGGAAAAAGAATTGCTGACATTAATCATGTTATTGTCGGTATGGTTGAAGTTGATGCGGGATTCTCTCTTTTTTACTTCGTTAATTGACTGAAAAAAGCATCACCATTTTGACGGATCATACATCTTTGTAATACATTAGCTCAATCATTAGACATCAGCTCAATTTTGTGTTTTTTATAACTTTGCGATCTTGTATTGATCATTAACATTTTATGTAATCGGCTGTTGTGCATAATTAGTCGTATGCCGATTGAAAAACCGGGGCATTTTCTACACATGTGTTGATGTAACCGTAGATTTCATATGATGTAGACATAATAGTTCTCATTATTAACTCTTCTGCTACTGAATTGTTTGTTTCCATTTTTCATTCATTTGAAGCTTTGAAATGCTTATGCAATTTCCAGCTTCAAATGATGGGAAAAATTACATTTTTTTTTAATATAGATCTCCAATATTGTATTATTAGATTTACTAAGCACAAAAATATTCTATACAAATTGAGTGATATTTCAATTGATCTAGAACCTGCTTGGAACCGTATAGTAAGTCGTAAAATTCAAAGCTCTTAACCCTTCAAGTCCTCATGATGCATTAAAACATCATTTTACATCCCTGAAAACAGACTGAATTTTCCTACAACAAACGGTTTTAGAACGAAAATTTCCATGAAACTGGTTTCCCAATGCATGGCAATTTTCTGTACTTTTTCACCCATTTCAAATCATCTTCATCCACTACAAGTCGAGAATTGCGACAGCAATTCTCGGCTTGTAGTGGATGAAGATAACTATGGTAAATTCAGGCTTGAAAGGGTTAAATTGAACAAAACCAAGTAATTTTCAGTCACTTGAAGTTGTGGATCGCAGTGACTGGAAAATTAAAATTTTATAGCTCTGTGGTCTAAGGGTTAATAATTCATTCGCAATGACGTGGGTATTCACGATTGGAGGTAAATCTATTTTGATGAAATGATGTATTGGTTGTAAACATGGTAACTGTGAGCTACTTGTAAGCTGCTTCATGTCACCGTTTTATTGAAATTGCACATTGTTTCCCACAATTATATTTTATTTGGATTAAAGCTTCTTAATATGGCCTGGCCATATGATGTGAACATGTCCATAGATAAGAATTGCGTAATTTTTTATATTTTTTGTGTTGCGCATTTACCAGTTAAGCACGATTTCAAGACAGAATTCCTGTATTTTTTTATTTTGGGCATGCATATCCAAAATAAGAAATCGTGAATTTCGTCTATGTCTCGCTTAACTGGTAAATGCGCAACTAAATTTTTTTTTAAACTTACGCAATTCTAGACTATTGACATGCTCCATCATATGGCCATATTAATACACGAAAATAAAAATACTGATTTTTTATGATTTTAGCCTGCTTGTGTCGCATAATGACTTAATGCGACTACTGCTATATATTGTATTTCACTCGAGCAGTGAGAGCTGTAGTAGGAAGGTGATGCGCAGTGTGCACGTCCAGGTATTACCCAGAAAGCTCTATGTCACTATTTATTCTTTATTTTGATGTATTTTATATATATAATTTTGAACGAAAACCTGCAGAATTTGTGTACGTGTTCAAAGAAGATGCTGTAGTAGTATTATGTTGTCCCGTCACAACACTAATGGTGGTTTTGTAAATCACAAAAAATACTTAAAACGAGCATTCTAATGCAACAGTTGCAAGTGGTAGTTTAAATAATTTTGTAAAATCTTTGTTTGATATCTTGGGATTTCTAATTTCTAAAAAGGCACAGTTTTAATGGTTATAAATTATATAATTATTTATCAACTTTGTTGCAAATACCGGAGTTTTATGTTACAATAGATGATGATGAATTTGCATTAAATTTTATATTCTATGTATTCAAATCTCATAAGAATTAAAAAAAATTAATTTATGTCCTACAAATTGCTGTGAACTATATTTTGTGATATGTGGCAATCGACATGTTCAATCTTAATTCCAATATGGAGGACTGGTGATACAAATATTTGTGTACCGAAAAAGATATAAAATCTAGCCAAAAATCAAGACTCCTAGCGGTATTTGTGATTGAAAAGAAAGGCGAATTAAAGAAGTTTTAATGGCCAATAAATTTCAATCGGTGCTTTCTAACATAAAATTAATGTCTCATAATTATACGGTGTTTACCCTTGTGCTGCTAGGTCTCTCTCTATATATATATGGTTTAACCCTTGTGCTGCTGAGACTGCATATATATATATACACGGTTTCAATCAAATTTTAAACTTATCATATCTTGTGGTAGATGCTCAGTTAATCAAATAATTCAATTTTTGAGACAGTCCGTTTTTCATAAATAATATTATTTCTCATTCATTTGAAGCTGGAAATTGCATCAGCAATTCCAGCTTCAAATGAATAAAAAATAGTCTCAAACACTGCAGCAGTACAAGAGCTAAATAATTCAATTTGGATGATACCTTATTTTCCATCTTTTGAAGCTGGAAATTGTTTCGGTAATGTCAGCTTTAAAGGAATGAAAAATATAATTCAGCAGCACACGTGCTAATGTAACTGTTAATAGATGTCTTTCTAGGGGGATTTCATGTTGTATTTGCATAATAGAACTGTATTATATTGTGCACTCTGGTCTATCAAGTGTGCTAGTAGAACTGCTCATTATAGTAATTCTTCATGCCCTAGGAGCATTTAAAAAAAATTGTGTATTCCAGCTTAACCTTTACAGCGAGGGGATCGACTTTCTGAAGGCGATCCCTGCAAAAAATTTGTGTATTCCAGCTTAATAATGACCTAGGTACTATCAGTTGAGCTGCTAGATAGACTAGTTGATGTCTTAGCCCTTTCAGCTTGTTGACAGTCTATAGACGGCAGTGTCTAAAGCCGATCCCCGCAAATTAAGATAAAAATATATAATAAATATATATATATAATAATAATGACCGTAGACAAATAACATAGGTATTCAAAAGAAGCGTAAAGAGCTAACTAAGACATTTATGATGATTAAATAACCAATTTTTGGGGAAGGATTATGCCTCATAATCTCGTAAAGAAATAGTGGATTACTTTATCAGGCAACACATTATATAGTAAAGTTATTGATTTGCATTTTTCACTTGAATTACACCCTTATTATTTATGTAGAAATATTTTACAAGTTTGATTAGCAAACAGGCAGAGTTTTATAGCTCTCAGTGACGTGATACTGAACAAAATGTTGCCTCTTGTTCGTGTTTGATTGTCTCAGGACCAAAAGATGCCACCTTCAGAGGATATCACTTGTTTGATAGATTTGTAGATCCGAATGTACAAGGCGCTTCACACCGCGTATATATTCGGATCTACGAGTCTATTTTAATTGAGTTCTTTCTTCGACTTAAAATACACAGAATATGTGCAGGTGTTCCTAGATTTGATATAGAAACCCTCAATTTCATTGTCAGTATGGCTAAACCATGAAATATTAGACATGCAGTTTCATGGTTAAACCCATATATTGTGCCTGACCTTACCAGCTGACCCGTACAAAATAACAGTAGATTCGTAGATCCGAATCTACTGTTTTAACAATAGAATGACATCACAGGCATATCTTAAATCTGTATCTGATGAGAGAGAGGCATTAGTGATAAAGGTAGCCAGGATAACTTGCCACTGTGTCAATGATGATCGATAATGGTGATAAATGAAAATAACTCGCCATTTTTCATTCATTTGAAGCTGTAATTGCTAACGCACTTTGCAGCTCCATTCATTAAAGTTATAGTTTACTCTGCGACTAAAAAACTAGAAGAAAAAACTATCTCATCTTCTTCCAAATGACAAAAAAAATTTGTTTTTCCCAAAATTTTATGTACTCAGCATCACTATTATAACTATTTCAGTGAAATTGTACTTGGCTTAAAACTGTAAATATATGATGCTAGAAGTACAAGGGTCAACAGTACTGGAGTTCACTCTATTTTACTTTAACCCTTGCAGTGCTAAACACATTTATTTTTCATTCATTTTGAAGCTGACGCAATTTCCAGCTTTGAATGAAGAAAAATATTTATATTTTTGAAAAATGGACATCTCCAATATTGGATTAACTAAGCATCTACCAAAAACTATTTCTCAAATTTAGTGATATTTCTATTGATCCTATATTTCATTCATTTGAATCTGGAATTGCTTCGCAATTTCCAGCTTCAAATGACGAAAATTATTTCTTTTTGAAGAAAAAAAATTCTATTTTTGAAAAATGGACATCTCCAGTATAGAATTTCCGGTATTGGATTAAATAAACATTGGCCAAAAGCTATTTTGTCAAATTTAGCGATATTTCTATTCATCTCAAACATTTTCTGAACCGTAAATATGCGGTTCTAGCAGCACAAGGGTTAACCCTGGGACCCACTTAAGCCGTCAAAATTTGACATTTAGACGTCCAAAGAGACGTCAGATTCTGACGGCTAAAGTCGGTCCCCGCACTGAAAGAATTAAAAATTATAATGGATGTAGACCCATAACATTGTTATTCAAATGAAGTGGAAAGAGCTAACTAAGTAATTTATGATGACTGCAAATTGAAAATAGCCCTATGGTCTCCATGGTTTATACAAAAATATTCCAGCATTGTGAGGGTTAAGGAATATTTCTAATCTATTAAGAAATGTTTCTGAATTTCTAGTTGTATTTTTGTTTGTGGTGATGCATTCTAGAATTAAAGGAAGCAACTCCCAACATATATTTGCATTATTTTATTATAAAATATCCGGGATTGTAACTATGTCTAAAAGTGAATTTTTCTGGTTGCTTGTGATGCTTAACATAAATGCGCCACTGCTAATAATTAACCAGAAAAAGTTGATATAATCATTGTTATCTTGTGAAACAGCTTGTTATAAAACAAACCTGTGAATTACAAATGGAAATATTCTATGTGTTGGTATGATCTGAAAGTATAGAGTCTGATGAACACTTGGTATTGAAGGATCATATGTGCAGCATTATTCTAAAGTGTCGCATGCAAACCTTTAATACCAAGGTGACGTATAAAACTCTCTGGCGTGATCTCAAATACCATGAATTGTGTTGCAATTGTGAGATATGTGGAGTTGAATAACTATCTTTAGTGTTTTAACCCTTACAGCGCTGGGATCGACTTCAGTCGTCAGAATCTGATGTTTGTAGACATCAGATCCTGACAACTGAAGTCGATCCCAGCACTGTGAGAGTAAAATATTTCTAATGGCCGTAGACCCATAACATAGGTATTCAAATGAATTAGAAAGAGCTAAATAAGGCATTTATGATAATTTCAAATTGAAAATTAATTCAGCGCTTTAAGGGTCAAAGGTCAGTTTGGAACATTGCTCTTTGGATTTAAAGGGTTTTTATCTCCCAATGACAGAGTATGACCCTTTAACCCCTACAGCTCTTAGCTGTTCAATTTTAATTTCCTGTCACTGGAAGTTGTGCATCTCGACATCGCAACTTCAAGTGACTGAAAATTTATGTAATTTGTGAAATTTAAGTTCCGATCTCTATCAGTGTTTCAAGATTGAGGAAATATTTTATTTTAAAATCAAAAAGACCCCATGAATCTTCCTTCTCCATGTTCTCCAAGATAGTGTTTGTATTGCGGGTAATCGACTAAATGTCACTAAAACGTCCAGGGTTGAATGAGTTGTGAAAAAGATAGTTTGAAGATTAAAAGGTCTTTGATGCCAGGATGACATGTGGGACTTTTAATCTCCAAGATATTGTTTGAGGTGTTTATATTTTCAAATACATGTCATGTGATGGTAGACACTCAATACAAATGGTTCATTTAACACCTAGCTATTTCTACTTATTTTCATCCACTTTTGGTGAGAATTGCAGCAGCAGCTCAACGCAAGGTGGATGAAAATGATTTTTGTGAAATATCAAGTGAAACTTGCATAGTTGGTGATATAATTATACTGTCGTTGATAATACATGTACACGCCAGTCAAATGTTTTGTTGATATGCTGTTATTAAATATCTATTTTGAAAAATTATGACCTTATTTTCTTGGAACCGTGACCCATTCACCTTTTTAGATCTATTGTCGTCGCCGGGCTCGGCTCGTCAATCTGTCTGTCCGTCCACATACAGATTAATTATGATAAACATTGATCAATTTCATATTTAACCTTTCTGCGACTCCTATGACCATGACTTTTTCCAGAGCAATTCATTTTCTCATTTCCACTATTCACGCAACATTTTTTTATGTATCGCTCCACAATTTATACCATCTATCTATTTCATTAATAACTTGGATGAGTTTCGAAACTCTGCAATGTTCGCACAGACGCTAGGTTCGAATGTCCGATATTCAGTAATTTTTTTTTAAATTCATAATATCTGGAAAACCGGACCCGATGCTATTGAACAAAATGTGCGGTTTTAGGAAGGGATATGATGTCAATAATTTCAACTTAATCAAATTCCAAATTGCTGACCTGCGACTACTTCGACTTTAAAGGGACTGGCCCAGGCTAAAATCATAAAAAAATCGATGATTTTATTTTGGCTTCTTTATATGACCATATGATGTAATCATGTCCATAGACTAGAACTGCAAAAGTTTTTTAGCATTTTACCGGTTAACTTTATATATTTTGTATAGGGCCTACATGTATATCATCAGGACTGAAGTGGTTAACCCTTTCAGCGCGGGGTCCGTCTTTATACGTCAGAATCTGACGTCTACAGACGTTAGATTATGACGTATAAAGACGGTCCCGCACTGAAAAAATTAAAATATTTCTAATGGTCGTTGACCCATAACATGGGTATAAAAATGAGCCGGAAATAGCTAACGAAGACATTTATAATGATTTCAAATTGAAAAAAACCCTTCAGTCTCCATGGTCTAAACAAATATATTCCACTGGTTAACCCAACATGGTTATATTTGTGTGCCCACTTTATCATGTTTATATGCGTCATCAGATGGACATATGCTATAAGAATAAGCCAACGTATGGTTATGGATATGAAAACTGTCTCAATAATGACGACTACCCAGCACACACGAAAATAGCAAATCAACGCTGGGTTATTTTTTATCCAACGTCGGGCCAACAACAAGCCAACATTGGTTCAATGCTTACTAGAAAAAGCTGTTATAAATCCGAAGATTGAGACAAAGTCACGATTCCTACTAAAGTATTTCATAGACGGTATAAAATATCAGTTTAGGATCTCTAATAAGGATGACTATGCACAGCTGGAAGCCTAATTGATTTACTGTCCATAGGCCTACCACAGCAACATTGGTATAACATTTGTACAACGTTGGGCCAACGTCTTCGACGTAATTGATCCCATCATTGTACAAATGTTATACAAATGTTTTGTGTTTACTGGGACGTCACCATGCAATTCTGCATGGAGAGGCTCTAGGCCATATAGCTCAGCAAATATTGGTGATCCGAGCTCGGAGGCGCGACAAAAAATAATACGTAGTCAGACCTATAGTCATATATTCAATTGCACAGTTGTCGCCTGGGCCAATCGGGCCAAGGAGGAGGTAAGTCGGAGAAGCCTGAACAAAATACGTTTCAACTTATTTACGAGCATAACGTATGCAATCAAAATTAATTAACAAAACCTAAACGTGAACTATTGGATATGATACAATATAACGTTTCAAAAGCGGAACCAGAATTTTGAAATAATTGTATAGGTCTAGCTCCTCCTGACAAAATGGTGAATTTAAGTGCGAAACAATGATTTGTTTTCTTCTCAGCTAGTAGGCCTAAAGTAAATCTTGAATACCAATGTTTTGAAAAAAAAGGGTCCAGGAATAATGTCAGCACTTGCACACGTAAAAAACATAATTTCACAAATAATGTTGTTAAATTAAGAAAAAAACATCCAGTGTATGGCTACTCACAAAGTGAAGGTTTCAATTAGGAGTGTTTGTGCTACGTATTTCTATATGAAATCGCTTAGGTGCAAGATATACTTTGTGATATACTTTTCGATTCACTATATGAAAGCTAACCCAGCATGGAACCAGCACCGGGCCAGAGTCTGGTGTTGGCTGAGGCACTTCAGAGTGTAACAGCTGTGACATTAAAATACGGCATTACCCAGAGGACACGAAATGTTGACCCAATGCTGATTTAAGGTTGGGCCAGCGTCGGAGACGGTGGGCCAACATGAAATCAACATCGGTCCAACGTTATTGATTATCAATTAGCTCGGCTAAAGAAAATATCTGCTTATTGATTTAATATCAGTCACGCGGCAGACTGCGCATAATATGGAATTCAGATCCTCCTTGTTTTGAGTGCATTGTGGGGAGTGCAGATATGGCGTGACTTTACAGTGGCGCACCCATGGTGCCCTTGGGGTCATGACCTCCAGAGGACGTATCAAGGGGGTGCTCAGGGTACTTGAACACCCCCCCCGTCAGTAGCTTTCTCGACATACCATATTTTCACAAAATTATTTATTTATTTTTTTCAAATTTAAACGGACTTGCCCTTGGAGTCATAACCCTTAGAGGGAGTATGCAGGGTTTGCTCAGGGTACTCGAGCACCCCCCTATTTTCCAGAATGATGATTTTTCTCATTTATTTCCCATAACAATCAATGCCCCAGTAGTTTACTCGGCGTACCATATCTTCACTTTACAGTAAAAGTAAGCTCAATTACCACAACATTTGATGTTTTTTTTAATTAACGCCCCCCCCCCTCCCCACATGATGCACGTTAACCCCATTAATATTAAAAATCGTTTAGCGCTTCGCTAAACGATTTCTAATAATGGGGTTAACGTAATTGAGCTTACTTTTACTGTAAAGTGAAGATATGGTACGCCGAGTAAACTACTTGGGCATTGATTGTTATGTTAGATTTATTTTTGATTGAGGCTCTATTATTATTATTCAACAAGGCAAACTCGAAATGCATTTCTTTAATGCTGTGATCGACATTATACGTCAGAATCTGACGTTAGATTCTGACGTATAATGTCGATCTCCGCGCTGTACGAAGCACTCAGTTTCTCCACCATTTCCTCATTATATCAGCTAAACATACATGTCATCTATAATCTATATGCAGCAGGTGGTTTTGTGTTCGAGCTCTGCTTTGTCTCATCTTTTATCTCGTCCTCCATATTGTATTGCATTTCGCTGATATGGATGATAGACTACTACGAAGGATGGCAAGGATGAGGATCATTTAGGTTTTTGACAGTGTAATGTCACTAAGTAGATCTATAACTTCATGTCTATTCCCGTTGTTTGCATCAAATTGTTATTAACCTTTGTGTTCCTAGGGCCGTATATATACGGTTGCAATAAAGTTTCAAATATTTTTATATAAACCATGCAGATCTAAGGTTGTTTTTCAATTTGAAATCATCCTAAATATCTGAGTTAGCTCTTTCGAATCCGCTTCATTTGAATACCTATGTTGCGGTCATTATACATATTTGACTCCTTCAGTGGGGGGATCAACTACAGACGTCAGATTCCGATGTTTAAAGTCGGTCCCCGCGCTGAAAGGGTTAATCTACGCCAACTTAAAAACCTTGAAAAGCATTTATTTAAACCCTCTGTTTTCAAGGATTTGAAAAGCAATAAAAATCAAAAAATGAATTTTTTGGCCTTGAAAAGCATTGGATATTTCGTAGAGAGATGTGTCACCAGCAAGATATTGGATGTGTCGCGATATTTCTACAAGGTGTAGAAAGCAACGTAAAAACGTGCTAAGTTGAGGAACCAACTGGCGCCACTTCGCAGAAATCGCGATAAAAAAACCTTCCTCTTCTACAGAAAACTGCTGCCTTCGACCCGCACTACATGCACACCATGCTGACAAATCTTATGCCCACCAGGCCTATAGCTACAACATTTTTTCACAGAACACTTTTTTCCAACACCAGACGCAGCAATCAATACACCGTCAGACGCATAGTTGTCAGAGGCATACTTCTACAAAACAGATTCTTCCTACTATTTTTATTAGAGGCCCTGGTGCAGTGGGTAAAGCTGCTTGCTTGGAAAGTCAGAGATCGCGGGCTCGAACCACACTCTTGCCTTCAAGTTTCAAAGAAACAAAATGTTTCTTCCCAGCTCACTTGTAAAGATTCAATATTCTGGGGAACCTCCGTGACCGAGAGATAGTGTTCTCTGCCTCAGACCGCCAGGGCTCGAATTTCGAATCCTGTGTCTGGAGGGCAGTGTCATCCCATTCATCTCACCATCCTCAGGAGGTTCTCCTGGCCCCAGTTTAGCCTAGAACCCCATTCATTTCATTTGTCTGCACACAATATTCAGAAATAGGAACAACGCTTTTTAAATTATAATCAATCATCGCAATGCTTATATAGGCATGCCCACAGAGCTTGTGTTTATTTGACCGACTTCTCTCCACAAAAATCCATACCGTCTCAGATCTACCGAACCCTTGTGCTGCTAAGACCGTATATATATATATATGCGTTGTCAAACAAATATGTGCCTTGCCCCTTTCAGCTCGGGGACCGTCTTTATACGTCAGAATCTGACGTCTGTAGACGTCAAATTCTCACGTCCAAAGTCGGTCCCCGCACTGCAAGAATTAAAATATTTATAATTGTCGTAGACCCGTGACATGGGTGTTCAAATAAAGCGGAAGGAGCTAACTAAGACATTTATAATGATTTCAAATTGAAAAAACCCTTTGGTTTCCATGGTTTATTCACAGATATTTCAGTGTGGTAATTAGGGTTCAGTAAAATGGCACTAATATGTGTAACATATATTGTAGAAGACGTTCAGTTGATCAAATAATTCAACCTGGGAGATGTCTATTTTTATAAATAATATTTTTTTTTCCAGTCATTTGAAGCTGGAAATTGCGCTAGCAGTTCCAGTTTCAAATGAATGAAACATACCCGCGACCAATTCAGCAGCACAGGGGTTAAAACACAGGGGTTAAAACACAGGGGTTAAAACACAGGGGTTAAAACACAGGGGTTAAAACACATGGGTTAAACAAAAACACTTTTCTTGCTATTTTTTGGCATATATCGTATTCTGCTTGATTCGACATGGCATTTCTTATTTGCCGAAACTACACGCACACCACACTCACAAGAAAGAAAAATATCTGTGTAAAAGTAGTCGCCCCTGCTTTGACACTGACATCAATTAGTATGTGGCACCAATAAATAGGATTTGCAGCCGTCCTAAGACAGATGCAGCGCCTAATGACGGCTGAGGAAATCTGCTGTTGAGGAGATTAACCCTCACAGCGCGGGGATCGACTTTAGTCGACAGAATCTTACGTCTGTAGACGTCAGATTCTGACGTCTAAAGTCTATCCCCACACTGTAAAAATCGAAATATTTGTAATGGCCGTATACCCATAACGTAGGTATTCAAATGAATCAGAAAGAGTTAACTAAGACATTTATGATGTTTTCAAATTGAAAAAAACCCTTTGGTTGCGATGTTTTTTTTACAAATTATTTCAGCGCTTTAAGGGTTAAACACTGTTGATGTTTCAGTGATATATGAATAGATCATCAAGATAATGTCCGTTTGGAGGCTATAACATTTACGTGAGCGTAAACGAAAAGTTTGCAGCCTTACACAGTCGCAATTATTTGGCTCAAGGCCCCCACATTGCCTTCCGTCTGCCCCCTTGATATTTCTGGGGGCTTGAGCGCCCCTCCTCACTCCATGCCGTTTGCCCACCCCTTGATGTTTTTTCTGGATGCGCCCCTGGCGTATTACGTACGTAGCCCTCACACCTTCATTGTCAACAGCAGAAAATAGAAACACTATGGGACAGAAGTCGATCAATATCTTGCCCTTGCGTCACAGGACAGACTTGTTTTCTGGCACCATGCAGTGTCAGGGCCATAAGCTGAGAACCCAGGAGGGGGGGGGGGCAGTTGGGGGAGGGGTAGCTGCTCCCGCCGATTTTGTGACCAAATGAGCCATTTTACAAGTATGTACTGAAAATTCCAGGGGGCCCCTTGCCCCCCCCCCCCGCAGCCTACGGCCCTGAGTGTCAAATATCTCCAATATTTATATTTGTCCTACTTTTGAAGCTGAATTTTAACCAATGTTGGGTTAATGTTGGGCCATCGTCTGCGACGCTGGCCCAACATTAACCCATCATTGAGTGATTGCTGACACACGCTCCAGCTTCAAATGACTAAAATAAATAATATTCCTTGCGCTGATGGAACCGTGTAATATAGCCTACACACGGTTACAAGCAGGCTTTAGTTCAATGGAAAGATCACTAAAATTGATAAAACATTTTTTCGTAGATGATTAGCTAATCCAATACTTCAATATTGGAGATGTTTATTTCTCATAAATATAAATATTTTTCGTCATTTGACGCAATTTCCAGCTTCAAATGACGAAAAATAGAAAGAAACATTCAGCAGGATAAGCGATATCACTGCAATCAAAGGAAGTGTCCGGGAGAAGCCCCATGTTGGCTTAACGTTGGCCCGTCGTGTTTTATGATTGGACTGGCTGTATCAGAATCTGATGTTATCTGTACAGAGATGGTGATCATGGCGGGCTTTATATGGCGGTGGTACTGTCACGATTGCATGAGTGAATGAATGAAAGAACGAACAAATGAACGAACGAACGCACGACTGAATGGATAAACGATTGAATGAATGGATGAATAAATGAGTGCACGAACGAATAAACAAGCTAATATATAAACGGATGAATGAATGAGCGTTCGAACGAACGAATGAATTAATAAATTATTGGATGAGCGAACGAACGAATAAATGAACAAAGAAACGAATGAATGAATAAACGAACGAACGAACATATATGGATGAATGAAAGAATGGACGAGTACTTGAATGAATGAATGAATGAATGGGTGAATGAATGCACGAACGAATGAATGAATGGATGACTGAACGAATGTATATATATTCTACTGGATTCGACATAGCATTCCTGCTTTGTCAGAGCCACACGCACACCACACTCACAAGAAAGAGAAATATCCGCATAAGAGTAGTCGCCCCTGCTTTGACACTGACATAAATTAGTATGTGGCACCAATATATAGGATTTTCAGCTGTCGAAGGACAGATGGCGCGCTTAATGGCGGTTGAGGAAATTAGTTGTTGAACAGATTCAATACTGTTGTTATTTTAATGATATATGAGCAGATCTTCAACTCAATTCAAAGGTAATTATTGTCATTAGAAATACAATATTAAAACAAAACAACATCATGCAGATAAAATAATAAAAAAAACATATAATAATATCGCATCTAATGACAAAGAGGACAAAACGCCCACTAGCGTGTGCGCCCATGAAAAGTTACATTTTCGAATTGTAAAACATAACCAGTGCAGAAGTGCATAATACAATAAAATAATAGGGCCTATAAAGTACATAAGAGGATACGATTTTTAACAAAAAATTGTATTTTAGTCCAAACAAATGTTTTTTAACGTTCGTTTATAACATGTAAAACTGAAATCGATACATACTTTGGTTTAAAATTAATTCCATAAAAAACACCATTTCACCTGATGGCCTTTTGTGCGGCAGATGTTCTACATAAATATGTGTGCAATTTATTTTTCTGGCGTGTTACATGACTATGAATATCTACATTCCGAATATAATAATTATTAAACAATTTGGGTAGACAATCACGAGTATATTTAAAAATATATAATAAAACCTTCTGTTTGTATAACTGATAAAAGTTTATTAATTTTAAATCTAAAAATAGGTTTTCAAGATCTTCAAAATAAAGTCCGTTCGGAGGCTATAACATATGTACGTAGGCGTAAGCGAAAATGTTTCGTGCCTTACACAGTCACAATTATTTGATTAGAGACCCCCACACCCCAAGCTGTCTGGCCCCTTTGATGTTTCCGAGGGCTTGAACATCCCCCTGACTCCACCAACCCCCCCCCCCCCCCGATGCTTCTGGAGGCCGTCTGCCCCCTTCCTTGGTGCTTCTGGGTTTTTCACTCTTTCACCGTCTTGATGTTTTTTCTGGATACGCCCCACCCTGGCTTATTACGTAAGTAGCTCTCACACCTTGTCAACAGCAGGAAATAGAAACACTATGGGACAGAAGTCGATCAATATCTTACCCTGGCGTCACACACCAGACATGTTTCCGGGCACCAGTGCTAAATGTCTGCAAGATTGAGATTTTTTTCCATTTGAAGTTGGAATTTGAACCGATGTTGTGTTAATGTTGGGCCATCGTCTGTGACTCTGGCCCAACATAAACCCAGCATTGGGTGATTACTGACACATATTCCAGCTTCAAGTGACGAAAATACTGTAGATCTGGTAACATTTTTTTCATTATAATATCGCTACTGAAGAAAAATGAATATTCGCAAATTCTAAACTTCCTTTAAAGGTTCAAAATCAGAAATTTGCGAAAATTAGAACACGCAAAAATTACCATATCTACAGTAAATAATATCCCTTGTGCTGCTAGAGCCGCATATACACAGTTACAATACATGAACGAATAAATTGATGAATGAACAAACGAACGAATAAATGAAGAAATGAATGGAAGAATAAATCAATGAATGAAGGAAGGAAGGAACGAACAAATGAATGAACGATTGAATTAACGAACGAACGATTGAATGAATGAACGTACGAACGAACAAACAAACAAACAAACAAACGACAGAACAAACGAACGAACGAACGAACGAACGAACAAACGTATGAATGAATGAACGAACGAATGAATAAATGAATGAGTGATTGAATGAATACATAGATGAATGAATGAATGAACGAACAAATGAACGAACGAACGAATGAATGAATGACTAAATGAATGAACAAACAAGCGAATGAATGAGTGAATGGATCAATGACTAAATGAGTGAATGCATGAACGAATGATTGAACGAACGAATGAATGAGTGAACGTAAAAATTGATGAATGAGCGAATAAATAGTGGAATATATAAATAGATGAATGAATGAAAGGACGAGCTAATGAACTAACGAATGAATGTACGGATGGATGGATGAATGAATGAGCGAATGAATGAACGAACGAACGAACGAACGAATGAAATAATGAATGAATGAACGAATGAGTGGACGATCTGATAAATGAATAATCGAATGAAGGAATGAATGAACAATTAAATACATGAATGAATAAACGAATTCATTCTTCCATTCATTTATAATCATTCAATCATACATAGCTGGCTCGGCTTCAGATAGCTAGGGTTCAGTGTCATCTGATTCAGTCCATCATCCTCAGGAGGGTCTCCTGGCCCAATTTAGCCTGCATGTACAAGTGACCTAAAGCTTTGTGATCAACCTTTCAAATGTTTGGGGTGTGCAGTGTTGCTTATATGGCAATGTGTACAAAATATAAAGGCATCGATAAGAGTGTAGAAAGCAGTGGTTATTTGCGAAACAAACTGGCGCCACTTAGAAATCGCCGTCCAAAATAAATAAAACACGTTTCCTTCGACAGAAAGCTGCTGCCTTCGGCCTGCACTACATGCACACCATGCTGACATATCTTATGCCCACCTCGCTTAGCTACAACTTCTTTTTACAGAACACTTCTCTCCAACACCGGACCCAGCAATCAATACACCGTCAGAGGCAGACTTGTCAGAGGCAGACTTCTACAAAACAGATTCTTCCTACTATTTGTAGGGAGTATTTCAGTAGGCCTACAGTGGTTTATCCTGAGATGTATATTGATATCAAACTGGGCTGTGGTGCGAATGATATTACGTTCCAGCTTTGTTAGATTTTACGTCTAGGCATATGCTCTTTGTGTTTGTGGGCGGGGGCCCTAGGGTAGTGGTTAGCACCGCTACCTTTTACGCTAGAGTCCGGGGTTCGGTTCCCGGTCTCGGCGGTTTGAAAGAAGCAAAAAATGTTTCCTCCCCATCCACTCGTAAAACTCAGTACTGTGGGGAGTCTCTGTGACCGAGAGGTAGTGTGCTCAGCCTCAGACCGCCAGGAGGAGGGCAGTGTACGTCATCTCACAATCCTCAGGAGGATATCAGCCCATATCGCACCCGTGCTCTAATTTTAATTTCAGTGTATGGCAGCTATCTCATGTCTGACTTGATCGTGTGAGGAGATACAAACCTTGTTCATTTTTAGTGCAATATTGGAAAATACAACACTCGTCTGATAAATAAGGTGTTCGCCCAAAGGCTCACACCTTATCCATCGGACGAGTGCTGTATTTTCCAAAGTCTCACTCAAATGCACAGCGTTTGCATCGTAATCATTGCACTTCTTACACAGCTTGTTTTTATTTGACCGACTTCTCTCCACAAAAATCAATACCCCATCAGATCAGATCTACCTACTTTCACGAGAGCATTTTGTTCAGCTAATTTTGTTACATATTTTACTGGACTCGACCTGGCATTCCTGCTTTGCCAGAACTACATGCACACCATACGCACAAAAAGAAAAATATCTGTATAAAAGTAATCCCCCTGCTCTACCTTAAATCGGTATGCGGCCCCAATATATATATATGATTTGCTAGGATCTGCAACCATTCAACGTGCTAGATGCAGCGCTGTCTAAAATGACGGTTGAAGAGATTTGTTGTCAAGCGAATCAATTATTGTTGATATTTCCGTGATATATGTGAGCAGATCACCAAAATATCAAACATTTGCAAATTTTGAAGCCCAACCTTTACTCGCTGAAGTATTGTTTAGATAAACCATGGAGACCAAAGGTTTTTTTCAATTAGAAGATATCATAAATGTCTCAGTTAGCTCTTTCCGCTTCATTCGAATACCTATGTTATGGGTCTACGGCCATTAGAAATAGTGTAATTCTTTCAGTGCAGGGACCGTCCTTATACGCCAGAATCTGACGTCTACAGACGTCAGTTTTTAACGTATAAAGACGATTCAGGCGCTGAAAGGGTTAAAAACACATTTCGTTCCGACTAACAGTTATTTGGTCTGTTAATAAAAGTGATGTGTAGTATGTGATGTGTCGCATATTACGTTACAACCAAACCGCCAGAGTCATATCTTTGTGAAATCTCCGAGAGAATAGAATCATCTTTATAATATTTTTTTATTATCAATCAATCAATCAATCAATCAATCAATCAATCAATCAATCAATCAATCAATCAATCAATCAATCAATATCAATCAATATCAATCAATCAATCAATCAATCAATCAATCAATCAATCGATCGATCGATCGATCAATCAATCAATCAGCTAAAGCACTTCTACATCGCCTAGTCCATTTGAAGTCCATTTGTCCAAGTCATCAACAGTGTGCTGGGCAGGGGCTAGGATAGAAAAGTCAAATCAAACAAACGGGTCTTTATTATTTAAAGAGTACTGATCGCTATTGATGTTCTTATGGCTACTGGTAGTGAATGCCAGAGGGTAGGACCTGCAACAGAAAATATCATTGAGCCGTTCTTTCTTCTTTTTTCGGAGAACATACAATTTGTTGTTCAGCTGTTTCTAGTAGACAAATGACACCAAGAGGTTTGATAGCTATTCTGTTTGATTAGAAGTCAAGCAGCAGAAATTGACATGTTCAGCTTACAGTTTTAAAAAACAACATACAATTTATGGGGGAAGTGGTATTTGTTTCACAATTTATCGTAATTTATTTGTTATGTTTTTTTAAAAAACTATGATTTTTATGTTTGGTGAACTCTGCCCCCTATTATTCTTTTAATGGCGTCTCTGTGCTGCTAGTCTTACGTAGTCTATATAGCAAAATAATAAGCCCATCACATCTTGACACAGTGACATAAACCTTTTTAATGTATGTATAATCATATAATAGTTCTCTTCATAAATTCATATAATAATCTCAAGCCGAAGCTAATGAGGGTGTAATTCAGCAAAGATCTCAGGAAATTACAAAAAATAATAATCTGGCTTGGATGAAATTATTGTGAAGAAATATATCATTGCCAGCTGGCGGGTTTACAGGCCATGCTCTGATAATCAGGCCATTGAGGGAGATTAACCTTTGTGTTGCTCAATTGTTAATATTTGTTATAATGGTAATATACGAATATTTTTCATTCATTTGAAGCTGGAATTGCTGACGCAAATTCCAGCTTCAAATGATGAATAATAAGTGTATTTGTGAGTTACTTGATTAAGTGTAAGCATCGACAATTGGGTATTTCACAAATTTAATAACATTTTTTGGACTGAGACTGGCTTGAATAGCTCTGCGGTCCTAGCAACTCAAGCGTGGATTGTTAGTTGGATTTGTTCACATATAACCACAGGCTGGAGATAATGATGCCGTCAAAATCCACAATGATGTCAGGAAATAATAAAGACTAATCTTGATTTTCGTGAAGACATTTCTCGCTGCGCTTTGGCGTGGCTCCAGGACCGTCTGCGCAGATAATTAAAAGGACTGGCCCAGGCTAAAATCATAAAAAATATAGAGACGAAATTCCTAATTTCTAATTATTGACAACCATGTCAAAAATTAGAAATACGGGAATTTCGTCTCTATATCTAGCCTAGGTGGTGAATGCGCAGCAGAAAAATTAAAAACCTTATGCAGTTCTAGTCTATGAACATGTTTACATCATATGGTTATATGGTCATTAAGAAGCCAAAAAAATCACCGATTTTTTTATGATTTTAGCCTGGGCCAGTCCCTTTAATCTTTTAAGCGCCAAAGTACTTGAATACAAAGCATGGAGACCAAAGGGTGTTTTCAATTTGAAATCATCAGAAATGTGTTACCTAGCTCTTTCCTATTCATTTGAATACCTATATTATGGGTCTACGGCCATTATAAATACACATAAAAATAGTAACTCAACCCTGTTGTTTTTTTATGAAAATAAACACATTTTCTAGTCTATTCTAAAATATTTTAATATTTTCCAGTGCGGAGATCTACTTAAAATGATGAGTAAAGGCGATCCCCGCACTGTAAGAGGTAATACATTGTAATCGATTGCGACCGGAGATAACCTTTGTGCAGATATATATATGGATATGTGCCAGACTGTAGCTATAGGAGAGAAGGTCTTGTCGGCTGGGCACACGACGTTGTTGCGACGTTGAATCAACGTCACTGACGTTGATTCTACGTCGCAGAATGTCGTGTTCTGAAACGATCCTAACCCTTACAGCGCTGAATTGTGTTTGTATAAGCCATGGAGACCAAAGGGTTATTTTAATTTGAAATCATCTTAGTTAGCTCATTCCGATTCATTTGAATACCTATGTTATGGGTCTACAGCCATTAGAAATATTTAAATTCTTTCAGTGCGAGGGTCGTCTTTATGCGTCAGAATCTGACGTATAAAGACGGTCCCCGCGCTGAATGGGTTAAACGTTGAATAATGAGCCAAGCTTTTAATTCGCTGCATGAATGTAGGGCCTACTTCATGATCAGCTCACGACCCCTATTAGCTTAAGTGAGGCATCGTGCCCAGTGGTTCTAAGCTATAAGCCACAGTTAATCTATACAAATCTAGGCCTGAGGATATGAAATAAAATTATTTCAACTCTTTTACATCTAAACAGCCACGTATTTGATACAACATTTTAATAATTCACGCAATTAGGTTTGCTAAGCTAAATTTTAAACCTGAAAGGCCTATCTTTCTTCATCAGGGGCATGAGGTAATCTACCTTTTTCGAGAATATCAGTAAAATCGTAAAATGAGTGGTCATATATTCCAGTCAAATGTTAGTTATGGACAAACTGATAGAAAAATATGTGCGTATAACTTAAAGGTAGTCCTATGGTTAACTGTCAAAATTCGCAGGACAAGGGTCCCCCAGAATGCAATAGTGCGCGTGGGTAGGCCAAGGCCCTATTCCATAATAATACTAAATATGCGTTTCATACCCAAAGGTTGAAAACCTCATTAAAAGAAAGTTCTCAAACCACAGCAAGTTCATATATACTTGAGCGACATCTATGAGTTAATAATTCCATCCAAGCTCATATCCCTTAGCCCTGGCTCTTAGCTGGTGGTTGGCTTGCAAACAAACTGACTGTATTACTGCGGGTATCTAGAAAGAGGCTGACCCCACGCTTGTACTGCCACCCAGTAAACAAAAAACATTTGTATGACTTTATACACTGGCAGTAAGACAGTAAGTAGTTTATTCATAAGATCTGTATATGTACAGACATATATGTGTATGCCAGGTGGGCATATATGGTGGTGACAATTATACCTTATAATACAATTTTTACACTGGGTTATAGTAATTATATTAACTATGTTACTATTCGTAATAACTATACAGAGATCTTGAATGCATTCATTAATATTTGTAAATATTTACATAAATTCGCCAGCTGTATGGTGCTTTTCACATTCATAAGATTACAAAATGATATAGCTGACGGAGATCGAGCCAATACCTTCTTAATGTATTTTTTACGGGCTTCGCTAAAACGTGGACATATAAACAAGAAGTGAAATTCATCACCTAAATCTTTACAAAGTTCACATACTCTCATATTACGAGGGATATCAGTACGGCAACCAGACTCTATTGGAAGATAGTGGTTTCTGCAACGAAATTTCGCCATTGTACATCGCTGGTGATATGATAGTGTTATTAAATAATCTTCAAGATGCAGAGACGTTTTAAACATCCTGTAGTTGATGCATTTGCTACTTATATTTATTTCAGCTGACCATTTCTAAAGGAATTGGTCCTTGATACGTTGCTGTAGTATGACTTTAAAATGGTTTGTACTAAATGGGAGACGTTGGTGTTCCCAAGCGCCTGCAAAACCACAATCTTCCAATATGTTTTAGACTGTCGTTACCCATGGTGAGCAAAAGGTGTCATTTTTGTACATTTTAAAAAGTATTTGAAACAGCAGACTTGATATTTTAGGATTTTTCTCTACTTTTTTTATCCTAGCCCAAAACATGACCATTCTACTTTGTGTGATTAATGAGAGAGGCGTAGCTCCCAGTTCACCATATACCATATTGGTACATGTAGATTTGTTCACACCTTATACTACCCTGATGACATCGCAAGGCTCTGACAAACTGACCGCCATGTTTTAGCGGGCATGGCTCTACGGTGATCACCAGAGCCCGCTAGCTGACTAGGGCCAACACCGTTACCGTCTTATCGGTAGGCGGAGTCACTGTCTTTTTTACACGGGCAGCTGTGGAAAAATGGCAGTCACTGCGGCAGAGCTCCGCGCAATGTGTAGCTTGGCTTAGCCAGGTAACCTAATACATACTTACAGAATCTGAGGTGTAACTTTTCTAGAATGTCTGTACCTTCATGAGCCCAGACCTCACACCCATATAGTAAAACAGGCTTTACTAGCACATCAAATAGTTGTAATTGAATGTCTATTGGTAATTGCAGTTGTCTGCTTTTGCGCAGTAAAGAAAACATAGCTCTATTGCATTTCTCATACAATTCTTTCTTGGCAACTGTGAATTTGCCATTGAAATTAAAATTTGAACCCAGGTATTTATAGTGATCAACTACATCCAGCTTATTTTCACCAAAATGAAATTCAGGTCTGTTTCTAATTTTACCTCTCGAGAAGACAGTTACCTTTGATTTTGACACATTTATTTTTAGTTTCCACGGATGACAGTACTCCTCCATCAAATTGATCGAGTTTTGTAAATCTTTTGGCAATTCAGCCAATAAGACAGTGTCATCTGCATACAGTAAAATATATAATTTTAAAAGAGCGCAAAGATTATTATCTGGCCGACATTGTAATGTTAATACAAATGTTTTGTGTTTGCTGGGCAGGAGGACTTCCTCTCAAACATTGTACATTTCTCCAATGTTGGTTCAATGTTGGGCCAGCGTCACAGATGTTGGCCTAACATTAAAACAGCGTTGAGTGAGTGTCTCGTTGGAGTAGTATCCATAGTCTTGTAATCAGATTATAGCTACTCAGCTGAATGCAATCAACATGTAGGCCTACTGTATACTAGTCTCATACTGACGGCCTATACACGTGATTTACGCATGCCCATTCTGAAGATGACTGTCGGTTTAATTACAACAGTAGGCCTAATACCCATATATGGGTATAATTTTCCCTAGAGAGCTATTTCGGATTTCTAAGAAGTGATTTTTTTTTTTAAATAAAAGTACATATTTTATACTGTAAAATGGCATTATAACATATATTAATCAAGCACAGTGGCGCTTAAAGGGCTTTAATTATGTTTTTACTGATAGGGGTTGGGAAACACTACTCCCACATCACCTTAAAACACTGTTACCATTCCTGCAATGCTATTAAAAGTGGCTGATAGGTCAATCAAAATAACATCTCCAAACTATACTATTTTTGCAGTCCCCCCAGTTGACTTGGAAGTCCATATTGTACAGAAAACATGATCTCAGATATATTATGAGAATTGATCTATCTAAAAGAGTTTTATTTCAAAAAGCTATCTCTCATAAATATCAAAGTCTCAACACAGAACAAATAATTGACCAAACTATTTTCAAGGACACTTCAGGTTTAAACCTTATTATATGTCACAATAAATTTGCATGAGCGATCCAACTATGCAAACATAAAAAGGAAAATTATTAATTAATACCTTGTAAATAAAACTACGTTACCGATAACTAGTTATAAAAAAAACAAGGATGTAAAGCTGTTTTATGGAGATCACTTTGAGTGTGTCTATAATAGTGCAGATGACACGGAATAAAAAAAATGCAATATGATAAAATTTATTTTTTTAAAGTAACAAATAACACCATATAAAAACTTTGTTAGGTGTTCACAGTTGTAAAAAAACATGCAAATCAAGGTCATACATTGAAAAACGAGAGTTTTTTTTACGCATTAACAGTGTCCTTCTCATGAAAAGTATAAATTCCACGTCTAAGGCAACGTGGTGTTCCATTCTCCAATGTATTAAAACCCCGTTACTGTGGTCATGGTAACGGAGTTATGGTACTTTGAAACATTTGCATGTACAGCATTCCTTAAGAACTAATATCAGATTCCCCTCAGACTAATGTAAGCTAATCTTGGTGCCTGTTAGTATCCCAACGCAACAATAATGTTTCTTCTTACTACAGTCAACTTTTTAATTATTAGCCTTAAAAATCCGTTACTAAATGAAGAGTAACGGAGTTTTAGTAACGGAGTTTTAAATCTGTGTTGCAGCTGGAAGCACAATGTTTTTCTATATGCAGGTTTTTCTATATGCAGATGCTACATGAGCTAACAGCTTTTGATATACTGTAATAGGGTTGATACAATTTTGACAGCTTTGTCAACACACAGTGGTAACGGAGTTTTATCATAGTTTATGTACGTTTTTAACAGGTTTTTAAATCGTTCAACAAAATTGTGAAACTCACCTGGACAGATTTTTAGCATTAGGATGGCTAATCTGGTGTTTGAAATGACAACTCACAGATATTTATCAGGTGGTAGTTTAGGTTTATACACAAGGTGGCGGTAGTGAAACATGCTAGTAACGGAGTTTTAAACACGTTAGGGACAGACTTTTAATGTTTTTACTTTTAAATGATTTTCGAACAAAGTGTTACCATTTGATCATTGTTATTTTTCAGTAAAGTCCTACTAGTTGTGGCCACTCTAGCATACATAACTGTTGAATTCATGTTTAAATACTATGCTCAGAACACAGTATAGAGTAGCTCTATATAGTTGAGGACATGCATTTATCATATATTTTTTTAAACATAATTTGGCTTCTCAACATGTCGGCAATAAGGGAATGTGGACAGATACTCTGTGTCAAATAGCAAAAGAGGTATCACTAGGATTAAAACCATTCAAATATTACTTGAGTGAGTGACTTTTTTGTGTGTCTAAACACGACAGACACATATTTCACACAATTGTACCCCCAGGAAAAATATTTTTTTGACTTTTGATAATTTCATTTAAAAGCGTCGCCTACAGCTACACGGGTTAAAAGCGCGGCTCTTGGTAACGGGAGGCTAGACCCTACCTCGAAATGTATTTTAGATGCACTATATGAAAAGTTTATGAAATACTGGCTGGGGGTCGACGTAGACTGTTTCCCTGCTCTACACCTACAGTCGGCTCGGCTCGCCAGATGGAGTAGGACAGCGAACCAGTCTAAGGGTCGACGCTGTTTAGCCAGACCATTCGCTAGGCCTAGTGGACTAGGCCCTATAGGCCTAGGCCTAATACTGATCATAAAAAACTCTTATAGTTATAAACTATACTTATATACTATAAAAAATAGATTTAAAAATAGAGGTTATACACAAAACGAATTGACAAATTAATAAACAAAAAAATTTCATCACCTTATTTGGGAATAATAATTGACTGCAAAAAAATAGATTTTTCAGCTATACTTATATACTTATAGACATCGAGCTTTCAGACTATCGATCCTTCGGACCATCGAACCTTCGGAATTGAAATATTTTCGGACTATCGAACCTTCGGACCATCAAACCTTTGGAAAACAAAAAACCTTCGGACTATCGAACCTTCGGACCATCAAACCTTCGGAATATAAGGACGTCCTCTGAGAGACAGGTAGGCTGTGAGGACAGAAGTTTAGAATCTGGTGGACTATTAACTTACATCTAGCCTCTACTGCTCTAGTCTACTCTAGGTGACGATCTATGAATGGACGAACTGTTATCGGCACCTATAACTATGAGGCTATGACTACTGGGTATGTGATGGCTTCTGAATCCATGGTAGGCCTACTACTGCCTAAAGTCTGTCCGACGGTTGATGATGGTCCAAAATGAAAGTGAGCTTTTTGGTATCCAGTCAGTCAATTCTCAAGCGATTGTCACGAAATTTTGCAACCATTATTATCTAGTTATAACCCTGAAAATTTCACGAAATTCCATTTGGTATTTCAAAAGTTAGTCCATTTGACATGTAACGCAATTCTGAGAATTAGCCGGAATGAAGTTAGCAGTGGTTAATGGGTTTATACATGTTATAGAGGAGCGTCATAAATCGACATTTACTACATGTCAATTGGTCTAACTTTTGAACTATCCAATATTTTTTTACAAACTTAACAGGATCTATGCAAGATGAGTACAAAATAGGGTTTACAAAATTTCATGAAAATCGCTTAAGAATTGACTGACTGGATACCGAAAAGCTAACTTTCATTTTGGATCATTCCCCACCGTGGGACAGACTGTTGTCGACCACCACTGCCACTGCATGGTGACCACGTCGTCGCACATGGCATGAGAAAGTTACTCTTTAAGTATATTTTCTAGGTTAGACCACCATACAGTAGTCAATACAAGCATAGTATACAATCTCCGTACAGGGGCTTGCGCAGCTTTCCGTCAAGGGGGGGGGGGATCAAAAGGTAAAAATTTTGAAAAATATGGGGGTTCCGGGTGCTTGCCCCCGGAAATCCCTGGAAAATTTGAAAAATCTTCAGCTCAAGGGGGGTCAGGACCCCTCCCCCCCTGTGCACGTCCCTGCCGTAGGTCTATAGGCCTATGCGTTCCAACTCTACATAGGCCTACCACCTAAGGCACAGCTTCTCAACGACCACTTACCAATCTCTCTGGTTTCCGGCCTAGACTGATACGGAGTATGGGCCAAAAATTCCTCCATGAGAAGCCCCATGGATTTCCGTATCCGGTTTCTGTGAGTGGGGTTGCGGACCCGGGGGTAAAAACAATTTTAAGTCGTTATGCTACTACATACTAGTCTCTGTCTGGTGAACCTCTCCTTAATTCTGAGAGTAAGAATTGACTTGGAGGCTGTTCTTGTGTTTGGCATCCAGAGGCTCCTCGTGCTCAAAGGGAGTCTGTGAGAGATGTTGGGGAACTGAGGCCAGTGAGGGGAAAATATTGAGTGGTCTGAAACACAACACTCCAAAGTCCAAACTATTCTCTTGTTGGGGTGCAGCCACAATGTGGTACTTACAGAAGGCACCTTTTAGATTGATTTGATTCATTCGTCGAAAGGCAAAGAAGCCCTTTACGTCGGCTTTGGGCATCACAGCTTATTATTGTGGTTGGGAACTTGACACAAACACCAAACAAACGTACTCGTTCTCTTTCACAAAATGACGTTGAGCACCATGCCCCATTGGAAAAGTATCAAATATTTTCCGATGTTCATATGAATACATGTGTTTTTACATTACAAATAGGCTAAAGCGTTCAATTTATTCTAGGCTACAAAAATTTATGTCACACTCTTGACAAAAGGCATCAGTGTTCCGACTGCCGGCCTGGGCCAGGAAGAGGTATGATATAGACTACGGTACTGCATTACCATCACCAGGGCATTGGAAATCATCTCTTCAATACATGAAGCCCCTGTTGAAACCCAACAGCCAGGGCATCGAGCATCATTACTTCACTACATGAAGCCTCTTTGAATACACAGCGGCCAGGACATTGCCTTCGTATGCTATTTTACAGCCAAGCCTTTGGCAGTGGTAGTGAAGTGGACGTGCAGAGGCTCCTCACGCATGCAGGGAGTCGAGAAGGTTACAGCTCTATGTTCAGAAGGTCCTATGTTCAGAAGGTCCTATGTTTAGAAGGTTCTATGTTCAGAAGGTCCTTTGTTTAGAAGGTCCTACGTTCAGAAGGTTCTATGTTCAGAAGGTTCTATATTCAGAAGGTTCTATGTTCAGAAGGTCCTATGTTCAGAAATATTTGTTCAGAAGGTCCTATGTTTAGAAAGCACGGGTGACTATTTGTCAGTTCCAATTGGGCACACGACGTTGAATCAACGTCAATGACGTTCATTTAATATCGCAAAAACGTATACCCAGTGGGTTTCCAAGCCTAAAATTAGTGACGTTTGATCAAATTTGATGGACTCATTAAATTGTATATATACTGTATGACAGTTATAATTATATTCCATATGAAGTACGTTGTTCGAAATATCATATAAAAACGAGTGATATAGATGTTGAAATATCAATTATTGTATCTTATGTGGTTTATAGGATTATTCTCTGTTGAATGTAAAGTCTATGTGGTAGACCTATGTGGTGGTAGGTAAATATGCATATATCACAACCTTTACAAGTAAATATACCGGGTGGTAATGATGCACACTGGTAATGAGAAAAATATAATTTACTCAATTTATTTTAGATGAATGATATAAACAGATGATGATGTGAGCGTAGAGTGATAGGGCATAGTGGGTTATTGAGAGTATTTTCATTGAAAAATATCCTAGCCGCGATGGCTGGAATAGGTGTCAGCCACAGATTGACTCCATACAAAATCGTGGGACGGTCATATCTAAAGAAAATAGTTTTTTTTTAATCAGTAACATTTTAGCTACGATATTGCATGCTCAGCTCATTTCCTCACAGTCACTAAAAGGTTGTGAACATTTTTCAGACCTTGGGGTCGAGATCGCTCTCGGGTAAAACGAATCAATCCAGGGCTAACTCCATCCATCCCACGCTATACCAGGGTTCGCACAAAGATCTGGAAATGAAATTCTATGACTTTCCATGACCATTTTTTTCGTAAACGAATATAAAAATGTCCATCACCACATCGGTCTGAACGAAGTAGTACCGGGTGTCGCCGGTTTCTTACTTTTTAGATGCAAAATATTTTACAGCTATAAGTGGACTGCCAGTGTCATTGTGTGTCAAAAGAATAGGTAATCAACACATTTTTCTCAAAAGTACTGCAATCGACATTTTATAAAAAGTCCAAATTCCATGACTTTTCCATGACTTTTTGCGAAATGTTCATTTTCCATGACTTTTCCAGGCCTGGATTTTATTTTTTCCTTTTCCATGGTTTTCCATGATTTTCCATGACATTAGGACAGAACTAACCAGTAGCGCATGTTTTTCGTTAATTTTTTAATTACTCTGTCATTATTATCAACCGATTTTTATGAAATTTTGTAAACGTAAAATTATATGCCTCATTTTAAAAGTTAGACGATTTGACTTGTATTAAATTGAAATTATGACGTGTCCCTCTATCAAGCCATTACGCTAATTATGGAATTCTATTACATGTCGAATGGTTGAGGTAATTTTTTACCGGTGTTAGGATTTGACTTAAAGATGGCCTGTGCAAAATTTTAAAGAAATCGGTTCAGAATCGTTGAGGAATCGACGTAAAGCATGCTCTACAGATTTACCAAAATAATTGTGGCCCATAGCAGGCCTATAGTTAAAATAAGGCTGTAATTAGTGAACTTAACAATAGGGGCCTACAACGCATTTTGGGGATATGCAGGGGGTTATATAGACACCCCCCCCCTACCGGGATAGACTAAAATAAATAAAAAATGAAAGAAAGAAAAGTGTCAATGGCGCCATTATAGCTCATCTTTGTAACTGCAGGTGTTTTTGGTTTGAACTTTCTACATGTCTAGGCTATAGGACAAGTTCACACTATAGCCCCGGATTTAGGTGGATTTGAATTCAGATATAATGTAGCTCTGGTAATATTCGCGAGGTTTTAATTTTCACGAATTTCTCGAGGAGAAGACATTCGCGAATTCCAGGATTTCGCGAAAATTATTATTATAATAGCACTACAAAAGTGAAAAGTCCCAAAATCAGAAATTCGCGAAAATTTGAACACGCGGAAATTACCAGATCTACAGGAGTGTCATATTCCTGAATTGCGGGGACAATCCTTCTGTGATCACTCCTGGTTGGTGGCTGTTCACTATGTTGATTGAAGTCCCAATAGCGATTTTGGCAAATTGTGGACGGACAACGCGACATGACAAAAGCTCATCTGACCTTTGACCGAATGAGCTAAAATGAGAGGCTGTGATTTGTTATCTTGCATTGCAAGTTCTACCTGAAACTGAAAGATGTAAGTTTTTTTCCACGTAAAACAAAGAATTTTCTGAATATAGGACCTTCTGAATATAGGCCCTATCTGAATTTAGGGCCTTCTGAACATAGAACCTTCTGAATATAAGACCTTTTGAACAATTTTTTTCTGAACATAGGACCTTCTGAACATAGGACCTTCTGAATATAGGACCTTCTGAACATAGGACCTTCTGAATATAGAACCTTCTGAACATAGAACCTTTTGAACAAATATTTTCTGAACATAGAACCTTCTGAACATAGAACCTTCTGAACATAGGGCAGTCACCAGTCGTGTAGGGTTATTTTGCTGAACCCTGGCATTTCGGGCGTCTTTTTAGAGACCGGACTGGGCATTTCTCTGGAGCTGCTTGATTCAACTTGATTGAACCATTATATCTGAGGCCCTAGTAATAGTATGGGAATGACGTCATCGTCAAATAACTGGAAAACCGAGATTCCAAATAGGCCTACCTGAATTCCCGGAAACCTGAAAACCTGGTTTCCCGATTAGGCTAAAGTCTATTTAAGGGAGTGCCATCTCCGAGTTGATTTGAGGATCCTGGCTGGCTATGGCTACGTCAGGCCTATCTGTGTCATTTATTATTTATTTTATTTGATAATTTATCTTTGATAGTGGTGTTGTGTGAGTGTTTCTGGATTTCTGGACAAGGGATTGGAACGTTTCTGGGAACTTTTCAATACTTTTTATCAAAATTTTCTTTGAGGAATTTTATAATAGACTAGACTATTTGGACTTTTAGCTGCACTTTTCGTCTACACGTAGTCTAATCTTAAATGAAGTTAAGGTTAGTTTGGTGACATTGATTGAATAGTAGGATGTATATTGTAGGAGCTAGGGGGATTTAGTGGCTTTCATTTGCAGCCTGGCAGACTGATAAAAGGACGTAATGGAGGAATTTGACAGCAAGGGATCCGCAGAAGAGATTGAGGGTAAAGTAACGCAGTCGCATCATGATGATGAGGTCATCGAGGAATGAATTCCCTGAGAGTAATGCCAGAAGAGTGTCTCATATTTTGAGAATGCCGCAGGAATAGTAGTTAATTATTGCTTTATGTCACTTTCGGCACAAATGGTCATTTAAGTGAGATTATAATACGATAAAAAATAGCATAGGATTTTGCAAACTAAGGAATCATTTTAACAATTAATAAAAACGACCGTAATTAAAATATATTAAACAAAGCACAAACACTCCCACAGGCACAGGGAATAACATAAAAACTAAGGAACCATTTAAAAACTCAACATGAGCTCACACCCGAAGGCTACAAAAACTAATTTCAGTAATACTGGGAATACCAATGAAGATACTAGGCCTGCTGAGCTGGGATAAGTTATCAAAAGAGTAATAAACTTTAATGTCCACATAGGTTCAAAACGCAGACCAATGAAACAACTGAACCAACACAAAGGACAAGACGGAATCCCCACCAAAGCTGTTGGGACAAATAAAAGAAATGTAGTTTATGATCTAAGTAGGCCTAGCCCTATCTACTTTGAGAAACCAAGGTACCCATAGGGGCCTACCCAATAAAAACTAAGTCCCTAAACACCAATCCCTCAAAACAATCCAACATCACAAATTGAGTGAGAAGACAATGCCCTGCTCTGCGTTTTGAACCTATGTGCAGATTAAAGTGTTTTACCCTTTTGATTACTTATCCTAGCTCAGTAGCAGCATTATTTACTTGTTATTGTAGATAATATTATAAGTCCCACGGTTAAACAATATGCTTAGTTGGGATAAACCTTCATATTTTTTTGACATCCCTTTTAATTTGTTACAATCCACATGGGCGGGGGCCCTAGGGTAGTGGTTAGCACCGCTGCCTTTCACGCCAGAGTTCGGGGTTCGGCTCCCCGTCTCGGCGGTTTGAAAGAAACAAATAATGTTTCCTCCCCATCCACGTGTGAAAGTCAGTATTGTGGGGAGCCTCCGAGACCGAGAGGTAGCGTGTTCGGCCTCAGACCGCCAGGACCCGAATTTTGAATCCTGTGTCTGGAGGACAGTGTCATCTCAATCATCTCACCATCCTCAGGAGGTTCTCCTGGCCCAGTTTAGCCTATATGTGCACAAAGGTGGCCTAAAGCCCGATTCATTTCATTTACAATCCACATCAGTGTACATACCAAATTTTAAATTGCCACTATCATTATACCACCATTATTCCCTTACTATTGAGTAGGCCTGCCCTTTTTTAGATTCCTAATATTTTTTAATCTTTAACTTTAATATTTGAGCTTCGCAGTCCTGCTCAATGGAGTATCAATTGAAGGGATGTTGCTGAGTGGCCGATCTGTATTCAATAGAAGCTGGTGGAACATAATTCCAATCGGGTATGGTTTTGTACAAAAAGTAATTTTGTCCCAGCGTGGTGTTACCTTGGGACACCCGAGAGTGAGTTCCGAAGTTCCCGAGTTCCGAAGTTCCCAAGTTCCCGAGTTCCGAAGTTCCCGAGTTCCCGGAACTTCAAGTTCCGTAGTTCCCAAGTTCCCAGAACTTCAAGTACCCGGAATTTAAAATAACATAATTCTAAATAAAATGACTCGTTCTTAGCGACTGGGGATTGTAACCTGGAGGTACCAGGTTTGAATCCCGGACTGGATATGTGTCATCGTGGTTGTGCATATACAGTGCTCCAAACTGTTCAAAGGCATGAGAGTAGACCCTACAGTGCTCTCTGTGGTACTGTGCACTATAAGAAAATAAGGGTAGGGCACAGTCCTGAGATGTTTGCCCCCGCCAAAGACCATTAAATTTTCATTAGAAAATATTGTATAGTTCGAAAGTTACACCATCTGGCATAGATCGATTGTAATTCAGGGCTTGTGTTTAAAGAGGGACGCGCGGCCCACGGTCGTAATTTGAAAATTATTACTAGTCAAATGGTCTAACTTTTGAACTATTGAATATTTATATGTTTATACTTAGGCCTATTATCTTACGCAAACGGTGTTCTTTTCAGTGAGGTGTGTTAATATTTGGTCAGCGCCGCAGAAAGTGGACTAATAAACATTAACCCTACATAGGTCTACTGGCTCGTCACCGTAGGCCCTTTTTTTTTTTTTTGTTAACGCTGGCCCAGCATTGAAATGACGTTTGCTGTGACTGACCCATCATCAAAACTAATCACGTGTAAACCCAGCATTGAGACGTTGACTCAACATTGGTTTTCAGCTGGCTAACATCAGACCATCTTCATCTATCCAGTTGTCTGCTACCGGCAGACTGGTAGTCTGACGGTCTGACCTGACGGGGCAGGGTGACATCAGACCAACATCGTGTCAACGTAATAGTCGGCTGCATAAGGTTTGACCCTGCTATTAGATTAAACATACCGGTAGGCCTACCATAATTGTGCTTAGGGGTTTTGTCAAGTTTAAATAATTCCAAAAATCCGAGAAAAACTGGGTGGGTGGGTGGTTGTTTCAAGCCCCAACTCGGATTTTTTTTTTATAGAAATTTTGTGTTTTTTCGTGTTTTCTGTGTTGTTTTCATGTTTCAAAATGTTACAAAAAATAGAAAAAATGGATGATGGGGTGGGTGGGTGCCTAAAGCTGATCAACTGACAGACCGGAAGTAGATAAATATATACCACGCGATCACAAGGCGTTGCGCCAATGTTAATTTAATACTGGACCAGCCGCAGGCTCAGATATAGGCCGAGTAGGCCTACCCAGAATACCGGTACACGATTGTTTATGAGGAAGTTGACATTACATCTACTTGTATGGTGGGAAAGTTGCAGGCACCTATAACTTAGTCTATAAGAGAGTTTGTTATGTTATATGTAGGGGGGGGGGGATATCTTTAAAATAATTTTGTTTCGCCAGGAAACGAATCAATTACTCAACTGTTCATTTCTGTTTAATCATGTAAATTTAACAAATTATGTTATTTGAAATTCCGGGAACTTGAAGTTCCAGGAACTTGGAAACTTGAAGTTCCAGAAACTTGGGAACTTGGGAGTTCCGGGAACTTGGGAACTCACTCTCGGGTGTCCTTGTTAGCTCTACTGTGAGTTCTTTCGTCTACTGGGGTTAAACGTTCACTGACAGGTACAGTGATTAATCCGTTCATAATTGTGTACAGGCTTGTCAGCCTGAAGTTCTTTCTTCTAGTTTGTAAGTCAGTCCAGCCTAGATCTTGGATTAGAGCTGGTAGTTGTTTGTTACGAAACGTGCAGCAGCTCTTTGAATTTTGTTTAATTTATCAATATCACCTTGCCTGTATGGATCCCATACAGGACAAGAGTATTCCAAAAATGACCGAGCCATTGAAGAATATGCAATCTCTTTTAATTTTGAGGGACATCCTTTTAAGTTCCTCCTCAGGAAAGCCAGTGTGGAAATAACCTGACTCGCAATTTTGGAGATGTGATCCCCCCATTCCAGGTTCTCACTAATGCTGACTCCCAAGTAAGGTGAATTTGATACTTTTCCGAGTGTGACCCCTTTGAGCTGATAGTCTGAGGCTCTTTAGCCCGGGGTCTCTTTACTTGGAAGACAGAACATTTGGATGGGGTGAATTTCATCACCTAAATGTCTGCCCAGCGCTCCAACTTTTTTAGGTACTCCTGTAGTTTTTTTTTATCCTTAGATTTTATGGGCCGATAAAGGAGGCAGTCGTCAGCAAAGAGTCAAACATCAGATGAGACCGAGGATGGGAGGTCATTAATATAGCATAGAAATAAAATCGGGCCAAGTACTGTACTCTGTGGTACACCAGAACCTACATGAGCAAAATCCGAAAAGCTACCATCGACTACTACTTTTTGTGTCCGAGTGGGGAGAAAATTTTGGATCCAAAGTGGTGTAGGTCCCCTAATTCCATAATGATCAAGTTTGTGGAGTAAATGTTGGTGGGGAACTACATCGAAAGCCTTACTATAATCTAAAACAATTAAATCGGTTTGAATTTTGTCCTCATAATTTTGAACCAGATCTTCAGTTGTCAGTAGCAATTGGCTTTCGTATGAGTCCTTTGCACGGAAACCGTTTTGCACAGGAGTTGGTTAAGTGGGTTATAATATTCTTGCAAATAATCTGCTCGAGCAATTTAGCACAAGGACATGTCAGGGAGATCTTCCTTTTTGAAAACAGGGGCTACATTAGCCTCAACCCATTCAACGGGTAATTTCCCGGTCTGGATAAAGTGTTCGAAAAAATCTGTCAAAAAAGGAGATATCTCCTTGGCAGCATTTTTGAGGAGTAAATTTGGAAGCTCATCAGGTGCCTAATTGGCGTTCAGTGCACTCAATAATTTAGTTATGCCAGATTCTGTAATTTCAATATTATCCATGTCGGTTGTTGGTGGTCCTTCTAATTTAGGTAGGCCTATATTAGTAGTGTCCTCATTGGTAAATACTGAGCAGAAATATTAGAAGTTTGTCGTTAATAAAGGACCAACAGGCACGTCTCAGGTTACGCTGCGTGTCCCGTTTCTGTAATTTATGTTTTGCATAAAGGTCAGGTCTTTTTGTAGTTTTCGCTCTTGTCTTGTATTTTTTCGAATAGCCTTGCGGAGCGATTTATTAAGCCAGTGGAAGTTCTGGCAATTAGATGTTAATTTTGTTGGTACAAATTTATTCAGGCAGTTTATCAAGATAGATAAACCATTTTTCATGTACCGAAAAGAAGGTCCAATGTCTCCTAATTTCTTGTCTGATGTCTTCCAAACTCTGGTGGGTTCATTTTGTACTTGGGCCAAGGCATGATCATGAAGGCTAGACATAATATGTTTGCACTGCCCCTTGTTGGTGGCTGAGGGCAAAACTAGACTATTTCCTCAGTCTATTTCTTTTATAGCTAGGAGGTTGATAAAAGGATTTTTATTTTTCAAAGTGAATTTTCGCCCATAAAAGTTCTGTATCTGTTACAGTATTGGGGAGGAGCGATGTGTCATAATTTTTCTTGGCGGCGATAAACACTCCTCCCCTGAGTTGATGTAATTCTGTCTCTCGAGAAGATCCAGAAGGACAAATTTCGTTTGTGGAAACACTTTTGTCAAGCCAGGATTCTGTGCCAAGAATACAATCGGGCTGGAAGTAGTCGACCGACGATTGGAAAGCTTCTACTTTGCCCCATAGACAATTTAGAATAAGGGTTCTCCAGTTTTTAATTTTGTTTGAATGTCTACGGTTTATAATTGGGCTACTGTGCAGCACTGGTTCGAAGTCAGAATTCGTTGATTTTATTTCTATGCTTTCAGAAAGATCTATAAATGAAAAGAGATTGCTGTTTCTATTTGAAAACTATGGGAGATATTTTGTTTATAATTTGGGTTGTCACAATTACAGCAAATCCAGGATGCGTTAGTGGTCAAGAAGGCTCTAAAGGAGAACCCAATATTAGTTATCCTTAACCGTTATGTCTTTTCAATTTTTATTTTTATTGTTCCCCTGGCTAAAATGTCCTAATTTTTAATTCCGGTTTGTATTTCTTTTCAGCATTCCTACTATTTTTTTCATTCCGGTTGTTATAATCTGTATAGTTTCAATTCCGAATTAGATTTCTCAAAAACAATCCAGCTTGATCATCTTTATGATTTTGTTGACATCATCATGTTTGTTCAAGGACTTCCTCATAATTAGTTTTATTTCAAATTGTTACCCACAATGATATAGCTTATTTTCTAATCTTAACTTCAGATTACGATTCAGAATCCTTTATATCCTTCACGCAACTATTGGTATATATAATACAAACCTTACAACATTATCATACGATTACAATAATATAATTCTGTTCATCATCATGGATGTCGGCATAGCGGCTAAGTCAAGGACATCCATTTCTTGGTCTATGTCCTGACTAGAAACTAGACATTTTAGATACAGAATAAATAGGTTATGCCTAATATACTTGAAGCGACTCTGTCACACCAAACATCATAAAAAAATCTTCATTTTTATTTCGGCTCCTTAATATATGTCCATAATATGTGAACATGTCTATAGACTAGCATTGTGTCAGTCATTTAAATTTTGGGCTGCTGTGGCAGCGTAGCAAGAGTACCGAAAACTCTTAATCAGTTATTTCTGTATTTCTTATTTTGGACATGTATGTCTGAAATTAAATCTTGTCTTTGTTGTGCAATACACAATTTTAAAAAACTTACGCAATTCTAATCTATTGACATGTTGACATATTATGGACAGATCTCTGAGCCAAAATAAAAATGATGATTTTGGCATTATTAGTGAATCACAAAATTGTTTTATTTTAGATCAGGACTTCTAAATTTATTTCGAATTTACACTTTCGACCACGGAAAGATCAGATAATATATTACAACAGCACTAATAATACTGGTATATAAACTGCTGATTACTTAATGCACATATAATAATGCTATATTCTTGTTCAATATCAAGAGAGGTTCAATATTTTGGAGGTTTTTGGTTCCAGTCAGTTTGTCATGTGTTTCTGTATTATATATTGGTTCCTTGACCATATTCATGGTAAGTATCCAATATCAATATCCCACTAGATACCCAATAATCAATTACCGCAACTCCCCTACACTTAAAAACCCATCTCTATAGTTCCTCAATTATTATTTCCATAGTTTGTCTTATTCTTTTTCATCATACTAGATTTACATACTGATATTAAATTTGGTGACTGTCCTCAGGAAGACTAGTCCTGATGATTCCTACCATATTGATATTATAATATCGCAGAAATGTTGGTGGCACGACCTATTTCATTTGTGTCAACAGTTTTTCTGTCTGCGATTGGGCCCTGGGGATTGAGCCTTTGTTGCTGGACTCATGGGAAATGAATGTATCCATTTCACTACATATAAAAACGAATACATTTATGAGACATATTTGGCTGCGGGGGATATTCCATCATTTGATCTTATCAGTGAGGTCAGATCCGGTGAGGGATCTATTCCCAGTGTATGATCAGATTATCTCATGCTTTTGTGGCTGGCTGATTATAATAATCAACAATTTTGTGAAAAAGGAGAAATTGAATATTGCTTACATTGCTTTTTGCACATTGTGGCAGTGTCACAATAAAAGGTCAGTTGATCAGTTCAGCTCAAATGCTTTAAAACCCTGCTGATCACGACTATTGTCGTTTTTATTAGTTGATCTAATAACTGATATATTGTGAATGAAATGTGTGTTAAAACATCAAGATTTGCAAATGTGCATAATTTTCACCCACTTGAAGTTGTGGGTCGCGGTAGCGAGACACAACTTCAACTTTAATTTAAAGCAGCCCCTTGGAATGACATCAATTTTGGTTTTACTTCCGCACTGAAGTAGTGTATCCCACGGATCATGTTTTATTTTTTTCAGAATTTTCATATTTTTACAAAATTTTTTAATCAACATTTCTATGAAACCAGAAGAAACCCAAACAAACTATTTGTATACCTGAAGGACGATTGAATGTTTTCACAGCATTGGGCCACATGCTTATGGCATCGGCCCAGCGTTGGGTAGACAATCAGTGCTGCAGGTGTGTCCTCCCGTGTCCTGACTATGAGACACCAATTATCCCCCAATTAGCGGCGACTGCTCTGATCTTACCGTCTCATACGTGGGAATATGTGATGAAAAGTGCTTAATATTGCTGACTTGTTTTGTTTACATGGCAATATGCGACCTGGAAATACAACTATTTCGCTCTTTTTCGGTGCTTTAAAATTGTTTTTTGACTTTTTCGTATTTTTAGCTAAGATCAGTAAGCTATATAGCTTCATATAAAAGAATTTTTCAAAATTGACAACATTGAAAATGTCTCGTCCCAAGGGGTCCCTTTAAATTAATTCACGTGGGGGTTTTGTCAAGTTAAAAAAATTCCAAAAATCCGAAAAAAAACTCGTGGGTGGGTGGGTCAAGCTCCAACTCGGATTATAATTTTTTTTTGGAAATGAGTTTTTTTGTGTTTTTTGTGTTGTTTTCATGTTTCTAAAAGTTTAAAAAAAAAAAAAATTGGGTAGGGGGGTGGGTGGATGTTGTTTGATTAATCCGAGTTTTTTTCGGATTTTTGGATTTTTTTAACTTGACAAGACCCCTTAGCAGGATAAGGGTTAACGGACGTTTTGTAATGCGCTAGAAACTGGAATATTTATTTTGAAAGAATGCTCTGCTAAAAAATGTTTTACGATCCAGCCTGTCGGATAATAAAACAAATATTTTCACTAGGTGTCTTTTTGTGTACCTCCCCGTCAATCGCAACATTAGAGTAATGTTGGCCTACCGTCTGCGACTGTGAGCCAACACCAAACCAACCCTGGGCCAATGCCTAGGTTACTGGGAAATAAAAATCTTGATGTTTAAACAAATTTTTATGGCATCGCCTCAAGGAAATTCTTTTCTTTTTTTGTCTTCAGAGAAAATCATCAGAGAAGCTATTGGCGAATGACAAGATATCTAGGAATGTTGGCGAACGACAAGATCCATGAGAAAATGATATATTCCACCAAAGCAAGTACTTTTATTTGATACATTATACTTGGTTATTTTATAAAACCAGGACATTTTTATTCACCTTGAGACAGGGTTCCCCACAGAAAAAAATATAATACATATAATCACAGAGCTGGATGGCAGCCGGTTGAGACCTGTTACATGCTGGACGGTATAAAATTCATCCGGTGGGCAACCGGCTGTGCCGGCACTGTGGGGAACCCTGCCTTGAGCAATTCACATCTCAAGGTGAATAAAAATGAGACGATATGCAGGGGATCTTATAATATATAGAGAGCTATTCAGATGAGATAAACCATGGAGACCAAAGGTTTTTTTTCAATTAAAATCATCATAAATGTCTTCGTCAGTTCTTTCTGATTCATTTGAATACCTATGTTATGGGTCGACTTTAGTCGTCAGAATCTGACGTCTATAGACGTCAGATTCTGACGACTAAAGTCGATTCCGGCTCTGTAAGGGTTGAGATGAATGAAAATAAGACGAAATGCAGGTGATCTGATAATATATATATAGAGCTATTCAGATGAGACGCGTGTGCGCTGGGTTGGTTAAATATGGCCTGACCTTATATAGAGAGCTATTCAAATGAGACGCATGTGCGCTGGGGTGGTTAAATTTGACCGGACCTTATATAGAGAGCTATTCAGATGAGACGCATGTGCGCTAGGGTGGTTAAATATGACATGACCTGGTATAGACCTCTGATGACTGGGATGCATACATGCTAGGGTGGTTAAATATAACCTGACCTTATATAGAGCTATTCAGATGAGATGCGTGTGCGCTGGGGTGGTTAAATATGACCTGACCTCATATAGAGCTATACAGATGAGATGCATGTGCGCTGGGGTGGTTAAATATGACATGATCTTATATCATAGAGCTATTCAGATGAGATGCGTGTATGCTAGGGTGATTAAATATGACCTGACATTAGGCTACATAATTATATAGAGCTATTCAGAAGAGACGCATGTCATTGTGCGCTGGGGTGGTTGAATACGACATGACCTTGTATAGATAGCCATTCAGCTACTGTATGATAAAAACATTTATTTTAAGAATGTGTCCTTTGGGGATCTGTCTGGAAGGTGAAACATAATTATTTGATGGCATGGCCTTAAGGAAACCAATTTGTTTACTTGCCTCTGGAGAGAGCTGTTCGGTGAATGACCTGATCCAGGGTCGCATAGGCTCATTAGATACTTATATCCCCTGGTCTGACAACCCCCGGGGGGAGGGGGGGGGCACGGGCTACTAAGGGGGGAGGGGTAGGGGCTGGTATTGTTCAGCCTCTAAGCTTATTGCAGTGTCTCGCTACCGCGATCCACAAGCTCAAGGGGTTGTAAATTACTCATTACATATGTGTTTAATTTGAGAGCAAACATTTACAAATCTTGATGTTTAAACACACATTTCGTTCCCAATAACAGTGATTTAATGGGCAAATCAAACCGATTAAAAACGACTATTGTCGTGATTAGCAGGCAAAGGGTTAATAGTTCATTTTAACCCTTTAAGCGCTAAGCACATGGTCGTTTTTAATCTGTTTTATCAGCAGGTTAAATCTCAGTTATTGGGAATGAAATCAGAGTTTAGATATAATGATTTACGAATGATTGGTCTCAAATTAAACAAATACGAGTAATTTACATCCACTTGAAATCGTGGGTCGCGGTAGCCAAGAGGGGTGAAGTGAAAATTAAAAAAAAATAGGCCTAACTTTGCAAAAAAACAAGACACAATGCATATAGTTTGACGCTGTTAGCCCCAACTCCTGGTATTTAGCAGGGGCACCACCGAGCATATAGGCCGGCTGTACCTCACGGTCAGTGACCTGAGCTATCTTATAGCTACATCAACACCAGACACTGGTGGGACCCTCAAAGCCACCTATCTGCCAAGTTCAACTCGTGATAAAGCGCTCCCAATGTACCAGATCAATATAAATATACCAAGCTAATTTTAACCCGTACAAGAGAAGGGGACGTGTAACAATGGCTAGAGCGCATGACTGCCTCGCCAGTCCTGCGTCCCGGGTTCGAACCCCGCTGTTCCCGTGTGGGGTTTTCAGAGAAACAATATTGTTTCTCTCTTCTCAATGTGACTAGGCGATCACGTTAATGGCGGCCTCGTTGAGTTAAGGTTGAGACCAGTGTATCGACGCTCCTCACACCACCCATACAACGTTAAATTATTTTTGCATAAACTATGGAGACCAAAGGGTTTTTTCAATTTGAAACCATCCAATTTTTTTTAGCTAGTTTCTTCAGAATCATTTGTGTTATTGTTTCAACGACCTTTAGAAATATCTAACCCTTTCAGGGCGGGGACCGTCATTATACGTCAGGATATGACGTCTACAGACAGATCCTGACGTATAAAGACGGTCCTCGCGCTGAAAGGGTTAGATATTCACCAAGCATGCATTGGGCATTATAAAGGGCTCCACGATGTATACGAGATATAACTAACACGATACATTTACCAAATATTGCGGGCGCACAATGCAATGGCACGTTTGCGCAGCATGGTCAATGTCCATAGGAGTGGGTCCGCAGCATTGTAAATACTATGGCTCAGTGAATTATTACGATCCTGCTGCTTTAAGCGGAACAACAGAACAACGTGATGTAATTTTCCTGGATTAATTCTAATGCGAAACTGGAGCGAAAGCTTAAAAAATGAAACGCGTTCAAAACTTTCGAGTTCGCCAACGTTGGTAATTAGGCCTACTGTAGCCTGCCAACGTTGTTTCATAGCCGGCCCAGCATTTTAGAAGCTGTGTAAGTATGAAAACAACACGGGGGATATATAAATAATGCTTGTTATCTTCATATTCAATCAGTTTCACAGCAAACACGAGACTTGAACCCAGTGTTGTGTTAAGGCTGATGGCTCGTAATGCTTCAATGAATCTAAATATGTACGTCACGGCAGTCCCCACTCCTGTGGACGTTGACCACGCTGCGCATGCGTGCCGTTGTATTGGGCATCCTACTCAGTGACTAATAAGGTCTCACCACCCCAAATGCTGCTCCCATTGAAATACATGTAAACTGCCTCAATTCCATGGGCCGATTTCACCCCTTTTCGACAATATTCACATATAGTGTCGCATATCATGACAAAACCTGATCTGTCCTTTTTCAAAAACAGGTCCGATATATGTTTGGTAGCCAGACAGATTTTTGAGCTACAGTCCATGACGTGTATAAACGTCAGCATAGCTCAAAATTAGCTCTAATTCTTACCCTCTGTTACGGACCAGACACACATCCTTTTAACCCACTGTACCCCTGCGAGATTATCATGAAACAGTTATATCTGATATCCTGCAAGATGGCAACAAATTGTGTTTATTAAATATTCACAAAATTATAGCCTGTTTATGTATTTTTTTAATTCAACAGAGATTAGAACAGAAGCATTACAAATATTTTGTGTTATGATTCCTTTATTAGTAGACACCTGGCCGGATTTTGCCTTATTTAGGGTGGTGAGACCATAACGGCGACACATCTACTTTAACCCATACAGTGCGGGGACCTACTTTAGACGTCAGAATCTGGTAATTTGGACACTTTCGGTTCGAAAAAAATGATGTCAGCAGGCTGGATGTAATTCCTGGGCTAGTAAACCACATGTCTGTGTTGTTGGTTTGCTTGTAACAAACACATGCCATCAATTCATTTTGTTTGATAAGTTATCACATCTTGGCTGGCTGACTAAATGTTTACCCAGTGAATAATAACGACACATCTACTTTAATCCTCACAGTGCGGGGATCTACTTTAGACGTCAGAATGTGACGTCTATAGACGTCAGATTCTGACGTCTAAAGTCGATCCCCGCACTGTAAGAATTAAATGTTTATGATGGCCGTAGACACATAACAAACGGAAAGCACTAACTAAAACATGTTTATGGAAAAATAAATAAGCGTTGGACGGGTTAACCCTTACAGCGCGGGGGTCGACTTTAGTCGTCAGAATCTGACGTCTGTAGACGTCAGATTCTGACGACTGAAGTCGCCCCCCGCACTGTAAGAGTAAACAAATTGCTAATGGGCCGGTCGTATATCCATAACATAGGTATTCAAATTGAGCGGAAAGAGCTAACTAAGACATTTATGATGATTTCAAATTGAAAAAACCCCTTTGGTTGCGATGTTTTTTACAAATTAATTCAGCGTTGTACGGGTTAACATGGTTAAGGTTGAGCAGACGTCGTCAACGGGCCAACCTGATATCTACATATATACTTCAGTTAACATGTCATTTATGTAGAGGGCTATCATTGACCAGTTACTACATGTATATAGATATAGAGACGAAATTCCTGATTTCTTATTTAGGACAACCATGTCAAAAATAAGAAATACGGAAACTTCGTCTCTATATCTAGCCTAACTGGAAAATGCGCAGCACAAAAAATTAAAAAACTTTTGTAGCTCTAGTCTATGACATGTTTACATCATATCGTCATATTAATGAGCCAAAATAAAATCACCGATTTTTTTGATGATTTTAGCCTGGGTATAGGCAGTTCTAGTCTATGGACATGTTTACATCATATGGTCATAATATTAGGCCAAACTAAAATCACCTATTTTTTATGATTTTAGCCTGGGTGTGGGCCTTTAAACATTCAATGCTCTCTTTGCTTCAGTCTACCACAGCATATATGTGTTAGTGATACAATGTTTCTCACCAGTATCAGTATCATCACATTATATAGATGTAGGTGATATAAATCCTGTTTTTTACCGGTATCAGTATCAGTAGGCCTACATATGATACATATGAATCCTGTTTTTCACCCGGCGGCTAACATTCCAGTTTATGACACTGGAGGTCACACTTACTATGTGGTAAACATGCAGTGACAATCACTTAGAGGTCAAAGTATGACATACTGATAATAGAGGGGTGAGAGCCGTCATAATCACCATCAGGGGTTCACAAGATCAAAGTCTGAGAATACTCAGCCGTCCACCAGGTGACAGTACGTGATCAGCTGTAAGCAGGTGGCACTATTTTACGTCTATGTCCAGGTAGAATTAGAGATCGCAATTAGACGTCAGAATCTGACATCTACAGACATCAGATTCTGACGACTAAAGGCGAACCCCGCGCTGTATTAAGGTTAACTTAGCTTGGCCGCAAATAACATGATCGCTTCGTCACATTGAGAGGGATCAGCAGAGCTCGAACCCGGGACCGACGAGGCAGTCCGGCGCTCTACCAATTACACCACGTCCCCCTCTCCACTCTTAACAGGCCACCTAGCTAGTTCCGGTACTTTCTACTTTCGGTACTTTGAGATATTCGGTGCAAAGCCATAGAGAGTACTTGAGACTACATGATAACGCTTTTCATATGATGATTATTTATTTGACAAAAGTCGTCCCTGAAGGACCCTTGGACCACTAGGGTGGCAGCCGCTGTGTCATAAGTGTTACTCATTTGCCACTTTGATTGCTAAGAGGTTTAGACATTTTTGGCCATCCCAGAAAACACGAGACGTTAACCTCATGTTGTTTTAATGTTGGACCAGCGTCGCAGACGGTGGACCAGCATTAATCCAGCATTGGGTCCAAGTCATATTTAGGCTACTTGGCATGTCAGTGAAATGGAAGTTACGGAACGTTCTAGAAATGCAAACACTCGACATTGCCACAATAGTTACACGATATTAAACATATACACTGCCCGTCACTAGGAAATTGTACTTTTTGAAGTGTATTTTTTTTAAATTTTGAAGTTTTGAAGCATCCTTTGCAGTACATTCACATGTCGCCCGAACCCCTTTCTCAAAAGTCTGGTGACGGGCCCGAATTGCATTAGCTGATCAACGCACGTTTAGTGTTTGTTGGGTGTTTTTTGCATCAAAAAACAAATCCAGTGAAATTGAACAATTCCGATCGACGCCAGTCAGCTGCATCGTGCGAAGGACCGTATCCCACTAAATAATAAGATTGAAATTATCTTAACTAATTCTCTCATTTCCATCAGAAAAGTTAGGATAAATTTGAAATGGAGATGGCGAAAGATATTCTCAATCTTGATATTTTGAATAGGATGCTTCGCATGTACAGCATGTTTATTTTTTATTTGCATGTAGTAAAATGAAATATCATCTTGAGATGACTGACTAGGCCTATATGGGCCTGCACAGCAAACATCAGGTGCCAGCCCAATGTTTGGCTGATGGTGGACTACACTGGATTATCAGTGAGTGTCACAGTGAAGTACAGACACTGGTGACAGGAGTGAGATGTTGGGCCAGCTGTGTAGGCGATGGGCCAACGTCAGCCCAACCACGGGCCAACGCCGGGTGTTTGCTTGGCACACGTTGCACATCGCGGCGTTCATGTGTCACAGTCTGCCACCACAGCAAAGTGATTTATTACACGATCAGCTGATTCCTTTAAATAGACTCACCCGCCATGCCCCCAGTTAACAGCAGACGTTGTGGCACCGTCGCCCCAATGTTAAATCACATGCATAACTCATTGTGCTGGGAGTGGAGACCGTGGTCCGCACTATATACAAGTGTAAAGTCTGATCCAAATTATATATGTATTAATTACTGGTTTTGTCAAGTTAAAAAAATACAAAAATCAGAGAAAAAAATAGATTTGCCAGACACCAACCACCCACCCCGTACCCATTTTGTTGGAAACATGGTCTTTATCTGTAGCATAATCAGCAAACCTCCTTTAAGGAGTATTACGCTGATGAAATGTAAGGGGGATAAATGAATATATATTTAATCTCTAAAATGTTTTAATTGTTTTTTTGAAAGCCAAGTACAGACAAAAACAAAAAAGTGAATTTTTTTCTTTTTAAAAAAATAAATCTGAGCTGGGGCTTGACCCACACACCCACTTCTGCGATTTTCTCGACTTTTTGGATTTTTTTAACTTGGCAAAACCCCACAGCCAGACATTCGACTCGGGACGACGTAGCTGTGTTAAGGTAATTCACCTTGTATCATGTGTACTGGCATAGCTTGGTTACTTAACAATTAATAATATGAGAGAATCACATTGTTAAAACGTATTTAATAGATCTCGCACTCATGCTGTTGGCTTTCACTATGAGACGTGTGGTGAGATTAGCCCATCTCGCACTCTCTGCTTTTCTCTTCACTGCTCAGGTTGATTCCGCAGTTTCAGATAGATAGATATTCGAACGAGAAAATGCATACTGCATTGTTGGTACGGGGATATGGGCTGATCGCAGCACTCGTCACCACATCAAGCCCTCGCCTTTGATGTGGTGACTTGTGCTGAGATCAGCCCATCTCGCCTTCCTAACGATTCCTATGCTAATGCATAATCTATACGACTACTGGTCATGGGCGCGGATGAAAAACATTTTCTCTCTTGCTTCGGTTTCTTAATTCTCAAATGTTTCGTTTTGTGAAAACAATGTTAGGTAAGCCTCCCTCCCCAAAACTTCATTTTATTGGATTGCTAGGTGAAAATATTGCAGGTCAAGGCTATTGAGTTTCTCAGAATGCCTGGCCAAAAATTCACTCGTGTCACCAGTGTCTCTATCTCTACTTCAGACACTGGTCATCTTCCCCCGATCAGCTAATATTAACCACCAGGGGACAGAGATTTCACAGCCACTCTCTGTACTGCCGCATCTAGGTGCGTGGGAAAAATCCCGCTTCTTTCAGAATGATGGCCTCACAGAGTGCAAAATAACTCGATTCATGTTATTACCATTGACGCTTCTGAAAATGAGATAAAAATATCTAGGCTGAATATACACTGATATATACTGTATGTAGTAAAAACTGTGCTTAGGTCATACTCTTAAAAACTCCAATAAATTAATTATCAATAAATATAAAATTGAAAGTGGAACACTCATGGATACCCTCAGGTTTGTATGACGAGCACTGCGTGCACAAATTCCCATGTGTTGGCAGCGGATAGGCAGGTGTGCATCTAAACACAACTGGCCAATCACGATCTACCTCACCGCTGGTGCCTGATTTTATGAATTGCTGGCTGCTGGTTGGCAGACGGTGACGTAACAGACGACAGAGACCCCTGGTGTTGGATATGTGTACATGCCACACAAAATCTCAGTGGGTGACTGTGACACTCACTGATAGCTGAGTGTAGGCCAAAAATGGCTTACAAGTCACTCTGAATACATTTACAAAAATGTGTGCCTGTGTTGATGACAGTGTGACCCAACAAACACGAGGTTCCTGATCAATGCCGGCCCAATAATTATTAATAAATGCAAAACGTTTTACGTTTAAAGTTACGTTACGTTATTAGAGCTAATGTTATAATTTTACTTTGTGCGACTTGAAATAAAACTCATCTTTATCTTATCTTTACTTTATTTATGACAGGTATCTGATTATATATATATAGTTCACTGAATAAACTGAATTTAATTGAATTATTGTGGCGCTCAGAACTTAAAGGGTTAGATACACGTCAGGTGATCGAAATGAAATCCTAGTCAACGCAAAACATGTGTACAACATTTGTACAATGTTGGGCCAACGTCGAAGACGTTGGTCCGACGTTGTATAAATGTTATACATATGCTTTGTGTTTACTGGGTTCACATGCTGGATCTATATAGATTTAACTATAAAAGCTAAGATGTCATGTTGACCCATTGTTGGTTTAACGTTGGGCCAGCGTCGTAGACGTTGGCACAACATTAAGCCAACATTGGGTCGATGTGTCGTTTTCGCTGGGTGATGTGGCTGTAAAATGTGGTGTCACATGGTGGGTGTATAGTGATGTAAAATATGTGGTGGTGTCACGCCATGTGCGGCACACTCAATAATAATTCATCAGATTCTATGTTCTCAGTCTTTCCCAATAAGGTCAACATTTCACTGGACAGTAGGTCCTGTAAACTTGAAACTTTTACCAGACCAAAAGAAATTTCACCAGACAGTAGGTGGTCAATGGCCAATTCTCACCTTGTGAGACCAAAAAAAAGACAAAAAAACAAAACTAACCAAAAAATAACCGGATTGTAGGTCAGATGTGGATGGGTATTTTGTCGGACCTACCTCTGTTTTACCAGACATGTCCGAGCGGTCTGACGTTATTGGGAAAGACTGTGTTCTTTGACATATGGGATATGTTGCAATTCCCACCTTGTAGTAAATACAAATTACTTTTTTAGGACCCAATTGTGATACACGAATAAAAATGTAACAGCCCAAACTAAAACATTGAAAATTAGAGTTTTCATATAAAAAATCGTCGCAAACATTGTTGCAAGAAAATGTCATGCTTTACGGTATAAGTCATCTCAGGACAGAAGGAGTGGCACAGCCTGGATATATAGATCACGAGTTGCACAGCCTGGATACATAGGTCACCAATACCTGTTTCTCATTCTAGATATACATGTAACGTGAATATCTATCATATTTTGTCATATTTACAAAATTAGCATTCCATTAATTCTCATATGGAATCACAGCGAACATCATAAATAACAAAGGCCAACATATTTATTATACATGTTATAATTTATGCCTTTTTATAAGTTAAAACATTTCTATTGTCTATTTCTCCACAAAGGGCTGTATCTCCACAGAAACGAAATCACACATGTATCGTGAATATCTCTCATATTCTTACATATTTATAAAATTGGCATCCCGTTAATACTCAGATGAAATCACAGCCAACATCATAAATAACACAGGCTAAGATAGTTATTTTACATGTTATAATTTATGCCCCTTCATTAATTAAAACATTTCTATGCACCCCCTCACCCCGGTACCAAAGTGCAGTATCTCAACAGGAACGAAATTACACGTGCTTAAAACGTACATAGATTTAATATACATTTAATTATAAGCACCACCCCTTTTTACAAACTTGTCACTAAATATATAGGGTTATATGCAATCTAGACGCATATATTTTATCAATAATCAATATATTTAAGAAATGAAACATTGATTGAATAAGAGGTTGATTTAATGACCCTGAGTAACTTATATGGGTTTTAATGCTTATCACTAGCTCACCTCCAATATCTCGATGCAATAATTGATAGATAAAACTTTGCGATTTGGGTTTGTAGTATTGTACAGTGAGATATAAAAACTGCTCGAAACATATAGACATCCAGCTATTTTTATATTTTGGCAATGCCATTTTTTTATTTTAAGTAGTTATCATTAACATTAACATTTTTAAGATATCCACTTTTTCATTCTGGTAATGCAATTTAACATGATTTGTGTATATATATATTTGTATTTCAATTTTTTTTAAATAAAACGTCTGTCTGTCCGTATCAACTGTAAAGGGGGTGATGTGTCTGTTGTCTGGGGCTTAGTGCAGCAATGTCAAGTAGAGCTGGCACTCCAGCTTACGTAAAGTTTTCACATTGTATCATATCCTGGACAGAGTAATAATTATAAGGTAGTTTTGTGTCGTTGGAAATGAAGTGAAATGAATCGGGCTTTAGGCCACCTTTGTGCACATATAGGCTAAACTGGGCCAGGAGAACCTCCTGAGGATGATGAGATGAATGAGATGACACTGCCCTCCAGATACAGGATTCGAAATTCGAGCCCTGGCGGTCTGAGGCCGAGCACGCTACCTCTCGGTCACGGAGGCTACCCACAATACTGACTTTCACACGTAAATGGGGAAGAAACATTTTTGTTTCTTTGAAACCGCCAAGACCGGGAACCGAACCCCGAACTCTGGCGTGAAAAGCAGCGGTGCTAACCACTACCCTAGGGCCCCCCGTTGGTCAGAGAAAATAACTAATCTCGTCGTTGAAAGCATAAGCTACTTTCCCATTGGTCGGGGTTAGAATACCAACTGATAGTGCTGCGGCCATTCTCTAAAAGAGGCCTAGAAATAGGAGTAACCCCTCCCCACGGTAGAACAAAGCACAACCATATTTTTTTGATTGCTTGATATGTCTGGACTAGGAAATGGATGGTTGTGAAAAAAAAAATCGGGGACGTTGCCATGGTAACGGCATTATAACCGTACTACCTCTTATACTGAAAATGCGCTAAATATGCCCTTTGTGTGTGCAGTTCCTACAATTTAATCGATGTGTTGACGCTAACGATACGCATTTAATAAAACAAACACATTGTACAATCAATTTGAGAAGCGCCAAAATATGTAATGAAGTTATCTTGAAGATGTATTTTTAAGTTATTTTTATAATTTGATATAGTAGGAAGATTTAATACGCAGAAACGTTTAAACATCGTATTACATTTATATGGGTCTTTTTTAAATGATAGTGTGTTCACATACCATTAAGTTTTGTTTGCGTTATAATTATAGCGAGAAATCGCAATAATATATATTAGTCCATGTGATTTATAAATTACAGAGACGCTGTGCAACGTTTTATTGTTCATTTATAATATAATAATGACGTCATAATTAATTTGTTTACTGAACGTGTTCAAGGTTACAAGTCACCAGCTCTGCTCAAAGCGGCCATTATAGCAGATCGTATTTGTGTCCCTAATTTAAATAATAATCGTCGCAGATGCACAAATAAGGTGTCTAACCCTATGTTTTCGAGGTCAAGGAATACGATAAAATAGAGCTTATAGCGATCCGGCTCATGGCTGTATTGATATTTAAAAAATATTGTATTTTTTGTTATTTTGACATTGTTTATTGCTATTAACAGATTTTCGACATTTTTTCGAAATAAATTGTATAATGATCCACAGGTGGTTTCATTGAATTCAGAAAAATATGTCTTATGGTGATGTATGACGTCATGGAAGTTTAAATAGTAACAAATTCACAATTAAATTCACTGAAATTAGATATCAAGCAAAGTAATCCGAGCTCGAGAGCTTTTATAAAAATGACCCAACCTTGTTTTGTTACATATACAATGTTTTTGATGTCTTTATGCTCAATTAAAATCCGATGAGTCTCAGCATGAAAAATTTGGCTTTGTGTACTCGACGCAGACGCACACGCAGGCGCACACGCAGATTCAGACGCATAAAACAATGTGGTGGGGATGGAATCGGACCCTGCGAAAGGGGGGGGGGGGGTTATTATATCATTTATGGCAAGGCGGTAATAGGCCTATAACAAATGACTCTCGTTGTTTGAATACAATGTTGATCTTTGACGGAAAGGACGGGAATTCTCATCCGTCATTTTCAAAGCAGACCTTCCTGTTGGTTCCATTTTCATTTTGACAAAATGTTTTTTTCAAAAGTTGAGCCACCGACTATGAAACTGGACCAACAAACAACAAACATATATGTAAGCATGAGTTTACTTTATTCTGATTCTGTAGCCTATATGCCAGCATCGCATCGCGGACAGTGGACCCACATTGAGTCAACATAGGATGAATGTTTTGCGCCATGAGGGATTCGTGACAGCAACATCGGTCTGATCGAGTATGAGTTTCTATCTCCTTTATCATGTTTATCACCTTAACCTTAACGTAACTTATTAGAGTGATCAATAGCCGACATTTAGCATGCTAGTTAGGCCTAGACCTATTGGCTGCCATCTGCGACAGTGCCTAGCAAACACAAAACATTTGTATAACATTTTTACAATTTTTGACCAACGTGGAAGACGTTTGGCGGACGTTGTACAAATTTTATGCAAATGTTTTGTGTTTGCTGGGCGCTGTCAATAATCTTGGGGGACATTTTTTTCAGAATTTCGGAGCTTAAGCCGGAACAAACTGTTATGAGCAAAACAAGATATTCAGCAATGGCCACCAAGTCCGAAAAATAAAATAAATGCTCAATGGTGAACAAATTGCACCCGGTGGTTTTACAATCTAGACCTATCAACTATACGAGTGGAGCAAAAACATACTTCATGAATTGTAAGGTTCAACTAAATATGGTGGCCTGGCAAACCGACTGAGGAACTTTATCATTGTTATCGGAACGTGGGAACTGCGGAACATGGGAACGTTCTTCTGCGTCTGATCGTGCGTCGGAGTGTGTGTCTGCGTGTGCGTCTGCGTCGAGTACACAAAGCCAACAGTTTGCCAGGCATTTTTGTGAATGTAATGTCAATTGCAAGGTCAAATATGACTTTTCAACAAATGAAGCTAGGAACAACTGTAATACCTCATTTCCGTGTGATTTTAACTGGGCAATCCATTTCTGATATTATTTTCATGACTCTTCAAGGTCAAAAGGTACATTTCAAAGTGAAACAAGGAACATGTGTAGGCCTAATACCTCTTTTTCATAGGATTTTGACTTGAAAATCCATTTTGGTATTACATGTATTATGACCATTCAAAGTCATATTCAAGGTCCAAAGGTCAATTCCGAGGTCCTTTGTGTGTAATTTTGACTGAATAACCTATGCTGGTACTGTTTTGGTGACTAAAGGTCATCTTCAAGGTCAAAAGGTCAATTTCAAGTAAAAGTAAAGAAAAATATGACTTTTAACACATAAAGCTAGGAGATTTTGATTGTAAAATCACTTTCTTTTTAAATATAATTTGTAACACATATGAGCTACACATTGGAGCACGTAATATAATACCTCGTTTGAGTATGCCTTTGACTGGATAATCTAATTCTGTTAGTTTTAAATGCTTAAACATGCTTAAGGTGAAATGAGCAGGCGACGAGAAGGCGTTAAAGGGCAATGGAGAGGTGTTGAAGAGCAACGAAAATGCTTTAATGATCAATGAGGAGTTGTTAAAGGGCAATGAGAAGGTGTTAAAGGACAATGAGGAGGCATTAAAGGGCAACGAGGAAGCATATTAAAGGGAGATAAGGAGGCGTTAAAGGGCGAAGAAGAAGCGTTATAGTGCGATCAGTGCCACCTATGTGAAGAATAATGACTAAAGCAAAATTTTTAGTTGATGACATTTCAGACAATTTGGACAATCCAAGTCGCCTATGGAACTTTATAATAAATAATATTCTGCGTAGAATTCCACCACCTGCTCTGCCAGAATTCACAGTAGTAAAATCACTTTGTGACAATTTCTCGAAATTCTTTGTAGATAAAATTGAAACTGCTCGTTCCCAATGTTCAGATAAAGTGCCATATATTCCATCGGTGCGAAAAAACTGAAATTAAATTAAAAATAAAATTTTTGAACGTGCGACAGAAGATGAAAAAGAAAAGCTTTCTTGGGCTCATCGCCAACATCGTGTGATCTGGACCCCATTCCTACAAGCGTGCTAAAAATTGTGTCGACATATTAATGACTGGGTATATATATACATCTTCCCAGGCCTCGGGAGAAGTGGAGCCTTGCGGTGGGAAGATGCGTATATATAGGTCATCAGTTGAAAACATATCTTTCTAAAAACGAACTGAAAAATTACAGGCATGTATCCAATGCGAGTTCTAGCTCCAAAATCTTAGATAAAGTTAATAGCGATTCGCTTACAAGTTTATTTAAAAAATAACCATACATCTACAATCAGCCTACACGAAACATCATTCTACAGAATCAGCGCTGCTTTCGTCAACGTACACCTTACTACATTAACAAATCGACTCTCAGATTGGTATGGAGTGTCTGCTCAGACTCAAATTTGGTTTTCTTCTTATTTGAAAAATAGGCAGCAATAGGTACCAAGAGGCTAGTCGGCCATCATAATTCCCTGTCCCACCCGCCCGCGTGTTAGACATTTCTGAGGGTACATCCTTCCCTGAACTCTCACATTCTGTTTTACAGTAATAGTCTATCTATTTAGCACAGTATGCAATGCATATTACAGATATTAAAGTCAATGATGATCACAAGTCAGCCATTTTTGTTGTTGATAAAGTTGACATTTTTGAGGGCTTTCCACTCCATGAAACCACACCTTTCGGTTTTACAGTAATGGTCTATCTATCTGGCACAGTTTTCCCGATATTACCCATATTAAGGTCAATAACGGCCTCAATTCGATCATTTTAAACTTGATCGAGATTTTTCAGGGCATATCTCTACCTGAAACCACACAATCATTTTGTTTCCTACTTAATGTCTGGGTTTGCCACATATCAGGCCTATTAAAGTTAATTATGGCCGAGAGTCGGCCATTTTGAATTTGATCAAATTAAAAATTGTCACGGCATAACCTACCTGAAACCGCACATTTTCTATTGTAGTAATGATTTAGCTAACTGGCATGATTTGCAAGGTAGTAATGATTTAGCTAACTGGCATGATTTGCAAGATATCAAGCATATTAAAGCTAATATTATGGCCGATGGTCGGCCATTTGAATTTGATCGAGTTGCACTTTTTCAGTGCATATCCCTACCTGAAACCGCATATTTGGTTTGTAATGGTCTGGCTATCTGGCACATCAGGCATATGAAAGGTAATTTTGGCTCATGGTTGGCTAATTAAGTAGGTCGAAGTTTTTAAACCCCAAATAGCACATTTACACCACCTAACGGTAAGGGATGTGTGTGTGCAATATGACGGGTTTCCCAGAGTTGCTCCGGGAATGATAGCTGTCAGATATCAAGCATATTGCAGTTAATTATGGCTGATGGTCGGCTATTTAAGTAGGTCAAAGTTCATATACCCCAAAAGGCGCTTGTATACCCCTTAAGGGATGTGTGTGTACAATATGAAAAAAATACCCCCATGGATTTCAGTGATCTGCTCCGGAATTCGAAACGAAATGCAGACAGACGGCGGACGGACATCAGAGGTGACATAAATACCCCGCCCCAACTTCGTCGGGCGGGGGATAACAATTGCAGACACTCTGACAGATTGAAGTTACACTCTCATAACATTATAGAGTTTCACAGGGCTCTGCAGTGGGACCACTTTTTGCCTTATACACCACACCACTCAGCGCTACAATCTCCAGTTTAGATATAAACCACCATCTTTATGTCGATGATATCCAAATGTCCCTATCATCTGAGGAATCTCTAAGAGAAGTCGCAACATTGTTTATTGGGTGTATCGGCTTGGATGGCAGGATCCAAGCTGTAGCCTAAGACTGGCTTCTCATTGGGTCCAAAGTTCAACGAGAAAAATCCTTAACTAATTTCTCATGCTGAATTCTAGGTCAAGGCACAAATTTATCTGCATCATCCAGAGAGAACTGGTTAGTAGCAAATTAGATTATTTGAAAATCGCTCTTTCACAACATTTCAGAAAAGGACATAGCTAGTGTGCAGAACTGCCTTGCTAGAGTGGTAACCAAAGCATTACGTTTTAATCTTTCTCTTCCTTTTCTAAAACAATTACACTGACGTCCTGTCAAATTTCGCATTCATTTTAAAATATGCATTATAATGTTCTGAGCCCCAAGAGAAAATTAACCTGCATATCTTACAGATTTACTTGTTTGGTAGAAATGCTCAAAATATTTATGCTCCATAAATTCAATACATTTTTTGTTCCCCTTAAAACTAAGACTGGGTCAAAAGCTTTCCCCATAGCTTTGGTTATCCTGTCATAGCCCCTTGGTGGCCCGCCTCCCTGTTGACGGAGCACGAGATCATTGTGAAGATCTGTGCGCCTCTGAGCTCTGTTCGCTGAGGATTTAGGCGATATAGAAGTTTTATTGATTGATTGACTGGATGCTTCATAAGGTGATGGAGAGAGATTAAGGGGATATGGAGACGCATTAAAGGGCGACGACAAACTCACAACAGGAATGTGTTAAAGGGGATGGAGAGGCATTAAAGGGCGTTGTAAACACACTCCTGTCACGCTTTAACGATTTTTTGTCGCTCTTTCTGCATCATTGTAGCACTTTTAGTTTAACACATCGTCGCCACGGAGCTAAAGGATCCTATCTGACACTCGTTAGAGTGGCAGATTGGATTGTTTAGCTCCGAGGCGACGACATATTCTTTGCAATTGAGTGCATTTCCGTCGCTATTCAACGACTCTTCTTCACCTTTAATATGCTTTTAGTTAACACCTCTTCGTTGCAATTGAAGGCCCCTCCGTCACCCTTTAACGCCTCATCTTTTCCCTGAACGCCTCTCCATTGTCTTTTACCGCTTGTCTGTCGCCTTTGAACGCCTCTCCATTGATCTTCAACACCTCCCCATCGCCCTTGAATGCCTGCCCATCACTATTCAACGTCAAAGCGGCACTTTTAACATTGTTCTTCAATGCTTTTGTGTCGACCCTCATCATATTTTCTTCGCCCTTTAACACCTTTCCGTCGCTCCTTAGTGCCTCTCAGTCACTATTTAAAGCCTTTCCGTCGCCCTTTACTGCCTCTCTGTCGACACTTGACGCCTCTCCGTCACCCTTGCCTTCTCCCCACTCAAAAACGCCTACACATCACCCTTTACCTCCTGCCCTTTATGCTTTTCCATCGTCATTTTATGCTTCATGGTTGCCCTTTAACGACACCTAATCGCTTTTTACCACCTTGTAATCAACATTTAATGCCTCCCCATGACCGTTGAATGCATCTGTTGGCCTTTTAACGCCTCTCAGTCATTCTTATCTGCATCTCCACCGACCTTTAACACCTTCCCGTCTCCTTTGGTGTCTCTCCGGCGACATTTAACGCTTCTTTGTTGCCCTTTAGCGACACTCCTTCGTCTTTAACGCTTTCTCCTCGCCCTTAGCCACGCATCATCCTTTAACGCCTCCCTATCGACCGTTACCACACCTCCATTGTTATTTCACGCTTCCTGGTCGACGTGTAGCTCCGTTCCATAGCCCTTTAACCTTTTCACTACCATACATGACGGAAATTTCCGTCGTCATTCGTCAATGAACGTACCCATAAAATGACACAAATTTTCGTCAAATATATACTACATTTATGTATTTTTCGTCATTTGAAGCTGGAAATTGCGTTAGCAATTCCAGCTTCAAATGACGAAAAATAGAGCTCCTACACCAGTATATCTGGATCCTGGCATGCACTCCGGCCTGGAAGTCAAAGGGTTAATGCCTTCCCACCACCTTTTAATGCATCTGGTCGCACTTTAACGCTTCTTCTTTGCCCCTTAACGCCTCGGCGCCGCGCTCTAACGCCCCCCATTGGTCCTTAATGCCTTAGTTTCACCTTTTAATGCCTCCCCATCGACCTATAATGCTTTCCCGTTGCCTGACAATTTCACTTCGATGATGTTAAATCAACAAAACTCTGCCAAAATGTGATTATCCAGTCAAAATCACACCAGAACAATGTATTATGTGTGTTCCAATTTGTAGCAAATACATCACAGTGCATAATAGACTTCCTCCAAAATTTGTGAAAAATTGTCGTGTTTTTTTCGTGAAAAGAAAATTCGTAAAAAATATTTAAAAATAATTCTTCATTTTTATTTTTCGGGAATTCTTAGTTGCACGAATTGTCATTTCAACGAATTTTCAAGGATAAGATGAGGTGGATATGTGTGACTAAGTGACCGTTGGCAGTCGTTTGCGGTCGCTGCATATTTGTATCTTCCGGTTTTGTTCTCAATTTTCTACTTTCTTCTACCAAGAACGAAAATCATTTTCTCAGAAAAGAATATTGAAGAATTATTTTTCTTTTCGTTATCAAAAACGAAAATTATTTTCTTCAAAGCAAAAACATTTTTGTTTGTTTTTTTCCATTCTAAAGAAAAAAAAAGATAAAGCAATTTTGTTTTTTTTCGAAAAAGGAAATAATTATTTTTAATCTTCAAAGAGGAAGTTTATTATGCACTGTATTGTACGTTAAAATCATATTTGGCTTTGGAATTGTCCATTTGACGTAGATGATCACATCAAGATGTATGACTTGTACCTAGATCTATTTGTTAAAAATCATATTTTAGATTACCCGTCCTAGAAATTGACACATTGGCCTTTTGAAATGGCCTCTTTAATCAGCAAGACGTGCAAGTGGGCGGGGGCCCTAGGGTAGTGGTTAGCACCGCTGCTTTTCACGCCAGAGTCCGGGGTTCGGTTCCCGGTCTCGGCGGTTTGAAAGAAACAAAATTGTTTCTTCCCCATCCACGTGTGAAAGTTAGTATTGTGGGGAGCCTCCGTGACCGAGAGGTAGCGTGCTCGGCCTCAGACCGCCAGGGCTCGAATTTCGAATCCTGTGTCTGGAGGACAGTGTCATCTCAATCATCTCACCATCCTCAGGAGGTTCTCCTGGCCCAGTTTAGCCTATATGTGCACAAAGGTGGCCAAAAGCCCGATTCATTTCATTTAATCAGCAAAATAGTAGCAGAAATAGATTATTCAGTCAAGATGATATAAAAACGGCTATTTGTTTTTGTTAAAAATCATACTTTTACATTTTTGACCTCGGAATCGACATTTTCATGACCTTGAATTGAAATTGCCCTTGCATATGACCTTGAAGATGACCTTGAATCACAAAAATAAGGCTATAAATGGATTTTTCCACTCAAAATCACACGAAAAAGAGGCATTACACATGCTCCCAGCTTTATTTGTTCAAAAATGATATTTTCACTCACTTGACCCTAAAATTGACCTTTTGACCTTGAAGATGACCTTGAATAATCCGATTAATTTCAGAAATGGGAGGTCGTTTTCTGTGATATTTGTACAAAAATAAGGCTATAAATGTATTTTTCCACTCAAAATCACACGAAAAAGAGGCATTACACATGCTCCCAGCTTTATTTGTTCAAAAATGATATTTTCACTCACTTGACCCTAGAATTGACTTTTGACTTTGAAGATGACCTTGAATAATCCAATTATTTTCAGAAATGGGAGGTCGTTTTCTGTGATATTTGTACGACATTAGAAATAGTTCTATTAAAGATAAGGTCCAAATTGAACTAATCAGAAAGATATAGTCTACTACATAACAATCTGGTTGTACGATTTCAGAACGCTGAAATTTATAATATTTCACTGATTCCGGATGCAGTCATTTTGTTATTTAACCTTGGACGACCTTGAAAATTAAAATTATATTTTAACTACCTTTTGTCAGGTATTCAATCAAGTGATATACGGCAATGTACATTATGATATTTAACTCAGTATTATTTAACCTATTTTCCAAATATTGGTCAACATATTTTTGAATTTCCACCAGTTTAAGATATAACTTTTAAGCAAAAACACACTGGATATTCCACACATTATGTAAACTAAGAGCTTAATAAAATATACTCATGCTTGAGTAAAATACATTTTTTAATGCAGAAATGTATTAATGATCATAACTGCTACATATTTAGCTCGTCCCAAATCGCTGAAGCCACTTACATGTCTTTTATCACTTCAGCTTCATTCATAGCCTTGGAAAATATGTGCGCAAAATGGCGTCAATGTCGCTAAAGAGACTGTGTTGGAATAACGCCGTAACCATGGCAACGCCTCAAATATTTTTTTCACAACCATCCATTTTGTACCCCCGACATATCACTGAATCAAAAAAATATGGTTTTGCTTTGTTCTACCGTGGGGAGGGGTTCACTTTTTTTTCACCCTCCTGGCCGCTGCACTATGAACCCCCGTCTCTCTAGCGTGGCCACACGAGGGCAGACTGAGTAACGTCACAAATGTTACAGTTTGACGTTACGTAATACCTGCGTAAATGACGTCACGACTGAGTTATCATAATGGCGTCATATCTTTGCAGACGGAATGTATAGAAAGACTCAGATTGTCGTCATAATTGTGCAGAATAAAGTCACAATTAAATGTGTTAAGAGTGACGTCACACATAAGCAGACACAGTGACGTCATATATATGCAGACAGAGTGACGTCACACATAAGCAGACCGTGTGACGTCACACATAAGCAGACCGTGTGACGTCACACATAAGCAGAGTGATGTCAAAAATAATAAGCAGAGAGTGACGCCGAAAGTGTGCTGAATAGCATCACAAGTGGGCAGTATGACATCACAAGTGTTAAGAGTGACTTCACAAATACAATACCAGTTTTAAAGTTAATGGTGGAGACTTTCAACTACAACACCATCCACACAATCAGAGTGATAATCTGATGTGTTTACGTTACAGTGTGGATAACGATAACTATACATTGATGTACACAAGGCTTCCCCTCTGTCCACTGCACGCCGCAGCAGCGAGTGTCCATCCCCGACAATCACAAAAAGTTGACACAATGTTGGCCCAGCGTCGTAGACAGTGAGTCAAAATTACTATTATGTGATGATATACGTGAGAATGTAGAATAAACAACTCTTTCTAAAACTGGTACGTCGTTCTAGTTTTATATTAAAGGGTGACCTTCGTGTTTGAGCTAGATCCCAGCCGCCGCCCGATGATGCAACAGTAGACAAAACACGCCCACTGGACCGTTATCTGTCAATCAAGCAACCCTGCAAACCATGAAGGGGATCCAGTGCTCGCTCGCCCATCACTAGCCCAACATCAAATGTTGGCTTCGCTTTTGACCCCTGAGCGTGCACTACACTACACTACACTACACTCACTCACTCACTCACTCACTCACTCACTCACTCACTCACTCACTCACTCACTCACTCACTCACTCAGATGGCCAAATAACTCAAATGCATTGAAATCCATTGCAATGCATTTCAATGCATTACTATGCATTGGTTGCGTTCTGATACTTTTCAATACATTCAATGTGTTTGAATACATTCAAACAAATTATACATTGGAATGCATGGCATGCATTGGAATAATATTTTTAACAAATACAAATATAAAAAAAAAATATAAAAAATCATATGTAATACCTCGTTTTGAGGTGATTTCTACTGGAAAATCAATCAACTTATGTTATTATTTTGTTGATACAAGAAGTTCTTCAAGATTAAAAAGTAAATTCCAAGGTCAAAATGTATAAAAAAAATGAAGAATAAAGGTCTTTAATGTCAAAACGTCAAGTTTAAGGTCAAGTTACAAAGCAAGTGTAATACCTATTTTTTGTGTAAGAAAAGGTAACCGACCTGATCTAACTTAGTGGAAGATCTATTTCTGGTATTATATTAGTGATCGATTCAACTTCATCTTCAAAGTCAAAATATCAATTTTAAGGTCAAATGAGCGAAAATATGATTCTAATAAAATACAATAACACAATGTAATACCTTATTTCAATTTGATTTTGTGAAGAAAATCCTTTTCTGGTAGTAGTTTGATCCAAAGTCTCATTTAAAAAAATATTTTACACTAATAGAAATAAAAATAAGTGTAATCCATATCTTTGATGAGGTTTTAACTGCATATCTTGTATTACCATTTTGATAGTTAAATGTTATATTTCTAATCCTGTGTCTGGAGGGCAGTGTCATCTCATTCATCTCTTCATTCTCAGGAGGTTCTCCTGGCCCTGTTTAGCCTGTATGTGCACAAAGGTGGCCTAAAACCCCATTTATTTCATTTGTCATATTTATGGGTATAAGGTTATTTAGCTATTTTCGACTGAATAAAGTGTTCTTCAACGCCTCCCCACCGTTTTTTTATCGTTTTTCCGTTACCCTTTAACGCCACCAGATGCTCTCTAACTGCCGCCAATCGCCAAAACATTCAAAACATTCCGAAAGCCAATTTTAACGCCTCTCCGTCACCCTTTAACACATACTCATCCCCTTTAGATTCCCCTCAATCGCATTTTAAGCCATAGAATTACCATTTTTACACTTTTTCGTCGCCTATTAATGCCTCGTTGTCGCGCTTTAGCACTGCCTCGTCGTTCTTTAACGCCTTCCTATTGCCCTTTACCGTCTCCCTGTCTCCATTAATTGCTTCACGATCGCCCTTTAATTTCTCTGTAATGCCCTTTGACGCTTTTTCATTGCCCTTTAATGTCTACTTTTAACTCACCCCGTCACACTCGAACGCGTCTTACTCGCCCTTTTATGCCTCCCCATTGCTTTTTAACGCCTCTTCAGCGCCCTTTAACGCCTTCTCGCCGTCCTTAAACGCCTCCCTATCGCACTTTAATGCTTTCCCATTGCTCTTTAACGCTTTCCCATTACCATTTAACGCTTCCTGGTCGCCCTGTACTGTCTTCCATATCGGCTTTTAACACACCCAGTCGCACCCTAATGCCTCTTTTTATTCCTTCAATGCCTTTACATTACCCTTCCATGCCTCTTCGTCGCCTTTTAGCGCCTCTCCATTGCCTCCTGCCCTTTTACTTGTAATGCCTTATAATTCCTTGTTTAAAATTTTCACAATGTTAAGTTGATCTTTTCACCTTGAGCATGCTTATTCATTAAAAACCTTGAAGAATTATATTATGCAGTCAAAATCACACCTATGCGAGGTATTATGTGTCTAATTTGCTGCATATATGTTTTTCACCCTTCCCAGAAATTGAGAGGGGTGGATGGTACATCAAAAGCATAGTAGGCCTATATAAGGCTCTTTTTATGTCAGGGGAAGGGGGTGGAAAAACATAAACACATGTTTTTAGCTTGATAGAAGAACTGAACAAAATGAATGATGTAAACACAAAGTACATGTATTCCTTGAAAGTCATTGTTTTTTTATGGTATAGTTTGCAGTAAAGTATTGCTTTACGTCACGTTTTGGCACTAATGGTCATTTATGTATATATATATTTACCCCAGGCATGTCCATGCGTCAAGATACTCTGGTCTTATAGTCCCCAGAGTAACAATAGCTGAAGGTAACTATATTGCCGGTTGTTCAAGCGTACCACGGCCAACATCAATGCATGCACTGACATTGACACTTAAACCGTAGGTATACACTAATTAGTCAGAGCAATTTCCTTCTTCCAGAGTCATTGGCGGCCATCTTGGATTTGACACTTTTCTGGTAGTCAGATTTTGAAAGCCTTTCTCCTGCCATTAAATACATCTCATTGGTGACAACACCTCTGGAAAACATCTTTGGTATAATTTTCCAGGGTGTTTGAGTGGATGTTTGCATAAATCTACCGCCTAATATCTCCACCTGTAATCAGCATAACTTCATGATGTTTATATCAAAATGTTTTTTTTTTTTTTAAAAGATTACAATGAAACAGGCTTTGAGTCACGAAATAGTCACATTTTTCCTTTATTTTCAATTTCTGATATGTTAATGATGTTAAAATGTCATACATATCGAAATCTTGCTACTTACGCCTATTGATATACCATAAATTGCAAATAAATTATCGGCGTGACTATTTAGTGACTCACAACTTGTTTCAATGGAATCCAATTACTGATATGTTAATGATGTTAAAATGTCATACATATCAAAATCTTGCTACTTACGCTTATTGATATACCATAAATTGCAAATAAATTATCGGCGTGACTATTTAGTGACTCACAACCTGTTTCAATGGAATCCTTATGGCAATAAATGCACATGTAGACATTTAAATCATAAAGTTATGTTGATTACAAGCCGAGATATAGCGGTTTCAACATTTTGGCGGCCATCTTGAATATTGGAAAAGGCTCCAGCGGGAATCACGGGGAGTTTTAGTATGTTGTTCCTAATGGTATTTGGAAGGTCTCCTGAAAAATTCAGCTTGGGCATATTTTTTTCCCCTTCAGCCTGATTACAGGTCTAATACTATTCGCCTATAGAGCGTGTACTGCACTGCACTGCTCTGCACTGCACTGCACTGCACTGCACTGCACTCACTCACTCACTCACTCACTCACTGTCTCACTCACACACCCACTCACTCACTCACTCACTCACTCACTCACTCACTCACTCACTCACTCACTCACTCACTCACTCACTCACTCACTCACTCGCTCTCTCGTTTGCTGGCTCGCTCACTCGTTTATTCATTTATTCCATAATATATTCATTATATATCACTGAGGAATCAAATGTTTCCCATGGTGTGGCCTCAGGCGTTGTTTTCGCCATCAGTATCTGAGGTTGATATATATAGGGCCTATGTGACCCTATGTTACACGCTCCGACCAGTCGATCAGCTGATTGTGTCCAGCCGTGTATTAAATTCAAAACATTGGAATGAATGCATTGGAATGCATTTGAATGCATTTCCTTGCATTTGAGTGCATTGGAGCAGAACTGCCCGCGGCCCAAAGGCTATTAGGCTATATATGTTAACTCGAAAGCATTACAATTGCACAAAAAAATTAGAAAAAATAAAGCTTAGAACAGCCCAAAATAATCTTAAAATTGAAAGCATTAATGCAAAATGCATGTAAAAATTGTCGCCGAAAGCTCTCCGCGGCTGCAAGCTCCGGCGTGACAGGCAGGCAGCGTACACCTTTACACCTTTTGAAATGTTCATTGAATAGGACGATAGTTAACAATACTCTGGTAATAAGGAGCTGTACTTGACAGTGTCTAGACAGTGACCAGTAAGCAGGTAAACCATCCATAGATATAAGCCTACAATTACTATACAGCACTTCAGACTCTGGGTTTTTATGCGTGTGGAGATAAAACCCTTGTCCTGCTAGGGCCGCGCAATTAACCCTTGTCCTGCTAGGGCCGCGTAATTAACTCCTTGTCCTGCTAGGGCTACGTAACTAACACTTGTCTTGCTAGGGCCGCGTAATTAACACTTGTCCTGCTGGGGCCGCGGATTTAACCCTTGTCCTGCTAGGGCCGCGATATTAACCCTTGTCCTTCTAGGGCTGCGTAATTAACCCATGTCCAGCTAGGGCCGCGTAATGAACCCTTGTCCTGCTGGGGCCGCGTAATTAACCCTTGTCTTGCCAGGGCCGCGTAATTAACCCTTGTCTTGCTAGGGCCGCGTAATTAACCCTTGTCCTGCTAGGGCCGCGTAATTAACCCTTGTCCTGCTAGGGCTGTGTAATTAGCACTTGTCTTGCTAGGATTGAACAATTAACCCTTGTTCTGCTAGGGTTGAGTAATTAAACCGTATTCTGCTGAATTGTTTCGTTTTTCACGCATAATATTTATATTTATGGAAAATGGACATCTGCGAAACTAAATTATTTGAATTCTTGAGCATATACTGCAAATCAATCACACAATTTCAGTAGTTTAAATGTATATATAGCCATATTTCTTCTCCTTTACATTCACTTAAATCCTTTAACCGTTAATCACAACTATCTTCGTTTTTAACCTGTTTTATTAGATGACCAATTCACTGTTATTGGAAATGAAATGAGTGCTTAACATCAAAATTAGCAAATGTTTGGTCTCAAATTAAGCAAATATGAGTACTTTTCAGCCACTTGAAGTTATGAGTCACTGTAGCGATACACCACTTCGTAGATGAGTGTGTGATAATATCTTCACGGTAGGGAGACACCACTTCGTGGGTGAGTGTGTGATAATGTCTTGCTGATAACATGATATTAGGAGTAGATGAATGGGCATCGCGTGTCTTATGTGCATGTATATATGACATGTAGGCCTAGTGTGATTTGCACATGCCTAGTTAGGCCAAAACAAGGACTGTTTTTCATCGACGCGCATGTCATTTGCAACCTGAGAACTGCTCGTTATTTTTCACTTTTTTGAACACAATTTTTTTTCTTTTATACTGATTTATTTTTATACCTACTAGTTTAATTCTGAGCCGAAATCCTCCTCCCCACAAAGAAAATTTGAGAGAAAAATCTCACCACCGTACGTATCACTACAGATTTTTTTCTTTGGCGATAAACATCCCAGCAAACACAAACCATTGGCCCAACATCGATCCAGCATTGATTATGTCAATGGTTTGTTTTTGCTGGGATAGTTCACATTGATCCAGCATTGATTGTGTCAATGGTTTGTGTTTGCTGGGTTAGTTGACATTGATCCAGCATTGATTGTGTCAATGGTTTGTGTTTGCTGGGATAGTTCACATTGATCCAGCATTGATTGGGTCAATGGTTTATGTTTGCTGGGATAGTTCACATTGATCCAGCATTGATTGTGTCAATGGTTTGTGTTTGCTGGGATAGTTCACATTGATCCAGCATTGATTGGGTCAATGGTTTGTGTTTGCTGGGATAGTTGACATTGATCCAGCATTGATTGTGTCAATGGTTTGTGTTTGCTAGGATAGTTCACATTGATCCGGCGTTGACTGTGTCAATGGTTTGTGTTTGCTGGGATAGTTGACATTGATCCAGCATTGATTGTGTCAATGGTTTGTGTTTGCTGGGATAGTTCACATTGATCCAGCATTGATTGTGTCAATGGTTTGTGTTTGCTGGGATAGTTCACATTGATCCAGCATTGATTGGGTCAATGGTTTGTGTTTGCTGGGATAGTTGACATTGATCCAGCATTGATTGTGTCAATGGTTTGTGTTTGCTGGGATAGTTGACATTGATCCAGCATTGATTGTGTCAATGGTTTGTGTTTGCTGGGATAGTTGACATTGATCCAGCATTGATTGTGTCAATGGTTTGTGTTTGATGGAATAGTTGACATTGATCCAGCATTGATTATGTCAATGGTTTGTGTTTGCTGGGATAGTTGACATTGATCCAGCATTGATTATGTCAATGGTTTGTGTTTGCTGGGATAGTTGACATTGATCCAGCATTGATTATGTCAATGGTTTGTGTTTGCTGGGATAGTTGACATTGATCCAGCATTGATTGTGTCAATGGTTTGTGTTTGCTGGGATAGTTGACATTGATCCAGCATTGATTGTGTCAATGGTTTGTGTTTGCTGGGATAGTTCACATTGATCCAGCATTGATTGTGTCAATGGTTTGTGTTTGCTGGGATAGTTGACATTGATCCAGCATTGATTGTGTCAATGGTTTGTGTTTGCTGGGATAGTTCACATTGATCCAGCATTGATTGTGTCAATGGTTTGTGTTTGCTGGGATAGTTCACATTGATCCAGCATTGATTGTATCAATGGTTTGTGTTTGCTGGGTTAGTTCACATTGATCCAGCATTGATTGGGTCAATGGTTTGTGTTTGCTGGGATAGTTCACATTGATCCAGCATTGATTGTGTCAATGGTTTGTGTTTGCTGGGATAGTTCACATTGATCCAGCATTGATTGGGTCAATGGTTTGTGTTTGCTGGGATAGTTCACATTGATCCAGCATTGATTGTGTCAATGGTTTGTGTTTGCTGGGATAGTTGACATTGATCCAGCATTGATTGGGTCAATGGTTTGTGTTTGCTGGGATAGTTGACATTGATCCAGCATTGATTGTGTCAATGGTTTGTGTTTGCTGGGTTAGTTCACATTGATCCAGCATTGATTGTGTCAATGGTTTGTGTTTGATGGAATAGTTTAATGGATCCAGCATTGATTGGGTCAATGGTTTGTGTTTGCTGGGATAGTTGACATTGATCCAGCATTGATTGTGTCAATGGCTTGTGTTTGCTGGGATAGTTCACATTGATCCAGCATTGATTGGGTCGATGGTTTGTGTTTGCTGGGTTAGTTCACATTGATCCAGCATTGATTGGGTCAATGGTTTGTGTTTGCTGGGATAGTTGACATTGATCCAGCATTGATTGTGTCAATGGTTTGTGTTTGCTGGGATAGTTGACATTGATCCAGCATTGATTGTGTCAATGGTTTGTGTTTGCTGGGATAGTTCACATTGATCCAGCATTGATTAAGTCGATGGTTTGTGTTTGCTGGGATAGTTGACGTTGATCCAGCATTGATTGTGTCAATGGTTTGTGTTTGCTGCGATAGTTCACATTGATCCAGCATTGATTGTGTCAATGGTTTGTGTTTGCTGGGATAGTTGACATTGATCCAGCATTGATTGGGTCAATGGTTTGTGTTTGCTGGGATAGTTGACATTGATCCAGCATTGATTGTGTCAATGGTTTGTGTTTGCTGGGTTAGTTCACATTGATCCAGCATTGATTGTGTCAATGGTTTGTGTTTGCTGGGATAGTTGACATTGATCCAGCATTGATTGGGTCAATGGTTTGTGTTTGCTGGGATAGTTGACATTGATCCAGCATTGATTGGGTCAATGGTTTGTGTTTGCTGGGATAGTTGACATTGATCCAGCATTGATTGTGTCAATGGTTTGTGTTTGCTGGGTTAGTTCACATTGATCCAGCATTGATTGTGTCAATGGTTTGTGTTTGCTGGGATAGTTCACATTGATCCAGCATTGATTGTGTCAATGGTTTGTGTTTGCTGGGATAGTTGACATTGATCCAGCATTGATTGTGTCAATGGTTTGTGTTTGCTGGGATAGTTGACATTGATCCAGCATTGATTGTGTCAATGGTTTGTGTTTGCTGGGATAGTTCACATTGATCCAGCATTGATTGTGTCAATGGTTTGTGTTTGCTGGGATAGTTGACATTGATCCAGCATTGATTGCGTCAAGGGTTTGTGTTTGCTGGGATAGTTGACATTGATCCAGCATTGATTGTGTCAATGGTTTGTGTTTGCTGGGATAGTTGACATTGATCCAGCATTGATTGTGTCAATGGTTTGTGTTTGCTGGGATAGTTCACATTGATCCAGCATTGATTGTGTCAATGGTTTGTGTTTGCTGGGATAGTTGACATTGATCCAGCATTGATTGTGTCAATGGTTTGTGTTTGCTGGGATAGTTGACATTGATCCAGCATTGATTGTGTCAATGGTTTGTGTTTGCTGGGATAGTTCACATTGATCCAGCATTGATTGTGTCAATGGTTTATGTTTGCTGGGATAGTTGACATTGATCCAGCATTGATTGTGTCAATGGTTTGTGTTTGCTGGGATAGTTTACATTGATCCAGCATTGATTGTGTCAATGGTTTGTGTTTGCTGGGCTAGTTCACATTGATCCAGCATTGATTGTGTCAATGGTTTGTGTTTGCTGGGATAGTTCACATTGATTCAGCATTGATTGTGTCAATGGTTTGTGTTTGCTGGGATAGTTCACATTGATCCAGCATTGATTGGGTCAATGGTTTGTGTTTGCTGGGATAGTTGACATTGATCCAGCATTGATTGTGTCAATGGTTTGTGTTTGCTGGGATAGTTGGCATTGATCCAGCATTGATTGTGTCAATGGTTTGTGTTTGCTGGGATAGTTCACATTGATCCAGGATTGATTGTGTCAATGGTTTGTTTTTGCTGGGATAGTTGACATTGATCCAGCATTGATTGTGTCAATGGTTTGTGTTTGCTGGGATAGTTCACATTGATCCAGCATTGATTGTGTCAATGGTTTGTGTTTGCTGGGATAGTTGACATTGATGCAGGATTGATTGGGTCAATGGTTTGTGTTTGCTGGGATAGTTCACATTGATCCAGGATTGATTGTGTCAATGGTTTGTGTTTCCTGGGATAGTTGACATTGATCCAGCATTGATTGTGTCAATGGTTTGTGTTTGCTGGGATAGTTGACATTGATCCAGCATTGATTGTGTCAATGGTTTGTGTTGGCTGGGATAGTTGACATTGATCCAGCATTGATTGGGTCAATGGTTTGTGTTTGCTGGGATAGTTGACATTGATCCAGCATTGATTGTGTCAATGGTTTGTGTTTGCTGGGATGGTTCACATTGATCCAGCATTGATTGTGTCAATGGTTTGTGTTTGCTGGGATAGTTCACATTGATCCAGCATTGATTGGGTCAATGGTTTGTGTTTGCTGGGATAGTTGACATTGATCCAGCATTGATTGGGTCAATGATTTGTGTTTGCTGGGAGAGTTCGTTTCTTGACCTTATACCACGCCGCCTGGTGGTGCTTCAGACGAGGTCCACAGTAATGACCCTTTCAGCGCGGGGACCGTCTTTTGACGTCAGAATCTGACGTCCAAAGATATCACATTCTGACGTTCAAAAACGATCCCTGCACTGAAAGAATTGAAAATATTATAATTGTCGTAGACCCTTAACATATGTATTCATATGAAGCGGAAATAGCTAACTTAGCCATTTATGATGATTTCAAGTTCAAAAAACCCTTTGATCTCCATGGTTAATAGAAATAATAGACTTTGGACCAATGCTGCCCTGGTCGAGCAACTATCCACGGCTAACCCAGCGAACTCAATGTCGGTTTAATGTTGGTCCAGCGTCATAATCTTATATATACATGTACATATATCTCTTACATTCCTATGACAAATAAGTCTGTAATGACTTTTTTTTCTGTCAATGAAATATCTGTCTGTCTGGCTGTATCTGTCATAAACGATGGGCCAACATTAAAACAACATTGGGACAAAATAATTAGATATAGATACAAAGATAAAGATTGCCATGATGTGCAGATATATTTTCCCACATAAAATAGCTACAATGTAGAATAATCTGACGTCTTTATACGTCAGATTCTGACGTATAAAAACGGTCCCAGCATTCAAAGAATTAAAATATTTCTAATGCTCGAAGACTCATAACATGGGTATTCAAAAGAAGCGGAAAGAGCTAACTAAGACATCTATGATGATTTCAAATTGATTGAACCCTTTGGTTTTTTATGATTTATACAAAAGTAGTTCAGTGTTGTCGGGGTTAAATTACGTATTATCTCTGTATTACACCAATATCCAGACTTTGACTTGATTTTACACATTGTCCCTGTGCTAGACCAATATCCGAGGCTTTGCCTATTTTAACCAGCTCTACATCCAGGTGTTATATGTCGCAGTAACTGTGAGACCAATATCCAGACTAAGGCTTGTTTTTTACCAGCTCTATATTGAGGCCTCATATGTGGCTGTAGCTAGGTTGTTTTTGTTAATCATCTTGGACGGGGGTCTACGACCGCAGCCTTTCACGCTAGAGTTCTGAGTTAGTTTCCCGGTGGCAGCGGTTTTAAAGAAACAACAATGTTTCTTCCCCATCCACTCGTAAAACACTGTATTGTGGGGAGCCTCCGTGGCCGAGAGGTAGAGTGCTCGACTTCAGACCTCCAGAGTTTGAATTTCGAATCCTGTGGCTGGAGGGCATTGTCATCTCACTCATCTCACCATCCTCAGGAGGTTCTCCTGGCCCAATTTAGCCTGTATGTGCACAAAAGTGGCCTAGGCCACTCGGGCTTAGCGTGTAAGGCATTTGAGAATGAATCCAACATATTTCATGCATAGGACGATTTATAGCTGACGTTTATTGCTTTGTTAGCGACATATATAACTGCAGTGGATATGTCATTGTTCTGTGTGGCACTTTGTAAACAAAATGACAGGAAAATATACATTTACATCATTAATACACATAAAATCAAGGTTGCCATGATACATTTAGCCAAAGTAGCGAGACAATATGTCAATTTAATAATTCCGATGATGATCACGAAGACTTTTAATTAGCTCCGCGGAATTTATGAACCTCGATGCTTATTAAAAAACACACTAGTTATCAATAAATTCGTTATGGGACTTTATGCTATGGTTTATTTATATAATAATGTAATTTTTAGTCAGATTGAACAGGGAATGGAGTCAGTATTTCACATGTATTACCTGTGGTGCCAGGATCGCTCATTGGTAGCCTGGTTGACCGATTTCGAATTCCGGTGCAGCCGATTTCTTTTCTCTTTAAACATATATATGCAGTGACCCAAATTATTCAAATTCATGGGATGGTGTCGACAAAAAAAGCGATTAGCTCCGCATTAAACATAGTTTGTACGCCCACCCACATGCGCAGTATAATCAACACGTTCACCCGCATGCGCAGTATGATCAATACGCCCACCCGCATGCGCAGTATGATGAAGTCACCATTCCTTTAGCATAGTTTGTACGCCCACCCACACGCGCAGCATGATCAACTTTCTAAGGAGTGAAATAGATATTATCAATAATTCTTGATATTTTGAACCAGTGAAGCGAAACGACTGACTTTCTTTGGAGCAGCCGGGTCGCTTTGCTTCACTAAACCATAATATTTACATTGCGGCGGACCCCACTTCTGTGGATGTTGACTATGCTGCGCATGCGGATTGGCCCACAATACCTATGCTCATCAAATTATGATAACCCACGTAATTTCGAGCAGGCCCCGAACTCCGAGGCCCGGCTTTAGTCTGTATGAGTGCTATAGACAAAAAAATGGCCTAATATTTTGTAAACATAGCTGTATTGGTTTTCCTAATGGGCCAGAATTCTAAATGTCCAGGATATAATTATTGAAAGAACCAAGGAGACAATTATATCTTCGACGTGTAGGCCTATTCCTTCCACCACCATCGCTGATAAGTCAGTGTACGTGTCTATACGATGTACCTGGTACACACAATGTAGGCCTAACGGTTCAATGTTGGGCCAGCGTCACAGCCCATTGTTGGTTCAATGACGGTCAATCGTATTCAACGCTGGCCCAACATTGAAACAGAATTGGGTGATTGTCCTGTGTTTGTTCTGACTGCATACGGGTGACGCTTTATGCCCCGAAAGTCCACTAACCGGATAACACGATACATTGGTACAACTGTGAAATAATGTTGGGCCACCGTCTGCGAAGCTGGGCCAACATTATTCCAGCCAATACCCTTTAAGCTCTTAACCACGAATATAATCGTGAATGTTTTTTTTTCTGAAGACTTTTTGAACACGAAAGTACTTAACTTATGGACCTCAAACTTTATATTGCACATTTTCATAAGGAGTGGTGTACATAAATGTCAACCGTTTCCCACACACAGCATCCCTCTTTCCTCTAAATAGGACACAAACTCAAAACACAAGGCAAAATAAATTTAATAGGATACCGACCTACGACCGGTCCTAATAAAGTGATTTTTGAACCCCACATGTAGAGCCTTCTACTTGAGACGGAGCAGTAGCTTATTCAGCATGCAGTTAGGAATCAGCTGATCAGGTATTAAAACACACCACTACATTATTTTTTTTTGTCCGTCCTCTACATTCTAAGCCGGGAATGGAGAGTTATTGTTAATCAAGAATAGACCAATTATCATGGCAGGCCTATTGCTCTATAATCAGTCGACCCTTTTCCCAGCTAAGAATGTGGAGCTCCTCGGGCTTTTTCCTATACATAAATCACCTGGGTGTGCATAAAGCGAGAACCTGTGCCTAATCCTGTACCAGGTGTTACAGATTTTTCTCGGTCGATTATGAATTATCAGGTGTCCTATGAAGCATATCAGGCGGATATCAAGAGATTTTTCTCGAAAAATGATAAAATTCAAATTGCCGCCAAAAAGTGAAGAATTACTTTTCAAATATTTAGTTTAGAAGAATGAGTAATATTATATTCCAGCTCATTTTTGACGAGGCGATAACGTTAATGGCACCCTCGTCACGTTAAAGTTGGTGAATCGTCACCTTTTGTTGAAAATAGGTTGTGGGCCCACCCGCACGCGCACTATGATCAACTTTCTAAGGATTGGGATTATCCAAAAATAGATATTATGAATCAGTGAAGCTAAACGACTGACTTGCTTTAAAGCAGCTACATGGGTCGTTTTGCTTCACTGAACCATAATATTTACATTGCGGCGTGCCCTACTCCTGTCGACGTTGACCATGCTGAGCATGCGGGAGGGCCTACAATACTTAGTCATGAATTCATGACGACCCACCTATTTCATGGTTGAAACCAATGTATCGAGGTTAATTTCGAGCCGGCAACGCACTACACACTCTGGGTTTGAAGTGCTCCAATCACAACAAAATGAAAAATAATAAACAGAATTTTGGACCCCACATGGGGAGCCTTCCTCTTGAGACAGAGCAGTACTCAGCATACAGACACGAATAAATGCTGGTTTAATGTTGGCCAGCGTCGCAGACGGTGGCCCAACAATCAACCAGCATTGGCTTAAGTTAGTGTGTAGTGCTCACTTGGATGTTGGCCAAACATTTGCGACGCTAGAGAAACACCAAAGAAGCATTGGATCAACGTGTTGCTATTGCTTGGTAGGGGTGAATCTATTTAAAGGAATCAGCTGATCACGTGATAAATCGCCTGTGTGCATGAAGCGAAACTTGGTGGACATTCAGAGTACCAGGGAGTATAGTAGGCCTGCAAGTATATACAAATCGTGGGGAAACAGACTGTAGTAGATATTAGGAGTACAAGCTAGTGAGTAGGCATATAGTAGGCCTTGCTCTAATGAGCTCCCTACAAATGTATGTCGTCGCTTCGTACTACACCCTTTTCTCGCCAAAATACACATACAAATGTCCTTGAATCTTGGTGTTTTTGCATGTAGTTATCAGCAATGTTTCGCAGATAATGACCAAAACCTATTCAAAATTGCCGCCAGTCAGCCATTTAATTTGTTTTTGTCACCACATTTGTTATGGGCAACCGTTTTGTCTGATTTTCATGATCCAGCTACTTTTCATTGTTTACGGGATATATGTTAATATCTCCAAATCCGGCCTGACCCCTGGTTAATAGGGAGTAGGCCTACAAGTACATATCAATCCGTGGGTTTTCGTAGTAATATGATAAGGAGATGAATACGAATAGATCACATTTAACCCTTTAAGCCCCAGACCACAGTAAGAGGATAAGTACGGATAGATCACATTTAACCCTTTAAGCCCCAGACCACAGTAAGAGGATAAGTTCCGATAGATCACATTTAACCCTTTAAGTCCCAGACCACAGTAAGAGGATAAGTACGAATAGATCACATTTAACCCTTTAAGCCCCAGACCACAGTAAGAGGATAAGTACGAATAGATCACATTTAACCCTTTAAGCCCCAGACCACAGTAAGAGGATAAGTACGAATAGATCACATTTAACCCTTTAAGTCCCAGACCACAGTAAGAGGATAAGTACGAATAGATCACATTTAACCCTTTAAGCCCCAGACCACAGTAAGAGGATAAGTTCGGATAGATCACATTTAACCCTTTAAGCCCCAGACCACAGTAAGAGGATAAGTACGAATAGATCACATTCAACCCTTTGGGTCCCAGACCACAGTAAGAGGATAAGTACGAATAGATCACATTTAACCCTTTAAGTCCCAGACCACAGTAAGAGGATAAGTACGAATATATCACATTTAACCCTTTAAGCCCCAGACAACAGTAAGAGGATAAGTACGAATAGATCACATTTAACCCTTTAAGCCCCAGACAACAGTAAGAGGATAAGTACGAATATATCACATTTAACCCTTTAAGCCCCAGACAACAGTAAGAGGATAAGTACGAATAGATCACATTTAACCCTTTAAGTCCCAGACCACAGTAAGAGGATAAGTACGGATAGATCACATTTAACCCTTTAAGCCCCAGACCACAGTAAGAGGATAAATACGAATAGATCACATTTAACCCTTTAAGTCCCAGACCACAGTAAGAGGATAAGTACGAATAGATCACATTTAACCCTTTAAGCCCCAGACCACAGTAAGAGGATAAGTACGAATAGATCACATTTAACCCTTTAAGTCCCAGACCACAGTAAGAGGATAAGTACGGATAGATCACATTTAACCCTTTAAGTCCCAGACCACAGTAAGAGGATAAGTACGAATAGATCACATTTAACCCTTTAAGCCCCAGACCACAGTAAGAGGATACGTTCGGATAGATCACATTTAACCCTTTAAGCCCCAGACCACAGTAAGAGGATAAGTACGAATAGATCACATTCAACCCTTTGGGTCCCAGACCACAGTAAGAGGATAAGTACGAATAGATCACATTTAACCCTTTAAGCCCCAGACCACAGTAAGAGGATAAGTACGAATATATCACATTTAACCCTTTAAGCCCCAGACCACAGTAAGAGGATAAGTACGAATAGATCACATTTAACCCTTTAAGTCCCAGACCACAGTAAGAGGATAAGTACGGATAGATCACATTTAACCCTTTAAGCCCCAGACCACAGTAAGAGGATAAATACGAATAGATCACATTTAACCCTTTAAGTCCCAGACCACAGTAAGAGGATAAGTACGAATAGATCACATTTAACCCTTTAAGCCTCAGACCACAGTAAGAGGATAAGTACGAATAGATCACATTTAACCCTTTAAGTCCCAGACCACAGTAAGAGGATAAGTACGAATAGATCACATTCAACCCTTTAAGTCCCAGACCACAGTAAGAGGATAAGTACCAATAGATCACATTTAACCCTTTAAGCCCCGGAACACAGTAAGAAGATAAGTACCAATAGATCACATTTAACCCTTTGAGCCCCAGACCACAGTTAGAGGATAAGTACGAATAGATCACATTGTAACCCTTTAAGTCCCAGACCACAGTAAGAGGATAAATACCAATAGATCACATTTCACCCTTTAAGTCCCAGACCACAGTAAGAGGATAAATACCAATAGATCACATTTAACCCTTTAAGTCCCAGACCACAGTAAGAGGATAAGTACGAATAGATCACATTTAACCCTTTAAGTCCCAGACCACAGTAAGAAGATAAGTACTAATAGATCACATTAGACGTCAGAATCAGACAACTATATACGCCGTATTCTGACGTCTAAAGTTGATTCCCGCACTGAAAAAGTTAAATATTAATACTGACCGTAGATCCATAACTCTGGTATTCAAACCCTTTCGTCTCCATGGTTTATATACACAGATTTCTGCGCTTTAAGGGTTAGTCTTTAGTCTTTTAATCTATCCTTATCAGCACTACGCTAACCATTCAAGCGCTAATCATGGTTATAAATGTGTCTGTAAACCCTGGAAAAAAAAATTGGCCTCCAATTTGACAAATCTGAATGTTTACTGCCTTAAAGCTGTGGATCGAGACACAGGTTTACCTCTAAAGCGCTGAATTAATCTGTAAAAAACATCGCAACGAAAGGGTTTTGTCAATTTGGATTCATCATATACATGTCTTTGTTACCTCTTTCTGATTCATTTTAATACCTATGTTATGGGTCTACGGCCATTAGAAATATTTTTACTCTTACAGTGCGGGGATCGACTTTAGTCGTCAGCATCTGACGTCTACAGACGTCAGATGCTGACGACTAAAGTCGATCCACGTGCTGTAAGGGTTAAGAGAGTAAACATTGGAAGTAAAACAGTCAAAGGCTTAACTAAAACATAGGAATCAAAGGGTCAACCCTTGGATGATTTATGGCAAATAAGGCTTGTTTAAAAAAATGAAAACGTGTCAAAAATACGTCAGTGGTGATTTTGATAATGTGCCAGCATGTGTCTTTACTAGAAACTCATATTTTGAATTCATACCCAGAAACTCTGTCAATCATCGATGGCACAACATAAACACATTGCTCATATTCGGCGTTATCTAGAAAAACCGGCTGCTGAGAAAGTAATACACACCTTTGTTGGTTCAAGATTGGACTGCCGTAGCTCTCTTCTGGTTGGTATCCATGAGGCATCTCTTGCTAAATTACAGCGAATCCAAAATATAGCAGCCCGCATATTTACTTATTATGGGGAATATAGCAGCACGCATATTTACTTATTATGGGGAATATAGCAGCACGCATATTTACTTATTATGAGCCAGCGTTTAAATATAGCAGCCCGCATATTTACTTATTACGGGGAATATAGCAGCCCGCATATTTACTTATTATGGGCCAGCGTTTTATTATCAGACATTTTCTAATACAAAAATACATTGTTCAACCCTTTAAGCCCTCACGATGCATTAAAGCATCATTTTACATCCCTGAAAACAAACTTTATTTTCCTACAGCTAAGGGTTTTAGAATGAAAATTTCCATTAAACTGGCTTACCAATACATGGTGATTTTTTTTAATTTTTCACTCACTTCTAATCATCTTCATCCACTACAAGTCGAGAATTGCGACAGCAATTCGCGAGTTGTAGTGGATGAAGATGACAATGGCAATGTCAGGCTTGAAAGGGTTAAACAATGGACTCAAGTATTTTACATTTTTCATTGTTTTGAAGCTGGCAATTGCACCAGCAATGCCTGCTTCAAATGAAGGAAACGCATGGAAGAGTAATGCAGCAACTAAAGTGTTAAAATGTAAATTAACGTCTTATTATCAGTCACTCTTAACAATATTTGCCGCTGGTGTTAAGTACATTTTTTTAAGAAAAAGGAAAATAACATCGTTTATCAGGCAGCCGAAAATCACAATTATGTGATAATCCAACAAACAGTGAATGATTATTGTATGTTATTTTAATGCTGGCCCAACGCCGCAGAAGGTGGCCGACAATTAAACCAGATGAATACCTGATCTTCTATGTGAACGTCTGTGGCGCTGGCTTCAAGTGGGATTTCTAGCGGATGCGAAACAGTGATGCCTCCTAGTGAGTGACTGAGAAATGCTAATATAGAAAACTTGATCAGTGAGTATCTAAATACTGTGTCCTCTTGGAGCCCCAGGTTACAGGTTCGAATGCGTCCTGATATTTTTTACTGTTTTAGATGAGCGTGCGCATTTGATTTAGGCCGTGCATTACCAAAAAAAACGTGTGTTTTTTTCCGTCCAGCACGCATTAGATTGTTGCCGATTTCCGAAAAACACATAATTTCTGGAGATAAAAAAAACATTTCGAAAAAAACACAGTTTATTTCAGGAGATAAAAAAACATTTTCCAGCTATGTTTTTTTGCTCGTTTTTTTCGTCGCCTTCAATAACTTCTTTTAACCCTTTAAGCCCCAGACCACAGTAAGAGGATAAGTACGAATAGATCACATTTAACCCTTTAAGCCCCAGACCACAGTAAGAGGATAAGTACGAATAGATCACATTTAACCCTTTAAGTCCCAGACCACAGTAAGAGGATAAGTACGGATAGATCACATTTAACCCTTTAAGTCCCAGACCACAGTAAGAGGATAAGTACGAATAGATCACATTTAACCCTTTAAGCCCCAGACCACAGTAAGAGGATAAGTTCGGATAGATCACATTTAACCCTTTAAGCCCCAGACCACAGTAAGAGGATAAGTACGAATAGATCACATTCAACCCTTTGGGTCCCAGACCACAGTAAGAGGATAAGTACGAATAGATCACATTTAACCCTTTAAGCCCCAGACCACAGTAAGAGGATAAGTACGAATAGATCACATTTAACCCTTTAAGCCCCAGACCACAGTAAGAGGATAAGTTCGGATAGATCACATTTAACCCTTTAAGCCCCAGACCACAGTAAGAGGATAAGTACGAATAGATCACATTCAACCCTTTGGGTCCCAGACCACAGTAAGAGGATAAGTACGAATAGATCACATTTAACCCTTTAAGCCCCAGACCACAGTAAGAGGATAAGTACGAATATATCACATTTAACCCTTTAAGCCCCAGACCACAGTAAGAGGATAAGTACGAATAGATCACATTTAACCCTTTAAGTCCCAGACCACAGTAAGAGGATAAGTACGGATAGATCACATTTAACCCTTTAAGCCCCAGACCACAGTAAGAGGATAAATACGAATAGATCACATTTAACCCTTTAAGTCCCAGACCACAGTAAGAGGATAAGTACGAATAGATCACATTTAACCCTTTAAGCCTCAGACCACAGTAAGAGGATAAGTACGAATAGATCACATTTAACCCTTTAAGTCCCAGACCACAGTAAGAGGATAAGTACGAATAGATCACATTCAACCCTTTAAGTCCCAGACCACAGTAAGAGGATAAGTACCAATAGATCACATTTAACCCTTTAAGCCCCGGAACACAGTAAGAAGATAAGTACCAATAGATCACATTTAACCCTTTGAGCCCCAGACCACAGTTAGAGGATAAGTACGAATAGATCACATTGTAACCCTTTAAGTCCCAGACCACAGTAAGAGGATAAATACCAATAGATCACATTTCACCCTTTAAGTCCCAGACCACAGTAAGAGGATAAATACCAATAGATCACATTTAACCCTTTAAGTCCCAGACCACAGTAAGAGGATAAGTACGAATAGATCACATTTAACCCTTTAAGTCCCAGACCACAGTAAGAAGATAAGTACTAATAGATCACATTAGACGTCAGAATCAGACAACTATATACGCCGTATTCTGACGTCTAAAGTTGATTCCCGCACTGAAAAAGTTAAATATTAATACTGACCGTAGATCCATAACTCTGGTATTCAAACCCTTTCGTCTCCATGGTTTATATACACAGATTTCTGCGCTTTAAGGGTTAGTCTTTAGTCTTTTAATCTATCCTTATCAGCACTACGCTAACCATTCAAGCGCTAATCATGGTTATAAATGTGTCTGTAAACCCTGGAAAAAAAAATTGGCCTCCAATTTGACAAATCTGAATGTTTACTGCCTTAAAGCTGTGGATCGAGACACAGGTTTACCTCTAAAGCGCTGAATTAATCTGTAAAAAACATCGCAACGAAAGGGTTTTGTCAATTTGGATTCATCATATACATGTCTTTGTTACCTCTTTCTGATTCATTTTAATACCTATGTTATGGGTCTACGGCCATTAGAAATATTTTTACTCTTACAGTGCGGGGATCGACTTTAGTCGTCAGCATCTGACGTCTACAGACGTCAGATGCTGACGACTAAAGTCGATCCACGTGCTGTAAGGGTTAAGAGAGTAAACATTGGAAGTAAAACAGTCAAAGGCTTAACTAAAACATAGGAATCAAAGGGTCAACCCTTGGATGATTTATGGCAAATAAGGCTTGTTTAAAAAAATGAAAACGTGTCAAAAATACGTCAGTGGTGATTTTGATAATGTGCCAGCATGTGTCTTTACTAGAAACTCATATTTTGAATTCATACCCAGAAACTCTGTCAATCATCGATGGCACAACATAAACACATTGCTCATATTCGGCGTTATCTAGAAAAACCGGCTGCTGAGAAAGTAATACACACCTTTGTTGGTTCAAGATTGGACTGCCGTAGCTCTCTTCTGGTTGGTATCCATGAGGCATCTCTTGCTAAATTACAGCGAATCCAAAATATAGCAGCCCGCATATTTACTTATTATGGGGAATATAGCAGCACGCATATTTACTTATTATGGGGAATATAGCAGCACGCATATTTACTTATTATGAGCCAGCGTTTAAATATAGCAGCCCGCATATTTACTTATTACGGGGAATATAGCAGCCCGCATATTTACTTATTATGGGCCAGCGTTTTATTATCAGACATTTTCTAATACAAAAATACATTGTTCAACCCTTTAAGCCCTCACGATGCATTAAAGCATCATTTTACATCCCTGAAAACAAACTTTATTTTCCTACAGCTAAGGGTTTTAGAATGAAAATTTCCATTAAACTGGCTTACCAATACATGGTGATTTTTTTTAATTTTTCACTCACTTCTAATCATCTTCATCCACTACAAGTCGAGAATTGCGACAGCAATTCGCGAGTTGTAGTGGATGAAGATGACAATGGCAATGTCAGGCTTGAAAGGGTTAAACAATGGACTCAAGTATTTTACATTTTTCATTGTTTTGAAGCTGGCAATTGCACCAGCAATGCCTGCTTCAAATGAAGGAAACGCATGGAAGAGTAATGCAGCAACTAAAGTGTTAAAATGTAAATTAACGTCTTATTATCAGTCACTCTTAACAATATTTGCCGCTGGTGTTAAGTACATTTTTTTAAGAAAAAGGAAAATAACATCGTTTATCAGGCAGCCGAAAATCACAATTATGTGATAATCCAACAAACAGTGAATGATTATTGTATGTTATTTTAATGCTGGCCCAACGCCGCAGAAGGTGGCCGACAATTAAACCAGATGAATACCTGATCTTCTATGTGAACGTCTGTGGCGCTGGCTTCAAGTGGGATTTCTAGCGGATGCGAAACAGTGATGCCTCCTAGCGAGTGACTGAGAAATGCTAATATAGAAAACTTGATCAGTGAGTATCTAAATACTGTGTCCTCTTGGAGCCCCAGGTTACAGGTTCGAATGCGTCCTGATATTTTTTACTGTTTTAGATGAGCGTGCGCATTTGATTTAGGCCGTGCATTACCAAAAAAAACGTGTGTTTTTTTCCGTCCAGCACGCATTAGATTGTTGCCGATTTCCGAAAAACACATAATTTCTGGAGATAAAAAAAACATTTCGAAAAAAACACAGTTTATTTCAGGAGATAAAAAAACATTTTCCAGCTATGTTTTTTTGCTCGTTTTTTTCGTCGCCTTCAATAACTTCTTTTAAAAAATATTTTTTTTTATTTTATTTTGTCGCTATATGCAACCGTCGGCAGATTGGTCATAAACAACGTTTTTGGGGTGTTTCGTGTAATCAATCTGATGATCGTGGATAAATTATCTGGTCCATGGCGTAAAGATTAAGATAATCATGAGATAAAGATCACGTTAGTGAAATGGAGAGACAGAAAGGTCTTTTTAGTCCAAAGATATTCTCACATCCTGTTAATTGGATAATATTCGTGTGTTTTTTGGCGATTAATTGAACCCGATGTTTCCATTTTTGTATAACCTATTTTGTAGCAGATAGTCTCTGTAATGTCACTCATTAGTAGAGATTATTCTGGCTAAAATCTAACCCATTTTTTACACCACCTTGTGATGTTACCAATCGCAGCAAATATTGGGCTTGCTCTGGTTGGGTGGCTAAATCTACCTGCTTGGAAAATTGGAGATCGCAAGTTCGAACCCCACTCTGTCCTTCAAGTTTCAAAGAAAAAATGTTTCTTCCCCGCTCACCTGTAAAGTTTTCAATATTGTGGGGAAACTCCGTGACCGTGAGGTGGCGTTCTCTCGACCTCAGACCGCCAGTGATCGAATTTTGAATCCTGTGTCTGGAAGACAGTGTCATCTCATTTATATCACCATCCTGACGAGGTTTTCCTGTCTTAACACCTAACAATGATCTAACTAAAAACAATGATCAATGATCATTCTCTCATGGCTGGTCCAACTTGTGCAAGGCTGGCCTATTTATAAGCGAACACCTTCACCACATGACCTAGATCGTGATACCACTTTACATTAGTTGTCCGTACGGTGCATTTTTGCTACTTTATACAAACAGTACTGTTGTCGACACTCAAACTTTCAGGGAAATGTTTAATATCAAAATGTATTTAATAACAGTTATCTGGGTTAAAATAAAAGCGCAAACAATTTTTTTTGACGGCCGATACTGGCAGTTTCGACCAAACATCGTCCGCCTGGCCGGTTTGTGGACCAGAAGCTACACATCTGAGTCTACACTGTAATATTGTCGTCTTGTTAATTGACCCTAACTATGAAATGGTTAACCGCATCTGTGTGACCTCGCTGAGGACAACTTATTTAGGATATGTGTGGCTGGAGTTCCCGATGACTGATAGGGATTGCCCTGTCTTATACAAAGACTTATTTATATTATATTCACTATAGTATTTGTAATCTGTGTTTGTGTTAATATTCTAAGATCAAAATTTGTGTTTTAGCCAATGAATTACTATTTCATTTTAACACATAAAAATCTGTCTTGTTATATTTTTTTAATAACTGATCTTGTTTTATGATTTATATTTGTGATAATTTTATAATCGTTAATTCTATTATAACTTCTTGATTAAGTCACTTTACTATTCTAGATTCGGAGTGTTATATTATCAGTAACTAAAATTTCTGTCTGTGTAAAGACGTAATTACAAGTGTCTTATTTATTTAATGGTTTATATTTTAGTAGTGCAACAAACACATGGATAATTCTAGAATCTCTGGATTCTCCCTGACAAACAGGATGCGTTTGGGGGGGGGGGGAGGACAGGGATTGCCTCCTGACGGTTTGTGCACACGAACCCGCTCAGTAAAAGAAGTACTGCGTGTTTGGCGCGAGATGGATGGTTAATGGCGGCATCTGTCGTCTTGTTAATTGACCCTAGCTATGAGATGGTTAGCCGCATCTGTGTGACCTCGCTGAGGACAACACACATTTGTGGTCTAAATTCAAACGGTTACGTAGCCACTTGAAAAATACTATTAGAGATAAAAGACGTCGTTTCATGATCGAAATGTCCGAAAATATTAAGTCAAATGCCAAACGTTTCTGGACTTTTTGTCGTCCCAAAACGAAATCTCGACTTATGCCAGCAGTTCTCAGTAGCGGTAATGAAGAGGCTATATCCTCTGATGATAAATCTAATATGTTCAATAATTATTTCCACTCTGTTTTCAACAACAATACATCTGACTAATCTTCCAGAAGTTAATGTACTTACATATGAATTCAAATCTATCAAATATTGTATTCTCTGAGAATGATGTATTTCAATGATGCTTCAAAAGTTGGATATTAACAAAGGAAGTGGCCCTAATGACGTACCCCTCAGGGTCCTACACGAATGTGCAGCTGAGCTTACTCCGTCATTGACAGCTCTTTTCAATATGAGCATGTCGACCTGCGCTCTGCCAGATTCCTGGAAGCACGCTTTTGTTGTACCAATACATAAAAACGGAGATAAATGTAAAGCTGACAATTATAGACCCATTTCACTGCTTAATGGTGTTAGCAAAATTATGGAGCGACTAGTTTTAACCTTGTTTACCCTTTTGTTTACCCGATGATTAACTCGGCCCAGCACGGTTTTATTAAAAATCGCTTTACTACTAGCCAGATGCTTGACATGTACACCAACATTGGCAAGAATCTGGACGCAGGAGTGCAAACCGATATTATTTTTCTTGACTTTTCAAAAGCTTTCGATTTAGTGCCTCATCATCTTTTGCTCCATAAATTACAAGCATTCGGTTTTAATAGTACTCTTCTAAATTGGCTAAACCATTATTTACATGGTCGATCACAATCTGTCATTATTGAAGAAAAAGTCTCCCCATCCCTCCCTGTCAAATCTGGTGTACCACAGGGGTCTATCCTGGGACCTTTACTATTTTTATTGTATATAAATGACATTTGTGAAGTCTGTTCTTCTCCTATTAGTCTTTATGCAGATGATGCAAAATTATATCGACGTATTATAACAATCAATGATGCACTTATTTTACAAAGCGATTTAGATGCCTTATTTGCATGGAGTCAACTAAGGAAATTGAGTTTTAATATAACGAAATGTCCACAATTATCAATATGTCGTTCTCTGAAAGTCAGTTATGTATACATGTTAGACCACAATGCTTTAGAACGTGTAGACACCATTAATGACCTCGGTGTCACTGTTACTTCTAATTTATCATGGTCTAAGAATATACAATCTATATCTGCTAAGGCTAATTCGTTACTAGGCATGATAGGACGTTCTATAAGTTTCAACTCTATGTGTCACACATACGCAATATTCTGGAATATTGTTCACCAATATTGGTCACCTGCAAATGTTAAGGATATTTTATTGTTAGAAAGAGTAGAGCGCCACGCTACAAAGTATATTTTAAACAATTATTCTGATTTCTCATATGCAGAAGGATGCATAAAACTTTCTATCCTACCACTTTGTTTTCGCAGGGAGATTTTTGATCTTTTGTTATTTTTTAAATATTTAAATAATTATGTTGATTGCATTTTTTCTAGTTATTTCGAACTTGTCGGTTCTCCACATAGTTTAAGGTCCTATAGCAACGGTACATTGCTGAAATTACCCAGAGTCAAAACTACTGCCCTCCAATCTTCGTATTTTTATTGCCTAGTACGTCTGTGGAATTCTCTGCCTCGTGATATCCGTTAGGCAAGCAGTGTGTTTTCTTTTAAAAAGTATATCAATAACCTCTATTTTTCAAGATTAGCCTGTCTTAATATTAACGAACGCTGCACGTGGAGTTTAGCGTGTACTTGTGGTTTTTGTCGTACATCATGTACATAGTATTCTTATAGTTTTTTCTCATACAATTTTATTTTTCATACATTCATATCTAATCTTATATTCTCTGTTTTGAATGTGTTCTATGTACTGTTATATTTTATGCTATATATTATTGCCGTCTAATTATAGTAGTTTTATTATCTGTTCATAATTCTTTTATACAATATGTTATATATTTTATACTTTTCCGTATCTATTTCTGATATTTTATATTTTATCTTATATACAATTGTTCACATCACAACAATAACGTTTTTTTATATATACATATTTTAGCTGTCAAGCATGGTAGAGGTCGCATGCGACCTTTTCTTGGCAGCTAAGTACAGTGTTTTATATGTAACCATCACAATCATATTTACTATGTGTGTGTATATATATATATATATATATATATATATATATGTAATATATATATATATATAT
>OZ024912.1:3863174-3937163 GCA_964017125.1 Flabesymbios commensalis
TATTCTAAATTTGGAGTGTTATATTATCACTAACTAAAATTTCTGTCTGTCTAAAGACGTAATTACAAGCCCCATCTCCTGTTAAGTTTCAACTCTATGTGTCACACTTACGCAATATTCTGGAATATTGTTCACCAATATTGGTCACCTGCAAATGTTAAGGATATTTTATTGTTAGAAAGAGTACAGCGCCACGCTACAAAGTATATTTTAAACAATTATTCTGATTTCTCATATGCAAAAATGAAATGAATCGGGCTTTAGGCCACCTTTGTGCACATATAGGCTAAACTGGGCCAGGAGAACCTCCTGAGGATGGTGAGATGATTGAGATGACACTGTCCTCCAGACACAGGATTCGAAATTCGAGCCCTGGCGGTCTGAGGCCGAGCACGCTACCTCTCGGTCACGGAGGCTCCCCACAATACTGACTTTCACACGTGGATGGGGAAGAAACATTTTTGTTTCTTTCAAACCGCCGAGACCGGGAACCGAACCCCGGACTCTGGCGTGGAAGGCAGCGGTGCTAACCACTACCCTAGGGCCCCCGCCCTTCTCATATGCGGAAAGATGCATAAAACTTTCTATCCTACCACTTTGTTTCCGCAGGGAGATTATTAATCTTTTGTTATTTTTTTAAATATTTAAATAGTTATGTTGATTGCAATTTTTCTAGTTATTTCGAACTTGTCGGTTCTCCACATAGTTTAAGGTCCTATAGCAACGGTACATTGCTGAAATTACCCAGAGTCAAAACTACTGCCCTCCAATCTTCGTATTTTTATCGCCTAGTACGTCTATGGAATTCTCAGCCTCGTGATATCCGTGAGGCAAGCAGTGTGTTTTCTTTTAAAAAGTATATCAATAACCTCTATTTTTCAAGATTAGCCAGTCTTATTATTACCGAACGCTGCACGTGGAGTTTAGCGTGTACTTGTGGTTTTTGTCGTACATCATGTACATAGTATTCTTATAGTTTTTTCTCATACAATTTTATTTTTCATACATTCATATCTAATCTTATATTGTCTGTTTTGAATGTGTTCTATGTACTGTTATATTTTATGCTATATATTATTGCCGTCTTATTATAGTAGTTTTATTATCTGTTCATAGTTCTTTTATACAATATGTTATATATTTTATACTTTTCCGTATATATTTCTGATATTTTATATTTTATCTTATATACAATTGTTCACATCACAACAATAACGTTTTTTTATATATACATATTTTAGCTGTCAAGCATGGTAGAGGTCGCATGCGACCTTTTCTTGGCAGCTACGTACAGTGTTTTATATGTAACTATAACAATCATATTTACTATGTGTGTGTATATGTATATTTCTACTGTATATGAAGCTAAATTCATTTTTTTACATTGATCCTTCCCTAAAGTTAATCAGTTAAGTTAGGTTAGATTCACAATGTGTAAGCATGTGCTATGCTAAATTAGGCATTATCAGTATCAGTTTAATGAATAGTTGTATAATTAAAGTGGTTAGGTAAACAAAGTGCCATACTGTGATGTTTTTTATGTCCGTAACCCCCCTGCATATCCACAAAACCCCTTGTTTTTTCAAGATTACCTGGGGGGGGGGGGGGGGCGGGGGGTGCCCGGAGTCCTGTAAACCCCCTGTCTCAGTCTGGATACGTCCATGAAACTTGTTTTTATTGACAATTTAGGCAATACAAAAAGTAATTCAAGGCTTGTCTTGCGATAGTAAAAATCAAAGATCATGTTTGCCTGACATATTCCACAAGGTTGTGTATGTGATATATAACACCGTATCGAGAATTGAGGCAGATCATAAAATATTTTCAGAAGTTTTGCCGATTACATATTATTATTTTGTAGAATGGTTATGGAACAGGTTGATTTCACTATTGGCGATACCATGCAACAGTTCATGAACAGTAAAATCAAAATCTGACGAAGGATTACTTCATATAGAATAGAATGGAAGAAATACTTATCACCATATTTATTTGCATCTGTTTACGTAAACAAACAAGTTTGCAAAAACATTTAAAAGGCAAAAACAACATACATTTTAATGGAACAAGTAAAAAGGCAGACAATGACCAAACAATGATATTAGTTAAAATAAGGCTAAACAATAGAAGTCTTTCATTTTATTTCATTTAATTCTATTTTGTTTTCTTCTAATGGAACCTTCACTTGTTAATAACTTAAACAAAAGTTGAAATGTCCCATCTTGCTGGTACACAATTTGGGTTGAGATATTAAGCTAATTTTCAAATATTTAAAAATATAAAACACAAGCAATAAATAGATTTACTGGCATAATATAAAGAAATAGCGACATACAGTAGCTTTCATTTGTTAAATTATCTAATAATTTTGCTGTCAAAATACTAAATAAATACAATCTAAGAATAAATTCCGAGCAATTGGGACGATTCAATCTGAATGTGACAATACTTGGTGAATATTGTTTGTTACACGTCGGGGCATTTCTTTGTTGAATCTTAAGAACGCTATGCACCTTCCATGATGCAAGCACATGTGTAGATATGCAGATAATGTCTATAAAGTATATCATTCCATGAAGAACATAAAAATGAACATGCATGCCACACCATGCTAGTGAACATAAATTATCAAATGTTATTAAACTATACACGGACAAAATAAAAAATATATTTAATATATAAGTCAATATAACAGATATCCATATAATAAATATTGCTCTACCAAACCATTTGAACAAAACACATTGATGTTCGAATGGATATATAATTTTTAAAATTTTAAATCCAAATAAGAATGTTTTAAAAATGACTGTAGTCTCAAAAGAAATAAAAATAATCGCATTTAGAAATACGCAGATAAAACTTTCTGTGAAGAACAACACATTCACATTAATTGCATCAGATAGCGCTATTGTTGCTAAATATAACGAAGTTAATATATTGGATACCGTCTGATTAATCAAAATTAATAAATAATATTTATTTTTGTAGCGTCTTGTTTTAGTTTGCAGAATTATATTAATTATTTGTGCATAGCATATTACCAAAGACATGGTGAGCGAAAGCAAAGATAACAAATAGAAAACGATCTTTGAGATATGATTGTCTATCAATCCATTGCACTTCATCGTGTTATTCATTGTCACACATTTGATATGATCAGGTAGCATGCAGCACAGTTTAGAATCAGTCACCTCTACCACTAGATCAATGTTCATATTTGGATAAATTGAAACAGATAACGCAGTAAAATATTGAATATATTTCATGTCTACTAAAGTCAATTTACTATAATTTGGGACAACATTAATTTCTGCCAAAGGATTTCCCATTAAAATTAACACCCTGATATATTTCAGGGACAAACCAGTCCCATAATGTAGACTATAAATTAAATTGAAAGATACATCAACAAAAATGACATTCTGAAATGTGATAGTTTGAAGGAACTGTATATTGAGGAGATGATTATTTCTGAAAGCACATATTAACACATTCAAAACCACAACTGGGATGTCATCTAGAGCTTCTATTTTGTGGAGTTCGCAAAATGATATATTAATGAAAATTAGACCTATACAATTAAGCTGCTTTGTAATTAATTCATTCTGAATCCCATATAAACGCAATCCTTTTACACGACTGACTTCACGATTTGCAATCAGTTGAATTGAGTTATTTGAAGAACATGACATTACATACCCTTGACAGTCACAATTGCCAGGACAAGTATTGCAATCCATCTCATCATCCATAGAATAAACGCAGTTAACATACCCGTCACATATTTCATTAGTACCAACACATCTATCCTCACCACGACATTTAAGAAAACCAGGGCAAGTTAATGAATGACACATTAATTCATCTTCACCACGTCTACAGTCATGTATATCATCACATACTGATGACAGATCAATACAATAACTATCAGGGCATTTAAACATACCAGGGCATACATGATACCTACAGCTTGAAAGCCAATGACACCCACCAAATTTGCATAAGTTTTCAAAGTTACACTCTTCAGCCGTGTTATTTGTCAAATGATTGTCTAGGAATGTTTGTGTAGCGGTACCTGGTGGTCCCGATGTTATTATGTCGCTTGTATTATCACACATGTACTTAATTTCATGATTAGCTAATGCTACAAGATCAGTTGACGCAAATTTTCTTTGCTGAATATTTTTCTTTACATGACTTTCCACCACAGCCTTCGGAGCTTGGTAAATCATTTTTGAACACACATTATTTTCATCTGGTATTGAGTGATTCACATATATGCCATCGCATATTCCTTGTATAAGTATGTGAACCTCACTACTTATATCACATTCGCCATTGAGAAAACACGATACGGCTATGTACTGTGATAAACTTGTATTGAGAAAACAATTAATTTCATCGGTATCATCAAAACAATCACGGATAGAATCACATCTATACATATACAATATGCACGTCCCATCGTCACATTGATATTGATTACGTTCACATGTAATGGTGTTTTCAACCCTTGGTTTTTCACATAATATTCCGGATACATTAATGGCTTCTTTACAGGGACGACACTTCACTCCCCATCCACGTGTGGGAAATATTGTGTCGTCATAATAGTAACTCATTGCAGAGAATACTACGACGGTGCATAAATTGTTGAAGTATGCAAAATACGACATGTACTCTTGCTGCCTAATTGAGAGCAGCGTATGAAGAATCATGTTGTGTGGTGAATGATTTACATGTCTGCCAAACAAAATGTATTGCATGTAATGCATATTTATATTTCCATATGTTTTTGGTATGCCATTTGGGTAAACTTGTGATGTAGCATGTAGTAAATGCTTTTCCAATTCCTTATACTTCCATGAAGGATAAGATTGTTTTGATATATCTACTGTGAATAGTGAAGCATTATGTGAGGAACATACTTTCTGGCTATCATAAAATGATATATTACGTTTTATGACCAACAATTTGAAACACATTTCCAACCCTTGTAGAGTTAACCAGCCCTCGCCACATGTCTGATTTGCTAGAATTACCCCCGGCTCCAGACTTTCTGACTCAACTGGTTGGCAGATATAGGTGGCATCGTATACTTCGTCACAAGGAATGGTTATCCAAGGATATCTCTTTTGGCTATAGCTGGCTATAGCAGCGGTACAGTTATTGTATGCAGATTTTTCTGGCTGAATTGTTGTGTATCTTACTTTTCTTAGGTGTGAAGATTGAATATACTTGTTATGTATATACATGTGCGATGTATGATTCTCATAGTTAAATCTGTCGGGGTCATACCAATTGGTAAAGGATACACGTGATTTATCAAGCCAGTTAGTAAAATACCCCTACAAAATACACAACATAGGCATTTAATTAGCATTGTGTTTCACTGTTTCACAGGGGGGGGGGGGCATATTTAAGCGTCCTTACCATATTTACATACCATCTCTACTATAATAGTTGTGTGCATATTGGCAGTATTAGGAGTTTAACCACGTTTTCAATACCGAAAACTGGGAAACGTGGCATACTATTTATACCTATATGTCACTGTACATTAAGGCATTCAACAGGATTCCAATAGAGAATTATCAAGTTTCGTTGCATATTTCTAGCGAACTTTGATATTTTAGCAAGGCATAATATATCATTACAATATAGACCATACTTGTTGTGATTGTTTTCATGGATAACATGATAAAAACAATAAACATTTGAATATATTTGAAATGTATACTGATATATATGTTTAATATAAAATTAATCTAACGGAAAATAAGCAATTCAGGGTCTTGTCAAGTTAAAAAAAAATGAATAGGATTGGCCAGACATCACCCACCCACCCCCTATCCATTTTTTTTTTAAAATGTACCAAAAAATCACAAAAAAAATTGACAAGACCCCTAGAAATGATATATTAAGGTGCTTTAGCAAAACATAAGAAATATATGAGTGTCTAACCTGTTTGTTGCTTTGTAAGCCTAAGAACATCACTTCCCCAAATCCTTCTGCCGTCATATAATGGAAAAACGAAATGATTGAGTCTTTCTCATATTTGTCATGCTGTAATAAACTCATATTCCTAGTTTCACATTCAAGCTGAGCTTCCGACCATGAAGTATGTCTAGGTATGAAATCAATAAATTGTTGTAAAAAAGAGTATGCGGAATATCAAATTAATTTGAATTTGGCTATTTTTTTACAGAACACCATTTAATTAACAGTTTTGATTAAGAAATGGATTGTACCTTGCAGAGTGAAGTTCAAGCTTTCCAAATCTATGAGGTTCACTTCCAAATGTTTTATATAAACCGACTGGGTGGTGTGGCTTAGCAATGTGTAAATATAAGTTACATTTTTCGGGTTGAGGACACAACGAGGGCATAATTGTAACCATGAATCCCATATGATAATAACCAGTGAATGTAGAGTGTCCAACCTTTAGTGTGTGCTCAATAATTGTTTTCCCGTCTGTGGCTCTCACAAAGACCGAGTATTTATAGTTTCTGCAAAGTACAGAGCACGATCCATAGCGCACAGTAACCACATGACCTATAACTTGACCCTCATTCACATTGTATATGAAGTCATGATAGTTTTTACTTTTGGGTAAGCGTTTGTTAACCGTGACAAAGTTATATTTGAGATTAAGACACTGTTGGGACAATGCTGGTATGCTGTTACTGATCTCCATCAAAATTCCAAGCTTCCTCTTTTCACACACAGATATCTTAACAAAAACTGATAGTTGCTTTCTCGATTTATATGTAGTACAAATTATATTAGATGTGATATTTCCAATTTCTAAATAATTAAAGTTATGGTGATTTCGTGAGGAAAGTAACTGTGTGCTTTTATGAGTGTGGGTGTTGTTGTTCAAGCCAAATGGCCAGTTTTCTGTAAACACTGTACTTATGTTATACTGGTATGTGAAATGTCTCCCTGTGTCAGTATTCACTAATCGGGGATCACACTTCTCTAGTGTATCCCGCAAAACCACCTCTAGTGCTGTAGGTCCTACAGATGGAGGACCAAGCTGAATTGCACAAATCTGTTGCCTTTTACTCACCAACGGAGGGCATACAATATAATGACATCCATTTGATGCATTAGCCTTAGCAATAATTTGTGGCTGATATAGTTTATGTGTAGGGTAACGCTCCATGTAAAGCGTACGGCAATTAGATGATTTCAGTCTCCCATCAAATGATCCATGTGAATATCCAGAGAACCATACTAAAGAAATATAGATGTGATCAGTTTCTGAATAAATTATAAATTTGTTTACATTTTCACAAAATTCAAATATTTCTCCTGTTTTACTAAATTTGATTAACAGTCCACCATATTGACATATATATAAAGGATTATTAGTCACAATGTTTGGTCCAGAAAATAAGAAACTCTTTATATCTAGAGCAATAAACGTGGCGGGGGTCTCGTGAACTCCTAAGCATACCTTGTTTTTCAATTTTTCAGATGTTATATTGAACAAAAAAATACGATAACAAGGAGGCAAATTTTCAAACCCCTGCTCAAATGTTATATTAATATCTGATGACAAATTAATGTCTACGAGTAAGCTTATAAACGCCCAATATGCTGATGTTTTGGCAGATATATCATGATATATTTCTGTGTTTGTAAAGTCAATTATAGTCCTTGATAGAGATCCCGGACCATCGTGTATACTAAAATATCCCTTTACTGGACCTGATGCTTTCACATACATATATATGCAACTATCATGGCTTGTCATGATATAAATTTGAATTGAACCACTACTTTTTCCAAGTGCAGTAGATCCAAGTTCACCATATTGTGGATATAGTTGTTTTATACTTATGATCTGTTTGATCCATTTGTTTTCCAAACTGTAGAAGAATAAAGATAGGTTGTAGTCAAGGTTATTAGTTATTGCCAAGTAAAGATGTGCGTTGTTAGATGGTATGATCATCACCCATGGGAAACGGCTTCCACAAAATATGTCACTAGTGACTACGTCATACAAAACAATCAAGCCATGTTCATCACAAGATATGTGCCTAGATATTCTGAATTTAAATTTCAACACTGATAAATGTATCATGTGGTTAAGTATAACTTGTAGAACCAGTTTAGTTGTAAACGATCTGTTAAGTCGTTTATTCATTGAAAAAGCACCACAATATATGAGCTCGGGTGGATACAAGTCAGACACGTGCTTTATTTGTAATCCATTGTTTCGCAAGAGACAACGAAACAAGCAATTGTTGATGCAAACAAAAAGCTGATTGTATTTTATCGCCAAGGATGAATATTGTGTATGTTTGACACAGATGACGAGGTCATTTATCACATGTGTTTTTTGTATGACCTGCCTTTCAACAAGGCCGGATAGGTACATCGCTCTGACCGGGACAAGAAGTATGATGGACATGACACATCGCCACGTAGTAATCATACCTAAAATATGATGCTGTATATTCCTGTGAACAAAACCACTGAAAGAAAAAACAAAGGTTACATATACGCATTGAATAAAAAATGTGTAACAAAATTACAGCAAGCTATTTATGCATAAATAAGTACAAGCAAGCAAATATCTATGGATCTAGAAAAAAATCCTAAAATAACTGGAAAATATATAATATTTCTTCTTTTTTTGAACAAAATTGATTTGTGGGTCTTCTGGTCATAACAGTGAGATTTCAGCAATACATCTTACCAGTAGATGCATGAGAATCATCCACATATACGAACTATGAGGTTTACCAATACCGCACATTATAAATTTCAGTTATGTGCTGCTGCAACCGATGCTTCAAACAATGAATTCACTAATCAGTGAAAATTATCTTTAGATAAATCATTAGGAAATTAGCCAACTAAAGTTTGCATCTGTTAATTCCATAGTTGTAACCTGAGTTGACAAAAGTTTATTTGCATATTCTTTCACAACATTTGATGCTGTATATGTGCTGGTTTCAGGCTGCATTTTAATTTGAAATATTTTACTTTGATAATTGAGATGTGTATTTACTGTGTAAGTTTAAATATCAAGGTTAATGAAGGTCAGAGTAGTCAGGTAGCTTAGCATCACATTAAAGGAGCGAGCTGAAGAAAGCACCATTTTTTTATAAAGTTCATCATATACGCATCAACTCGTGCCATTATCCAGAATACATTTTAGACACTTAAGAGTGGAGAAACCAATAACTTTGTACTACAAGTGAGATATAGGCATACTGCTATTTTTTTAATAATTGGTGTCTACCATAGCGGTTTCAGATTGATGGACCGAAATGTTGGTGTCGTCTAAGACAGCGCTGGGGATGGTCGATGTAGTAAAAACCGAGATGGTGACCATAAGAGTAGCAACATAGCCACCAAAGAGACACGAGCGTGAAATAAATTTGCATAACATTTCTCAGAATTAGGTCAAATTGGTGATATTGCCATCTATCACAGGGTTTTCAGATATGCCTCCCGACATAATGGTAAATGTAGCGGAATTAGTTCACCATGCGGTACACCATCAAGTATATTAAGTAGTGATTCGGTGTGTGTACAATATTCATGTAATAGCGGTAAGGTTAGGGGCCGATATAATGTTACATTGGCCAGCACGAAACCACCCCCTTAATAGCAAACACATACGTTGAACTGAATCGGCATAATGTTGGACCAATACTGCAGACGATGGGCGGCATTATTCTGTCATTGGATCTATGCCTCGTGTTAGCTGAGATACTGGGTTAGATGTCGGATACTGGGTCAAATCGGTTACAGTAAAGTCTGATGTTTTTAAATATTATTTTATTTTACCGCATAGCGCGATGTATATCACTGCATGTGATGATTTACGATACAATAAAATAAAGTCTGATATTATCTAGTAACACTTTGACTATATTTTGAAATGTCCATGAGATACCTAATAAAATAATGCAAATGTTTTTCAAGAAAATCACGGAAAATCCAAAGAGCGAAAACGATTTACATCACTGAATTTGATGGTTATACCGAGTACAATTTCTCACGGTCTTGAGAGAGCGTCTTAATGGCGGGCCAAAGGCTCTGATGCTGGCTCACACTTAAAAGCACCATATTGAAATAGAGTTCTATTTTTTCAAGTGAGTGACATTCTCTATACCGGTACCGATATTAAACATGACATTACATGCAGATATCATCCATATCACACAAAGTAATAACTTCTAGATATGTCTAACTGATATGAGACAATACACGCTGTACTGTGAAATGTATCTATGATCACTTAAAAAATAACAATAATTTTAAAAGTATTCCTCACTTTTTTCTATGATAACCGTTATCTGCCACTTGGTACTTTTAATGTCCTGATTATATAGACAGTATGTCTTACTCCGCTGTGAGCAGGTTTGTTTTGGTGGGGCAACAATATTAAAAAACAACAAACTTAAATCCTTAATAACTCAGTAACCGGAGCAGTAAAATAAAACACCATTCTCCATGGATTAATCGTTTGAATGAAATAAACAAAACAGTTATGCAGCTTTAAGACCATGATGGCGGCCATAAGGCAAACAACACCTTTAGTGTCATGACCTAAAATAAATGTGTATAGCTTTTACTGAAATGATCAATGGTTTTAGGGACTATATTAGTATTTTTAAATGTGCCAGACATTAAGGGATCATCATAAACAAATTAGGACATAGCGAAGGGATCAAAGACAAAGATAGCGGCCTACAGTAGGAGACAGTAATATGGTCGTGACAACATAACACATTGTAAATATTGTTTTAAACGGGTTATTACACCTCTTCTCTCTTGTGTAGAACGCATTGTACATGTTGTAGCTGTCGAATACAGCATGCATAATGGTTCTGGCAATGCAGTGAAATGTCTAAAGAAAATATATTTTCAATTATTTTTCAGGGTTAAAAATGACCTAACGTTAAATACAAATTCCAAATACAAATACCATATTTCCCCTGGATTAATTATGAACATCATTATATTTCCTTTACGTATAGTTATTTATCTATATGTAGAAAACGCTTATTCCACAATTTAAGACCTGTAACCTGTGATGAACCTTTGTATATTCACAATCATCAATTGACTGATCATTCATAATTTATCAGAAATTATCGGATAATTATTAGATAATTATTAGACAATTGAAGGATTTTGTGTCAGATAAGAAGCAGACAGTAAATAATGCTGGCCACAATGCTCACATTTCTTTTGATAATGACCAACAAATTGTCCCATCAGTATTATTATTATTATTATTATTATTATTATTATTATTATTATCATTATTATTATTATTATTATTATTATTATTATTATTATTATTATTATTATTATTATTATTATTAAATTAGTAAATAGTTATCAGAGGGTCTCGCCAGCAACTGCTTATACCCAGCAAAAAGATATCTTCACCAAATGTTGGTACAATGTTGGCCCATCGTCTACGACGCTGGCCCGACATTGTACCAACAGTGGGTGAACGTCTCGTGTTAGCTGGGTAAGCACCCCTCCCTGGCCATTCCCTAAAACACATCAGAGGATTATACCAGAATGATAATAACCAGCAATAATAACCTAGATAAAAAAAAATCATTGCGACCTTCATTACACTTTGGTGTGATCCACAACTTCAACAATTATTTTCAATAAAAGTATTCAGAATTATCGTGCTTTGAATAGCATTATTGATAGAAGGTCTTCTTAGAAGGTTTTCTTAGGGCTACCGTTAGTGAATGTGATTATAAAGGGGGGATTGCGCATAGCAAAACACAGCTCCGCTATCCCTGGGTTGGATAGTCCCCAGAGTACCAATAAGTGACAGCAACTCCATTTATCCCTAATGAGAGACATATTGTCAACACTCTATTGCCAGTAATTCAAAGTCTTACCACGACCAGCATCAGTGCCCCCGCGCTGATGCGGGATATGCATTGATAACGCTGTTGAACAGAGGAAGCAAGATACATCACTGGCAATCCCACCAAACATTAATAATAATAATAATAATAATAATAATAATAATAATAGCTTTTTTTCACGAGGGTAAACCCAATGAGCGATAGCTGATCTGCCTTGGGGCCCTCAACATAAATACAAAACACACATAAATATACAATATTTCAAAATTAGAAACAAAATCGCATTTCTGCACATGTTATGACATAGATATTTCCGTACATATGACATGTGACAATACATAAAAAGAATAATAATAACAATAATATATTTTCACACATAAGCTACATACTGAAAAAAAACAGTATTAAAATAATATTCTGGTGACGTTTAAAATAAAATTACAATGCGTTGGAAATATAATGACATACGACACAACATTAAATAAATACACAACATTAATTACATAACAATAAAATTCACATTGACCGTTTAAGTATTTAGTACATAGAATAAATAACATTGCAGAATGTAACATACCATGAAATATAAAACTAACTATTTTGTATATGCTCAAAGAGTAACTTATGATACCCTACTTTAAATTGAGACAAAGATTCTGCATGTCTAATATCATTTGGAATTGAGTTTTATATACTAACACCTAGGTATGACAGGAATTTAGAATGTGCTCTTGGAGTATCAATGGGAAGCTGCAGCTTCCCATTGATACTCGCTGCTGACTAGTGTTTCCATAACATGCAGTACAGAACGCAACAGACGGAACAGATCCCTAATGACCCTCACCAGGTGGAGACGAAAAGTACAACCATTGGCAACCATTCCAGTACACCTGAATGTGTGAGTGAGTGTGTGATTCAGTTGATGAAAGCATAAATGAGAAAGGCTCAGCATGCAGCAGATTATGATTCGGCAGATCCAAAACGAAAAATCCTTTGCATACAATAAGCTACAAAAAACGCCTTAACAAATTTTATTTTTCTAGAAATGTAACCAGACTATCTAATAATTTGTGAATAATATCAATCGCATTGGTAAGATTAGAGCGTGTTTGGCCTAATTGCAATTTAAAGATCACAATATAGACTATTTTGGCTAAAAATATTAATGTGGGTGACAAACATACCTGCCAGAGAAGACTATTTATAATCTTTGTTGATTGATATTGGCATGGATGTAATATATTCAACCTGTTATGATGCCGTAGATTGTGTGTGGTATTATTATCTAATCCAATCAACCATACTATCACAACCGATATCAAAATTCTAATTGAATTCAAATTAAATGTTGTGAGTGGATGCTTCGAAATTAATGATCAATAATGACGGAATGTTAACCTTGAAGAATGCTATAGTTAGCATTTTTTGATAATTAGCATATTTTATAATAACATAATAAGTACATGCAATCGCAATAAAATAGGCTGAGCTACATGAATTCGAGTGAACGACTGAGTGAGTGAGTGAGTGAGTGAGTGAGTGAGTGAGTGAGTGAGTGAGAGTGAGTGAGAGAGAGAGAGAGTGAGTGAGTGAGTGAGTGAGTGAGTGAGTGAGTGAGTGAGTGAGTGAGTGAGTGAGTGAGTGAGTGAGTGAGTGAGTGAGTGAGTGAGTGAGTGAGTGAGTGAGTGAGTGAGTGAGTGAGTTTAACGGAGTGAGTGAGCGAGTGAGGGAGTTATTGAGTTTGTGAGTGAGTGAGTGAGTGAGCGGTTGAGTGAGTGAGTGAGTGAGTGAGTGAGTGAGTGAGTGAGTGAGTGAGTGAGTGAGTGAGTGAGTGAGTGAGTGAGTAAGTGAGTGAGTGAGTGAGTGAGTGAGTGAGTGAGAAACAACATAACAAATATATCTATTCTATCACTAATGACAAATTTGTATTTATTCCTGGCCTTCATGCGGATATTGCAGGTCATTGCTAAAGGTTTGCTAGGTCATTGATACCTAGAATAACATCATTGCTACCATAAATGGATTATCTGCCCCAAAGTTAATCAGCTAATAAGTTAATAAGCTACAACAAATGCCTTAACAAATTATACTTTCTGGAAATGCAGTCGGACTATTTAATAATGTGTGTATCATATCAATCACATTGATAAAATAAGAGTGTGTGTACTTACAATTTCAAGATGTATATTACTTTAGCTAAACATATTCATGTAGATAACATTTTGCCAAAGCCGACTATTCGTAATCTTTGTTGATTGATATTGACATGGATGTACTATATCCAACCTGTTATGATGCCGCAGATTGAGTGTGGTATTTTCATCAAACATACTATAAAAACAATATCAAAATTCAAATTAAATTCAAATTATATTTTGTTATTGCATGCTTAGAAATTAATGAATGATAATGACGAAATGTTAACCTTCAAAAATGATCATATGTTATAATTGCCATGTTTTATAATCAGCTCATTTTTTAGCAGCATAATGAATATATGCAATCAAAATTAAGTAGGCTGAGCTATATGTGATTCTAGTGAGTGAGTGAGTGAGTGAGTGAGTGAGTGAGTGAGTGAGTGAGTGAGTGAGTGAGTGAGTGAGTGAGTGAGTGAAACATAAACGACACAGCAAATATATATATTTGATCACTTATGAAAAAAGTTGTGTTTATTTCTGGTCTTCATGCGGATATTGCAGGTCATAGCAAAAGGTTTGCCAGGTCATTGATACCTAGAATTACATTATTGATAACAGAAATGGATATCTAACCCAATGTTAATCAGACACGGCAAATCACATGTAGCTATTTAGTAGACTATTTATTACTTTGTGAATCATATCAATCACATTGACAAAATAAGAGCGTTTGTACTTACAATCTGCAGATCACAAAATATACTATTTTAGTTAAACATATTCATGTAGATGACAAACTTATCTGCCAAAGACGACTATTCGTAATCTCTGTCGATCGATATTGGCTTGGATGTACTATATCCAACCTGTTATAATGCCGCAGATCTGGTGTGGTATTATTATCTAATCCAATCAACCATACTATCCCAACCGATATCAAAATTTAAATTAAAATGAAATGAAATTTTGTAAGTGGTTGCTTAGCAGTTAATTAATTATAATGACGAAATGTTAACCTTGAACTATAGTAATATGTTATAATTAGCATTTTTTACAATTATCTTATTTTATAATAGCATAATGAGCGAGTGAGTGAGTGAGTGAGTGAAACATCCGACCTGATGATGTGAGTGAGTGACTTAGTGAGTGAGTGATTGAGTAAGTAAGTGAGTGAGTGAGTGAGTGATTGAGTGAGTGAGTGAGTGAGTGAGTGAGTGAGTGAGTGAGTGAGTGAGTGAGTGAGTGAGTGAGTGAGTGAGTGAGTGAGTGAGTGAGTAAAACATCCGACCTGGTCATGATTCTAACCCAGTAGGCCTATATCCGAGTTTCGAGCCAACTGGATCGAATTAGCCATGGGATGGTCATTCAATGAGTAAAATACGTTAGAGATGCGGCTGATTTGTCATACATATTTTAAGCTAACTAGAACGAGAATATAGCTTCACTGTATTATTGAAAAATAAATTTACTGTCAAGTACATATTTATTGTGCTGAATAATGCTAAATTCTCAATAATAAAACATTCAAATATTTTATTTTGCTAATTAAAAATATATAATTGATTGTGAATCATATATAATATATCACAGAGCATACTTCATATTCTCCAGAATATACCCTACCATGACTTAAGTGAGGGGGGGGGGCTAATCTGGACGGTTACACCTGCATGGAGTCTATGTATTGTGTTGCCTGACAATGTAATGCAATGCAGTAACGTTACATTGTAATACAGTAAATTTGCTCGTTTTTTTAATATTTCTGCACGAAGGTCAAGCGCTGAGATTTACATTATTGTATCATTTGTGGCCTCGCTCAAGGTCCACGCGTACACGTCTGTTGGCATACATAGAGTGGGGAAGATTTGTGGACTCTAATCGGGGGAAGTCAATAGGGTTAACTAAATTTTAAATGTCCATTAGCCACCATCTAGGTCACGGCCTATGCTTACTGCAAAATATGAAGTTGATATGTAATCCATATAAACCATCATTCTACGCCATTTGGACCAAGTGAAGTCAAAATAGCATCAGCCAATGAAATAGAGGAGTTGTCAGCCCCCATTGAAAGTGAAGTATATTCTTTCTTAATCTAACAGTTACTATGGATACATAAATCACCGGATGTGATAGGAATTATAGTAATAGTAGTAGTAGTATTAGTAGTAAATCATTGCTTTACATCACTTTTCGGCAGGTGGAGGGGTGGGTGCACGCATACACCTGTTGCTGCCTGTGTCTGTCTAGGTCTAAACACAGTGCTCAATGTAACAAAATTACTGCACCCTAACATCTTACTAGAAATTGTTAATGTGGTAGCTTGCATTGATCACAGGTTTGCAATTGTATGTGGTCCTAGAAATTGGCTGGCGAGTTACCAGATAACGTACATGCGAGTATGGTTTACTATGTTAGGCAGTCTGTATATAATAGGCCTACATAGTTACAACATAGGTCTGGCCCTAATTCTCAACGCCACTGCACTCCAGATATATTTCTGTCTATGGTTTTCCATAGGTTACCTCTATAGTTCATCATGTTAAGCAGTGTGTACATACATCGTAACAACATAGTCATGATAGTTGTGTCCGTATTTTTTAACTCAGCTGCGACTGTGTTGACATGTCTATGTACAGATATGTTTTTTTACGGTTTCCCATGACCAAATATTTTTCATTTTATGGTTTATCTCTTTACCAGTTTATCGTGTTTGCCGGTCTGTGTGCATGCATAGTGATAAGATAATTGTGGCCGAATGTCTTAGCTCCACTTCAACTGTGTTTACCTGTTTATGTGCAGATATGCTTTAACTCATAGACTACGGATGTCGACTGCAAAAGCCTATTTAGGCAGTTTTGTTTATGTGGAGATATATTTCCTTTGTCAATGTACCTGTAAATATATTAATGGATGTAATAACACCACTTTATTTAAGGCTGGTACACTTGTGACCGTCATCAAAACGTTGTACCCATCTACATCTATAGTGTGCACTTTAGGTTTTTATTTTAGATTTGCTGATTTGGCACTGCCTTTTCTTAAGCTGATAGAGGTAGCAAAAAGTATTACTCAATCTTAACCCACCCCATTAATTTTTAGATTTCAGGTTTTTTACCCTTATTCCCATTATGTACCACCCTTCCTTCTAACCCTTCCCTACACCCACTAAAAATAACATTACAGGTAATAATCTAGTGAAGATAAGAGCTTGTCTATCAGTGTTGGCTTCCCATACACATGATGACGTCACGCCCAGAAGACGATCTCTCAGTCCCACTTGAACACAGACCATTGAACGCAGAACACACTCGAACATGACTCCTAAATCCCTAAGAGGTGAGTAACATGCTTCTGCACTGATTAGTTCAGTAAGCTGTTTTACAACACAATTTATTGGGATTTACCTTTTGGCCACTTGGAGATAATGTTCATTTATTAACATGACGCCGGAACAATTCTCTATAACATCTGAATAATATCAGCAGATTTAAGTTACGTTATTGTGCATGTTGTACTGCAAGCATTTGAACAGTTTGAAATGGTGCATGTAAGGCATACCTATTCAATTATCCACAATGATGACGACAGTACCAATACCATCCAAATATATAAACCAGTTTGGCCAGAGCAAAATAGAATGTTTAAAAGAATAACTAGAACATATGGTCGTTGCTAGAGGGAGGTAAGGGATCACAATGATCAGTGATTATTCTCCCCTCTCCACGTGTCGCCGGTCTTCGTGATAAAGACGCAGGTGCGTTAACCCTTACAGTGCTGGGATAGACTTTAGTCGTCAGAATTGACGACTAAATTCGATCCCCGCACTGTAAAAGAAAAAAATATTTCTAATGGTCGTAGACCCATAAGATGGGTATTCAAATGAATCGGAAAGAGCCAACTAAGACATTTATGATGATTTCAGATTGAAAAAACCCCATTTGGTTGCGTTGTTTTTTACAAATTAATTCCGCACTTTAAGGGTTAAAGTGCGGTAAAGTGGTTGACAGTGGGTCTTCAGCCAGCAAACACGTGAAGCTAAACCAATGATGGCTCCATGCTGGTCCACCATCCACATACACTGACCTATGTCACAGTACGTTACCCACTGATCTTCTTCGTAGCATTTGCTAATATTCAACACCAGGGGTCTCTGTCGTCTGTTACGTCACCGTCTGCCAACCAGCAGCCAGCAATTCATAAATCAGGCATGAGCGGTGAGGTAGATCGTGATTTGTCTGCTTTGTTTAGATGTACATATTTGTCAAAATATGGGAATCTGTACAGGCAGCGCGCGGCATGCAAGCCTGCTGTTAACAAGAGGATATCGAAGAGTGTCCTACTATCAATGTTATATTTATTTATAGTTATTTTTAAAATTATGAACTAAGCTCAATCTTTACTGTACGGTACGATATTATATCAGTGCATATTCAGCCTAGATAATTTTATCTCATTTTCTGAAGCGTCAGTGCTAATAACATGAATTGAGTTATTTTACACTATCTTATCTAAGAATTTTAGGCCAAGCTGTGGGGTTTTCCATCTGGATGCGGTAGGACAAAACAGTGGCGGTGAATGTTCTTAGCCCTGGTGGTGAATATTAGCTAATCTGGGGATGATTACTAGTGTCTGAAGTTAGCAGAGACACCGGTTAAACGAGTGAACCATCTGCAATGGTTGCCTATTTATAGGGGAGCCGAGGCTAGTTGGAACAAAATTGAAAAAAATGATTTAATTTTTTATATGATGAAGTTAGGAAACTGATATTTTTGTCCCGAAGTTTTCAACTGTATATGCTATTTTTAGCATACATTATTCTCAAATTGAAAACAAAGTAGAGTCAGAAGAACATATTAAAGTTAGATTTTTCTCTGTTCGAACAAACCCCATACCTGGGGTTAGTGCGAACTTGGGGTGGGGTATATCTGAACAGTGTTGGATGTACCAGATATTTGGTGGGGTTAGTCTAAACAGTCGACCTAGCCCCATTTTATTTGTTCTTTGTTCGAACAAACCCCACATGGATGTATTTTGAAAAACTTATTTTTAGAACTAACATCATAGAAGGCAACCTAACATGTATAAAAGATTGTTAACTTCAGTTGTGGTACTACAAAGATAGGAGTTGAAACTGTCAGGCTCAATGGCAAACACTTAGCAAAATAAAATTTTGTGCGATAGCAAAAAAATACTTTTGACCCCTGTGTTTCTGCTTTTTCATAATTTGTTTTGATAATAAAACCTTCGAACATTAAGTCCAGGGTACTGATACATTCCTTCACTGGGAGGCAGCACAGAACGAAAATACATTTACTGTCAGAATTATGGGTACTGTTCTGACTAACCCTTGTGCGAACTAGCCCCAGTCGCCCCTAAGCCAAAACCGTCCCAACATCTCGTGTCTGTATGGTTTGACCTCAGGTGTGTTCAAGATTTTTTTGATTTTTTTATTATTGATTAAAATGTACAATACAAATACAAATTATGTATTATCAGTAAATAAATTGTTCATTTAAAAGCACATTCATTGAAGCCGTTGCCGACTCATTGTAAAAGAACAAAGAATCGACATCGGCCCAATGCGAGTTACTGACACAGTCATGTTCACAGAAAAAAAAACTAGTACTCAGTGAACGCGAGACACTGTCACAATACCAGATCAATGTCGGGCCATAAACGCTGGCCCGGCACCGAACTAACACCATGCCAGCGTCTCCCGTTTTCTGGCTATGTGGTATGGTATCACAGTTGACAATACATGACCCACCAGACACAAGGCGGTGAAAGCAACGCCGGTTCAACGCCGGTCCACTATCGACGACACCGAACCAACGCCAAAGCGATTCAACACCCTGCGCCTGCTGGGGAAAGAAGATAATTTTGCTGTTGGCTCAGCGTTGGTCGATAATCGACGACGCTGAACCGACGCTAAAGTAACACCTATTCAACACCCTGCGCCTGCTGTTGGTATAATGTCTGGCCACTGCCGGAAAGATGTCCAGCCACCAAATCAGGACATGGTCAACCGTCGTGCGTTTTGCCCAGCATACACAACACGCCAAAAAAGGAGGCGGGGTCAGTGCTGGGCCAGCGTTTGCAGCGCTGGCCAAACACCGACCCAACAAATGGCTCGATTCTTGTGTATGCAGTGCCACCAGTATATTATTTATTATTGTAACGCTGAATATTATGCTTGTAAAATATTGTTATTACATAATTCAAATATAATAGGGTTCAGTTGTGTATGCCTCTCTGGTCTTGAGAGCCAAGATCAAGCGTTCTAGATCTTGACCCGCGAGGCCGGCTGCCGTGACCTCACCAATATTATGGTGAGGTCACAATAATATTATGGTGAGGTCACTACATTTAAAAGACACAACAACACAACATATTACCACTCACATGCACGGATATAAAAAAAACAAAAAAAAGTATATCACCTGATCACGGCATGCATGTGTGTTGGAATATATAGTTATAGCTGCAGGCAGATATCTTACTTATCACTCCTCCTTGCGAAAACGGATGATGTATATTACACTTGTAAAAATCACGAAAAAGGAGGAATACATAAGTGCAATAACTGTAATTGGGTTTAGATGCTGTAATAACTTGATATAATTTACATTCTCTTGAGTTAATTAAAGAAATTACATAAGATGATTTAATTAATACTTTAAAATTACTTTGACGTACTAACAATGCTGAAAGATTAGATTTTCGAGGTGTGAAAACCCCTTCGCTCTCAAGGTCATGTCTAGCCATTGATTGTATCGCCTAGACTGTTATATGGGCCACACAATCAAGGTTCTAACGCACTAGACACTGACCCGAGATCAGCCTTTGTGACCTCACCAATGTTATGAACAAGGACACCCAGCAAACACGACACATCAACCCAAAGCCGGTCCAATGCTGGGCCAGCATCGTAGACGGTGGGCCAATACCGGACCAACATCGGGCGATGAATCGCGTTTTCCGGTCATTCCTTGCTTTGGTGAGGTTACAAAAAAAAGGCATCACAACTAAATATATTGCCACTCGCATCCATGTCATGTGATATATCACACCATGAACACGATGAATGTGAGTAGTAATATATCCAATGTCAAACAGAGACTTAATTTATCACACCTCCTTACGAATTTTTTATATAATTATGAAACAGTAATTATATAAAAAGCAAAAGTGGAGGATTAGTTAATTGAAGTAACTGGGAAATAAAGCCTGTATATAAACTTGTAGTCAATACCATACTAGGAATGTTTTGACATATGTTCTAAAACAATCTCGAACGTTTTTTGTATATTTTCTTTAAACCAATGCAAATGTTTAAAAGTAGCATACCTGTATAACAATTCCCTTGAAATGAAGTGATACATATTTGTATGTACTCTGTCTGTATTATTCATTTCGCCTATTATATATTCTTTATAAATTATATAACTGATCAGAGTAATAATAAAATCTGGTATAGAATGATGTCCACATATGATATGGATAGGTCTAATATTTACATTTAATACATCATTTAGAGATTGCCATATATGCCTTATTTGTCTACATGTGTACAACATATGGATAATGTCTTGGTTTTCTTTACATATACTGCAACTACTAGTTTCTTTCAATTTCCATCGTTTTAAATTGGTTCCACATGGTAGTATATTATGTAGTAGTTTAAAATTAAATTCTTTTAATTTATTATCAGGAATTATAAGAATTTTCTGTTTGTAAGCATCTTCGAAATTTAAATTATTGTTTATATTTGAGAAGAAAAATTTCCAGTAGGTTTCGGAAGTAGGGATATGGTTCTTTTCTGTGCCCATATTATAAAAATCTTTTGCAGTATGATTACATGGTATATCTGTTTCGTTATCAGTTCTGGGCGTCGGAATATTATTCGGGTTTTGTTTTAGTATTGTTTTTATTGCCTTTTTTATTACAAGTATTTCACAAAGGTAATTTGTTCTATGTTGTAGTTTCTCATAAATATATACTTCATCAAGCTCTGAGCTAGTTATTTTCAAATCTGTTAAGAATATTAATCCGCTGTTTATCCAAGATTCAAAGAAAAGTGACATGTTTATTTTTTTATCTTTGTTAAATATTGTAATATTATTGTTGCCCCATAAGGGTATTTTATTTTTATCTAGGTCTTCACTTTTGTGAACCGAAATAAATGCTTCAACAATCGATCTGTAGATAGGTGGCAGTTTTTCAAGGCATGATATCATTTTAATGTCACGAATGCGCATATAGAATAAAAGGTTATTTTTCAAATAGCTTGACAGGTATTTTCTCGCAAAAATCGTCCAATTTTCTTCCCATCCGTCTAGAATCCGTTTGACCCACGTGGCCTTTAATGATCGACACATTAAATTTAGATTTATCATATTTAAACCGCCTTTGCTAATTTTGGAATATGCTACCGCTCTACGAATTTTGTCTCTTTTACCCCATATAAATTGGAAACTTATCTTTTCTAATTGTTTTAAGAAATCTTTCTCTATTGTAGTATTCATCATTAGATAAGTAAATTTAGATAATATTAAGCTTTTGAGAACAATAATTTTCCCCATACTGTTAGATTACGACAATTCCATTTTATTATTTCTTTTTTGGCTTTGAGTAGCTTTTCGTTCCAATTTAATGTATCACAGTTAGTTTTCATATGCCCAATATATAATCCTAAATATTTGAAAGGTTTATCTGTTATTTTTATTCCCTGGAAAGTACCTGTATTATATTTATTTGGACCTAATCGGATTCCAATAGTCTTGTCTATGTTTAGGTTAAGGCCACTGACTTTGGCAAATTTTTGAAGCTCTAACATTGTTTCCTTTATCATATCTATATTTTTTAGTATGATTACAGTGTCATCTGCATATTGAGTTACTTTTATGTCAATTTTCTTCCCATTGTGATTTATTTGTATTCCTTCTATGTTTTTGTTGTTCCTAATACTTATTGCTAGCGTTTCTACGATTAATATAAATAAGATTGCGGATATTGGGCAGACTTGTTTAACGCCTCTTGAAGGATGTATATTTTCTGATAGGTATCCGTTGTTTTTTATATATATTTCACTCTTTTTGTACAAAGTTTTGATCCATTTGATAAAATCCGGTCCAAAATTGTATAATTGCAAGCATTCGAAAAGAAACTTATGTTCAGCTGTGTCGAAAGCTTTTTCATAATCTAAACTTAACAATACTCCATCGAGGTTTTTTTCATTCGAAAATTCAATCACATCCTAATCGTATGTTCTGGCCAATAAATCGGTTCTTGATATAAGCTGTTTGATCGGGGCTTATAATTTTGCCGATCACATTTTGTAATCGATTGGCAAGAGTAAATCCAATAATTTTATAATCAATATTACTTAAACTAATCGGGCGATAATTTTTGAATTCTTCTTTGTTTCCTTTTTTGAAAATAAGTGTTATTACTGATTGTTTTTGAGAGTGAGATAGTTCATCATTGTCGAAACATTGGTTAAAATTTTCCACAAGATATTTCCCAAAATATGGCCACAAAGTTTTATAAAATTCTCCTGGTAATCCGTCTAATCCTGGTGACTTATTAAGTTTTATTTCTTTGATTACCTGATCGCATTCGTCGGTAGTTATTTTTCCTTCACATATAATTTGTTCCTCAGCGTTAAGCTTGGGAATATCTATTTTATTCAAATAATCTTTAATGTTTTTAGTCGTAGGTTTAGTTGAATTGTATAGAGTGTCGTAGTAGTTCTCGGTTACATTAAGAATATCTCTGTTGTCGTGAACAATTTCTCCGTCTTTATTTTTTATTTTATAAATAGTATTTGCAGTTTGTCGGCTGTTTTCTAATTTTGGAAAGAAAGATGTATTTTTTCCCCTTTTTCTGCCCACTGAAGTCTGGATCTAATCTGGGCTCCTTTTACGTTTTCTAAACATAATGTATCGTATTGTTGTTTCATTAAAACCCTTTGTTCTATCAGTTCGTTATCGTTTGGATTTTTTGCAATTGTTTGATCTAAATCATCAATATCTTTTTCTATCTCTGTTATGGCGTTCTTCTTTAATTTTGCGGCTTGTATACCATATTGTATGCTAAATTATTTTACGCGTATCTTATATAGATCCCACACTAAATATTTTGGACAATTTTTGTATTCGTTTATAGTGTCTCTAAAGATGTTTTTTATGTATTTTATGTACGTGTCGTCAGATAAAAAAATTACAGTTGAGTTTCCAATAACCTTTACCTCTTTTTTGTGGGTTCAATTTGAGGTCTATAACCACAGCTTTATGATCAGGTACAGGTGCAGTGATCACATTTATTTTTGATAGGGAATTTATAAGATGATTAGATAGTAAAATATAATCAATTCGACTGCGTGCAGCATTTTTATTTTGTGGAATATAAGTATATTTTATTTCTGTGGGGAATAACGAAGTCCATGAATCTTTTAGATTACAATTGTTTTGAAAGTTAATGAAATGGTTATTACATTTTTCCATTATACCAGATGATCTGTCAGTTCGCTTCATTATACTATTCATATCCCCTCCAACTATTAAATGTGAATTAGTGGTTGCATAATGATTGATCCATTTTTCAGTATGTTTGAAAAACTCTATTCTTTTAGAACATATATTGGGTGAGTACATGGTGACGAGCGTGTAATCTTGGTTGTTAATTGTTACATTAATTAGAAATCGTCTACCTTCTTTATCAGATACACTGTTTTTAATATTCATGTCTAGATCTTTTTTAAACATAATAGCAATCCCTCTACTATGAGTTGAGTCTGCTACGTTGTTAATTATAGTACCGTCCCATTCTTTTTTCACTAGATCTATATATTTTTTATTTAAAAAAGTTTCTTGTAACATTGTGATATTAGATTTATGGTCTTCTAGCCATTTAAATAAAGATCTGCGTTTGGAGGATTTATTTATTCCTCTTGCATTAATGCTCACTACTCGTAAATTACTATACATTGTTTATCAGTAACCAGAATCATAGTCCGTGTGGATAATACATACATATAGGGTAGAGATCCGGCCGTATATCCATAATGATAACTCATGATCCGGTGTCACTTGCAGCGATCGGATAGTTTTTACCATCGTCTTTCCGGTATGTTTTTGTTTCTTTAGTATTAGGCGGAGTGGCTGATTGTTTTCGTTTACGCAGGAATTCATCAAGCGTATCTTGGTGCGTTTTAGATGACGTACATGTATCACTCTTTGTCTTACTGTGGTTGCGTGCCGGTGATGGAGCTCTGTTTGACTCCCGTCGCCTAGCGGGGGTACGATGGATTCGGCGGCTTCTATCACTTGATGTGTTGTCGTTTGTAGTAGCTGTAATCACTGAGTTTATATCGAGACTACTAGTTTGTGAACTAGTCAAGTCATCGTCTGGATCACATGTGATGGTATTGTCATTATTGTTCAGCGTCTCGTTGGCGTCAAACTCACTGATCATGTTGTATGTTTGAGTGTTCTCAATTGAGTCGTCGGCATCAGTCAGTGTATCCTTTTTGCTGTTACTGTCTGTATTACGAACATTGTTGTGGTGCCTTGTTTTATCTTGCAGTTCTTGTCGTATTTCTGCGGGTAACACTCCCAGCATATTGTTCCCTGGCCAAAAGCTGGGTTTAGTTATTTTTGTCAGTTTAAGGCTGAGACCAGTTCCCCAGTAAGGGTCAGTTATCGCTGCCGCAAACGGCATGTCTTCCGTTTCCATTATAATGTTTTTAAATTCCTCACACTGTTCTACTTTGACCCTCATCAGCTGTTTCTTAGTAGATGTATGCTGGCTATCCCAATCTTTGTCTTCTGATAGATGTTTTCCTATAGCTGTCACAATTCCAGCGTGCTTAGCGGTTTTGATATCTTTAGCTAAGTCTTTTTTGTCAAGGTCTGTAGCCTTACGCCACAGCCACGCTTGTTGTATGCTGTTGAACTTGTTATTAAATATTGTAATATCAGTGTTGTAGCAGTCGGATAGAGGCATCCTGTATGATGAGAAGGTAATGGGTTCAGGTCCGTTATTCAAACCAGGACAGTTATCAGCACCTGTAAAATGGCCTGGATCGTTGCAGCACTCACACATCTTTGTAAACTGTCCATCATGAAAAACTCGACATTTTTTGCCACATATAATAGCTTCTCTGTCAAGAATGGGTACAATAGGTGCTATTGCGTAAACGTATCTGTCCCCATTTTTGAAAGATGTTAATTGTCCATTATGGTCCCTTTCGTTTGCGTACCTAATATCACTAGTCATCTTTACAGTCTTGCTTTTCAGATAATCTTCAATTTCTTAACCAGCGATAGATATAGGGATATCTTTAATTGTGATTTTTTCTCTTCTGTCGAGAGGCTTTTGCTGTTTCGTAACAAAAGGGTTTTTGTCATATAGATTAACCCAAAAAGACTTAATATTCAGTTTCTTTCTCACGAGAAGCTCAAGTCTGGCTGCTCTTGTTTTGAAATAAATTCGCCATAATCCACAAACGTGTTGAGCTCCGTCTATACTGTTGTGTCCAGTTATTTTTGCAGCCGATACACAAACGTCGTACGGCTTGATGTCGAGTGTGTCGCTCTTAACAGCGTCTACCAGTTCATTGTGTTTGAAGAATAGAGGCTCGCAGCTCTCGCTAATTGGTGAGTCCATTGTGAATTGGTGTGAAATATTTACAGTGTTCAAATCGGTGCTATGTATAATATAATGATGGTGTGCATGAACATAATGTGTACAGTCAATCTCAAATCCTTTGTGCAATGTCAAAATAAAAAGTGCTGCAAAAATACAATTATCGTGTCTCGAAACGTAGAAATCCAAATATATCCAGTTCTTTAATGGTTTATATCCATCTGTGCACAAAAAAAGAGTGATAAAAACGGTTAAATCCGCCAAAAAAAGATCATAAATGCACAGAGCTGTCAGCAGGTGCTGTTGAACTCTGTGCTGCCGATCTGCTTCAAGATACCTTTTAAAAAACCCTTGCTAGTACTGATCTAGAAAATAACAAAAATACCTCACTATTTTATAATATTTGCCTTACCAGATTATCTGGTTGCACAACATGACCTTGTTGGTGATACCACTTTACATTAGTTGTGCGCACAGTGCACTTTTGCTATTTTTTTCTAAAAATGATGTTCTGTTGTGGGACATGCAAATTTACAGGGAAATGTGTTTAATTTCAAACTTAATTTAATAGCAGTGATCTGAGTTAAAATATAAGCTCAAACAATGCAGTTTCGACTAAATATCGTCCACCTGGCCGGTTGGTGTACCAGCAAGCGGCAAAACGGCAAAGGTTAACAATCTGAGTCTACACGCTGCCCCTCGGTCACGGAGACTCTCCCTTATATTAAATCTTTATCAGTGAGCAGGGAATAAACTTTTGCTTCTTTGAAACTTCAATGCCAGAGCAGGAGGTTGTTTCAGTGTATGGACTATTGTATATAGCGATATTTCAGTCACTGTACAAACACTGCTACCACCTAGCGAATAACTTTACATCTATATATATATCAGATTTCTAGATTGCACACACATAATTCTGCTTGTGTTGTGGTCAAACTGCCTTGTTGACGAAGTCGGTGCTTGTAGGTTTTACCAAAGAAATGTTTGCCCCCCCCCCCCCACTGACACGCAAAATTCAGTATCGTGACCTCAAACTGTTTGAAACATTCTTGAAAACGTAGACTTATATATGCGGTGCTAGCAGAACAAGCGTTAATATACAATGACATCTTACATTACTTTGCTATTTGTTACGTAATTAACCATTGCAACGCGGAAATAATTTTGCATAAACCATGGAGACCGAAGTCTTTTTTTTTCCATTTGAAATCATCGAAACTGTCTTAGTTAAGTCTTTCCGCTTCATTTGAATACAAATGTTATGGGTTTAAGGCCATTGCAAATATTTGTTTCAGTGCGGGGACAGTCTTTATACGTCAGAAGACGTATAAAGAATGTCCCCGCACTGAAAAGGTGAAGCCCTTCACTGCATTAAATCTGACATGGTGTAATGTTGACAAGTTACTGTGACGACAACCTTACAGATTACAGGATGTAAAGACTAGAGCCTTTTTATGGTCCGGCGGTGAGTTGGTGGACAGCCTGACAACAGATAAATAATGTGTCCAGGTTCTGTTCCCTCCTTACTGTACCGACCAAAAGGTGTCTCCTGAACGACTAATTAAAACGACACAATCAGGCGGAAATTATCAAATTATCTGTATTTTTATTCTGGCTCCTGGATCTGTCTAGAGGATGTCAACATGTCCATACACCAGAATTGCGTATGGTTTATTTATTTTTATTTTGTGTTGCGCATTTGACAGTTAAGCGTGAAGAAGGGACGAAATTTAATTTCGGACATGCCATTACAAAATAAGAAATACGGGAATGACTGATAAACTGGCATTTCGGCACACTTGCTACGTGTTTTTATTGCCATATTAATAAGCCAAAATAAAAATACCGATTTTTTAATGATTTTAGCCCGATTGTGCCGCTTTAAGGGAGGTATCAATAAAAAAAATAGGGGAATGAGAGATTGTATGATAAAATAATCCCAGGAGTACCCGACCTCTATATGCCATATAAATATATATGATCAATAACTATATTTGTGTGATGTGTGATGCACAATAAGAACCATATAATCCCAGAGCTAGGAGTTTTTTTTGTGTTGAAAGGTCCATACGATCTAAGAGTTCCACCTATAGTGAAATTTTGTGGTATAGTTCTTATTGTGTGATGCACAATAAGAACCATACCACAACCTTTCAGAACTGACACAACCCGCTTTGTAAGCATGCTTGTTGGATGATATGCACCAGGTAGCAAACAGGTAAGTAGGGTCGATAGAAAAGCCGATTGGTGTAGTATTATTATATATTATATGACATCCAATCAATCTAACAAAACCAATCCGTGGATCTGGAGCTGTCTGCAGCATAAGTTATATTTTAGTACCTAGCTCTAGTGATGGAGGCCCAGGAATAACAAAATACAGTCACAGAAGGTTGTGTGTGTAGGGGGGGGGGGGGGGGGTCTCACAAAAAAACAAAATTCAAAATGACCGCCATTCGTTTCATGAACAACATACCACGTGTCTTATCTAAACTGATTACAAAAAGGCCGTCCTTTAATTCCAGAATATTTGCTACATCCTGTATCGTTCCCCAAAATTGTCGTAGAAATATGAATAAAGCAGTTTTCAATGTTTTTTAACACATGCTTATATAAATGACACAATCATGTCAAAAACATCGCAAATTAGATATGGCCACCACCAACTGTTTTAAATTATAAAAAATGAGTTGAATTCGACACACAGTACAATCAGTATCCACCAAGCTCATTTATATGGAGAATACCACTTATGTAGTGTCTTAAAATTTGTGGTATTCAGCAAAAAGCGAAAAAGATTGTTTCTAATTTTTTTCTGAGTAGTATGCATTCCGCAAGTGTTCATCACAAATGCAGCATGGTAACTGTAGGAATTCCACTCCACCACTCGAAATTCTAGGACCTTTTCATTTAAATACAAATAAAAAGACACCAAAAACAGCATAGGTAGTTATGTGTAATTAACATATTTTAATAATCATCTGGGTACACAGGATATCATATAAACGACACCTCGTGTTGACTGGGTACACAGGAGATCATATAAACAACACCTCTTGTTCATGGGTACGCAGGAGGTCATAGAAACGACACCTCGTGTTGACTGGGTACGCAGCTCATAGAAACGACACCTCGTGTTGACTGGGCACGCAGGAGGTCATATAAACAAAACCTAATGTTGACTGGGTATGCAGGAAGTCATAGAAACGACACCTTGTGTTGACTGGGTACGCAGATCATAGAAACGACACCTCGTGTTGACTGGGTACGCAGCTCATAGAAACGACACCTCGTGTTGACTGGACACGCAGGAGGTCATATAAAAGACACCTCATGTTGACTGGGTACGCAAGAGGTCATAGAAACGACAACTAGAGTTGACTGGGTACGCAGCTCAGAGAAACGACACCTTGTGTTGACTGGGCACGCAGGAGGTCATGAAAACGACACCTCATGTTGACTGGGTACGCAGCTCATAGAAACGACACCTCGTGTTGCCTGGGCTCGCAGGAGGTCATATACACGACACATCATGTTGACTGGGTACGCAAGAGGTCATAGAAACGACAACTCTTGATGACTGGGTACGAAGGTCATAGAAACGACACCTCGTGTTGACTGGGTACGCAGCTCATAGAAACGACACCTCGTGATGACTGGACACGCAGGAGGTCATATAAACGACACATCATGTTGACTGGGTACGCAAAAGGTCATAGAAACGACAACTCTTGATGACTGGGTACGGAGGTCATAGAAACGACACCTCGTGTTGACCGGGTGCGCAGGTGATCATAGAAACGACACCTCGTGTTGACTGGGTACGCAGGTGATCATAGAAACGACACCTCGCGTTGACTGGGTACGCACGAGATCATAGAAACGACACCTCGTGTTGACTGGGTACGCAGGTGGTTAAGAAACGACACCTCGCGTTGACTGGGTACGCTGGAAATCATAGAAACGACACCTTATGTTGACTGGGTACGCAGGAGATCATAGAAACGACACCTCGCGTTGACTGGGTACGCAGGTGATCATAGAAACGACACCTCGCGCTAACTGGGTACGCAGGTGATCATAGAAACGACACCTGACGTTGACTGGGTACACACGAGATCATAGAAACGACACCTCGTGTTGACTGGGTACGCAGGAGGTCATAGAAACGACAACTCGCGTTGACTGGGTACGCCGGAGATAATAGAAACGACACCTCGTGTCGACTGGGTACGCAGGAGGTCATAGAAACGACACCTCTTGTTGACTGGGTAGGTAGGATGTCATAGAAACGACACCTCTTGTTGACTGGGTAGGTAGGAGGTCATAGAAACGATATCTCGTGTTGACTGAGTACACAAGAGGTCATAGAAACGACATATCGTGCTGACTGGATACGCAGCAGGTCATATAAACGACACCTCTTGTTTAGTGGGTACGCAGGAAGTCATATAAACGACACCTCGTATTGACTGGGTACGCAGGTGATCAGATAAACGTGATTATTCAATTGTCCTATTCAATTTAAGTGTTAGATCAGATGAAAAAAAAAAAATTACACTACAGGGCCTACTTGATAATAATGGAAAAGGCCTGTAGATGCAGTATCAGTTTTCGTGAAATTAATGAATCACACTGTCTTTGAAATTGCTCAACTTTCCCACATTTACAAATTAAAACATAATGTATTTTAGATCTGTAAAAATACTATCCTATAATCGATTAAAAAAATCAGGAATATATATATAAACCCACGAGGAATCTTGATACATCCAATAAATCAATCTTGTTCAAATTTGCTATTCATCTGTCTTATTTAAATCTACGTATAATACTTGGATATACTCACAATTCAATTTTACCATAATATTTTTATTATTTATCCAAAACAATACTTTTGTTCAACATCAGAACAGCCTTGTGATTAAGACATCAATCACAATACTTCGGGGCTAGGCTTTACTAAGCATTGTGGCAGTAGATAGCGTAGATATTTTGAGCATTTCGGCCGAACAAGTAAGTCAGCCAGATATGCAGGTTGGTTGTCTTTTAGGGTTCGAAAAGTTATTGGCATATTTCAAAATGAATGCGAAACTTGACAGGAAGCCAATGTAATCGTTTTAGAATTGGAACGGAACGACTAAATCGTGGGGCCTTGGTTACCACCCTTCAAGGCAGTTTTGCATATTGTGAAAAAGTGAGTTACAATAATCTAACTTACTACTGACGACTGCTACTGCAATTTGCTTGGCAAGATCTAAGGACAGAATTTTTCGAATTCGACGCAGGTCACTGATATGATAGAAGCATGTTCGGGATAAGTGCTTTTCGAAATGCAGGCTACTGTCGAATAGTACAACAAGATTTTTAGCTGATGTAGATGGATTTGTGTCTTGACCTAGAATTAAGCATGGGAAATTATTCAAGATTTTTTCTCGTTCAAGTTTGGTCCTAATAAGAAGGAATTCTGTCTTGCTAGGATCGAGCTTCAGCTTAGATCCTGTTATCCAGGCCAACACACCCATTAAACTATGTTGCAACTTCTCAAGAGATTCCTTAGCATTTAGAACTGATAGAGACATGTAAATTTGAGTATCATCGGCATAAAGATGGTGGTTTATGTCAAAACTAGAGATAATAGCGCTGAGTGGTGTAGTGTATAAAGTAAAAATCACTGGTCCTAGCACAGAGCCCTGTGGAACTCCGTATGAGAGTGACTTTATCTGACAAAGTGTCTTTAATTTTTACAGACTGGTGCCTATTTAGCAAATAAAAAAACAACCAAATTTGAGCCTGGCCAGATATTCCATACCAATCAGAAAGTATATCTGTTAATGTAGCATGGTCAATGGTGTCGAAAGCGGCCGACAAGTCAAGCAAGGTCAGAGTCGTAACTTCACCCTTGTCCATACTAATAATGATATCGTTATGTACTTTCGGTAGAGCCGATTCTGTAGAATGATGTCTTCTGTAGGCCGATCGTAATGGATTGGATAGATGGTTATTTTTTATATGAGCTTGCAGCCTATTGGCTACTATCTCTCTCCAAGATTTTGGAAATGAAACTTAAGTTGGATACAGGCCTGTAATTTTTCAGCTCGTTCACAAGAAGAGATGGTTTCAGTAGTGGTCCTACATGCGCTTCTTTAAAATTGTGTAGAAATGTACTAGTTTCTATTGAAATGTTAATTATGTCAGTGATGGGAGTTATTAATATGTCAACACAGTTTTTCAACACGCTTGTAGTAATGGGGTCCAGATGACATGATTTTGACGATGAGCTTAAAATAAGCTTTTTAATTTTATATTCTGACGCACTTTTAAAAACGTTCATTTTGGATCAAATTTCTGGTTTTTGCACTTGTGGAATATTCTGTACTTTATCTGGAAATTTTGAACGGATAGTTTCAAATTTATCCACAAAATACCTAGAAAAATGACCATAAAGTGATTTTACTGATGTGAATTCTGGCAGAGCAGGAGGTGGAATCTATGCAGAATGTTATTTATTAAATTCCAAAGGCGACGGGGATTGTCCGAATTTTCAGTAATAACATCAGCTAAATATTTCAATTTAGGTTTTGTCATCATCCAATTACACAAGTGGCATTGATGTGTGTAACGAGAACGATCTAGATGTGTGCGCGATCTGCGCCATGTTCGTTCGAGATTGTGGCAAAGGGTTTTAGCCTTCATTAGTTCCGAAGTCATCTATGGAGTTGGTAGTTTTCTGGGCAGGGTCTTTGTACTTACAGGAGCGTGTTTGTTTAAAATTGAGCTAAGAATAGAATCATGTTGACATAGTGCCGAGAGATCTTTCTCTGGTTTTTTTATTAGATCCAAATTGAGAATATCTGAATGAAACGATTCAAAATCTGTTTTGTTTATTTTTCGAAACGATATTTTTTCTTTGTTCCATTGTCTTACAACGGTCAATTTCTGATATGACCGCAAGATGATCCGAGATACCTGCTGCCGAAAAAACTGATTTGATAGAATTAGAAATGCGTTTGGTGATTAGCAGATCTAGCCAATGACCATGAACATGAAAATTAACATGCTGCTTGAGATAGAGACATGTGAGGATTTCATTGAATTTGTTGGTGTTTCCATTTGAGTTATCTAGATGTAAGTCGAAATCTCCAAATATATACAAATTGTCAAGGTTAGGTTGACCAGCGTTTTCGGACCAATCCGTACGAATATTATTAATATTGATATCAGCTCATCTCAGATATAGCTACGAAGTAGTCAGACCTGAGCTAAATACAATCGGCAAGTTTATATGTTAGTCATCATAGTTCATTTTTATTTATATTTATGTCCAGCTGAGCTCCGGTTACTATGACATGATGAGATTCAAAGTAATTAAAGCCTGTTAAATAGTTTATACTGAAATTTGCCTGTTTCAAAGTAGTATCTAAAATGAATTAATATGTGGTAAATAATATTTAAAGGAATAGTACATAAAGGAATTTGTGTGTTCTAAATAGTATATAAAAGAATTAGTGCGTGCTAAAAAGTATTTAAATACATTGGTGTGTGCTAAATAGCATTTGAATAAATTAGTATGTGCGAAATAGTATTTTTAAAATTGGTATGTGCTAAAGAGTATTTAATTTACTAGTGCGTGCTTATTAGTATTCAAAAGAAGTATTGTGTGTTTAATAGTATATAAATGAATTAGTGGGTGCTAAATAGTAATTCAATGATTTTGAGTTTTCTAAATAGTATTTAAAATAATTTGTGCGTGCTAAAAATTATTTCAATAAATTTTTGTGTGCTAAATAGTATATAAAGGAATTAGTGTGTGCTAAATAGTATATAAAGGAATTAGTGTGTGTAAAATAGTATTTAAACGAATTTTAGCGCTAATTTTTTTTTAAAATAATTAGTAGCGTGCTAAATAGTATTTAAAAAAACAGTGTGTGCTAAATAATACTTTTGAAAAATACATAATGGGACAATTTCTTTAATTTGAAAAAAATTATGACATAATTACGATTATTCTGACAATAATCAGTCACTTAGCGGCTGTTGTCATGTCACGTGTCTGTCATATATAGCGTAACATCATCCTCTCTAGTAGCACATCATTAAACCAACACAGGCTAAGTCTTTGTTTATAAGCATTTATCGCAGACTACACATCTCTTAGTGTTGACGCATTTTGAACTCACTCACTCACTCACTCACTCACTCACTCACTCACTCACTCACTCACTCACTCACTCACTCACTCACTCACTCACTCACTCATTCAACTGAGCGACAGTTGATGATGTAGCCATATAATCAATTAATAAGATGCCAGCAACAATATTTATTTAGATACATATGTAATTATGCATTTAACGTGTAGCAAATCATTCACATCGACATATGTATTTTGCGTTACATTCTCAGTTGCAGACCCATTCCTCTCCATTATGTGTGAAATAATCAGCTTCAAACTCCAGACTGGCACAACCAGGTTCAGGTTTGAGGATAGGTCCGTTACCCTAAGCCTCGTGGGGTTCGACGTACACGAACATCTCATCGGCGCAGTCCAGTAGCTTCTGGAACGTCATCTCGCCTGATATAGGTATTAGATAAAATGTGGCCGTGATATCACCCTGAAAATATAGTATTCTAACTGGTGTAATTATGTTACTGTTATGTTATTATAATATCGGAGAGACAGTAGTTTATAGTTTGTTGTGAATCTTTTCCAACCATAGTGAATCATCAAGTATCGATTAAATCACACGTTTCGTCTATGCTATCCAGTTTATTGTTGATTGCGAAAAACCGTTGCCGTAAAATAAGTTAAAATAATTATTATATTTCGATAGACCATATGTTCAATTGCTCAACAACCGAAGTATTCATTTATCATGCTTATTTGTGATACTTTTATTTAAAATAAATGTCAAAGTAGTCTCAGGAAGTTTCGCGAAGATAGGATACATATTAAGGACTGTAGATCATGATTTTACAGAAAAGATGAAATAACATTTTGCACTGACAGAATAAATATAGACGACAGATGTAGAGTGTTTAGGCTGTAATCAGTCAGAATGTTCTGAAAAAGTTTCTCGAAGATAAGATAAATATAGGCGATTGTATATTGCTTACATTAAATTGTGGGGAAGTGTTTTGACTGACAACGTTGATGTGTAAATTATGCAGTTTTCAAATTTAGTCACGTTAAGTCACCTGAGATTAGTCTGAGAAAGTTTAACAAGTATGTGTGGAGTCCATCTTGGACATTTAAATTATCCACTTTTAACACTTGTTTTGGATAAGCTGTCAGGCAATGGTGTGAGAAACTCCAGATAACATCGGGGAATGTAGAACGTTTATGTCGAGTTGTAAGTAAGTAATGTGGCTGTCATCTTATATATTCACTTTTTGAAAAATATTTAGAGTAATCCATGGGAGAGTGTTTCCGAACATCAAATGAAAATCGATGATTTGCGCTATGTCAATTTGCAGGTACTGTCGTCGCCGTTTTGGATATGCAAATTAACAAGTTTTCGAATTTAACCAGGGTGGTATATTGGATAATGGTCTAAAAAAGCAGAGATCTGATCAATATCGGATGCTAAATTAAGTCTATATCACATATTAACAAACCAATGTTATAATGTCAGTTCTGAAATACTATTGTTGAGTAGAAGTCATGTTACAAATTTGCTGAAAAAAAGTAGTACTATCATCGTCTTACCAATGTAGGTGTATATGATAACAAGTTGGAGCCAAACGATATGGTCAGTTTCTGATTCAGTCCATCACATATATCACCTGTATCCACTGCTTCTTGTAGTTCTGCTGTCATTGACATAACGCTGCTCTGCCAATCAAAACTGAAAGAAGATATTTTATCCAAATAAATATTATTAATAATTTTATAGTATCTCTATATTGGTGGAGACATGAGCTCAGCAGTGCATCGACTATAAGCATAGTTCACAGGCAAAGTCTTTAATTGCAACAGGCAAAGTAGACAACTTAGCAATATATCGATCGTGCGTTAGAAAGGTAGAGCCAAAAAGTATGTTTTCTATAATTCGAATGCGAGTGTCTATTATTTTTTGAGATTAATAATGTGAGAAGTAAAAATGCTGTATATGATATGGATCGATATAACTTCAGATATGTTACACGTAGCCACGTTCAGTTGATATTATCCAAGAGATTGTGAAGATGAATCCAGAGATCACTATGACCCATGAGGCAGCTATTTAGCTTGATGGGTCAAGCTAGGATCTGTTAGTTGGAAATATAAATCTTATTAAATAAATAACCAAAAATACATACGAGTATGTGCTAGCACAAGTCCCAGTCAAAATCTCATCGTTTGCTGTTTTATATATATCCTTAATGAGAAATCTATATTTGAGATATTCTACGTCAGCTGCAACTATTAGCATACCATCAGTGTAACCTTCAATAAGAAAACAAAATATTTAATGTGAATAGATTAGGATACATTAATGGCACAATCTATTTTATGACAGATAAGGACAATGTCTTGTGTGCGAATTATGTACTAGAAACCGCATAATTATAATAGCCGGAAAAAATGACTGTTCAAACCATTATATAGTGTTATATATTGTCATTTATTTGTTTTTGTAGCATTAGTGTTTAACTTGTTTTTATGTTTTGTTTTAAATAAAATAGAGCTGGATTGAGATATTTAAAATTGCATGTTTGTATCGGCCATGATAAAGTATTAGACACTGCAAAATGTATTCCTATCACCATTTGAAATTACCTTTTCAGATATGCATAATAATAAACAAATAAAATGAAAAACAACAACCTCTGCACAAGACAGTTTTGTTTTTCTTTAAAATTTGAGTTATTTGATGGTTTTATATAAAGGATAATGACATCCGTTTTTTTATAGCATGTTCTGTCCTGACTGTAGTGTATTATTATTATTATTATTATTATTATTATTTCACATTCTTATTATTATTATTATTATTATTATTTCACATTCTTATTATTATTATTATTATTATTATTATTATTATTATTATTTCACATTCTTATATAGCGCAACATACAAAATTGTTTCTATGCGCTTATTGTAAGCCACTACTAATATAGCCTACTACTAATTATGAACAACGTTCACTACTCACTTCTGTCAAATAAGATTCCCATAACCAGTGAAAATATACAAAAATCACACCTTCAGCACATTTCCAGTCGTAGCCAGTACCAGCGTCAACGAAATATCCCGGCTCGAACTCTGGTTGTGGACATCCTGGTACAATAGGGAAGATGGGGAAGGCCCAGTTGGTGAAGTCCTGTAGGTACACATTGATTTCCTCAGCACAGGTGTACACCTCATCTAGCTCAACGTACAGCTCACTGGACATCACGAAAATAGCGTCTGTGAAACCCTGAAAAATAGTGAGAAATAGAGATAAGGAAAATATTAGAAATAATGGAATTATATAGATTCGTAGATCTAAGTGTACGAGGTGCGCAGCGCTAAGTATATTCAAATCTATTGTAATTGAGTTTTTCATTAGACTTAAAATACCCGAAATAGGTCCATGTGTTCCACGATTTGATATCGAGAACCTTGATTTCATTGTCAAAATGGTTGAACTATGAACGATTAGCCACTAAGTGTCGTGGCTAAACCCCTATGCCACATAGTGCTGCCATACCTGGGCAATATAAAAATAACTCGTAGATTCGTATATCCCAATATTCTGTATTAACAATATACTGACTTCGCATATGTATTTTAATATAAGATGGGCAGATTATATATGGTTCGATTTATATGTCATATAGCAAATGTTGAAAAGACACATGTGTGTTATAGACTACCCGCTCCACACAATGTGAGCTGATAACAACGAATGAATTTAATTGAGGGTTTTAGTGATTAATTCACTCATTTTAGCATTAAAGGGACTGGCCCAGGCCAAAATCATCAAAAATTCGGTGATTTTATTTCGGGTTTTTAATATGCCTATATGATGTAAACATGTACATAGACTAGAACTGCAAATTTTTATAATTTTTGTGCTGCGCGTTCACCAGTTAGGCTAGATATAGAGTCGAAATTCCCGATTTCTAATTATTGACAACCATGTCAAAAATAGGAAATGCGGGAATTTCGTCTCTATATCTAGCCTAACTGGTGAATGCGCAGCACAAAAATTATCAAAATTTGCAGTTCTAGTCTATGTACATGTTTACATCATATGGTCATATTAAGAACCCGAAATAAAATCACCGATTTTTTGATGATTTTAGCCTGGGCCAGTCCCTTTAATGTAGAATACATGTACTATGTTACCACACGTTCTTCAACCCCACCGTAACATCTGGCGACAGTGAAATCCTAATATTTTAGCCATCAGCAAAACGTAGTCTGTATTCTATGTAGACATGGGATATAACACACTACATAACATAATTTTGAACGTCTTGTGTATATGACTAGACCATATAAAACTGAATTGACCACTTACAGACGTGTCTAAGCTGTAGAACAGTGTTGATGCTGATACGATGGTAAACCCACCAGGAGGAGCTGATAGACATAAAGTATAACCCAGAGCAGCGTTGACGATCGCCAATGTATCCTGAGAGGATTTGCAGAAGTTGTTTCTGTGTTCATTTTTACATGAAGGACTGAAAGCCTCTCCGTTACTGCTCTCAAAATACCCTTTCAGGATTATATTATACAGAGGGACTGTTCTGTTTTCCCCTGCAAAGTGAGTTCATTGATGTAAAATGACTTATTGTAATACATAGAATACTCAATTATATGTATATTTCCAATATTATAATATTATTATTATTATCATTATAAGACAACCATAAACTTATTAGAGCGCTACAATCAATGAATTAATATAATTTCTTTTTTCTCGTCTGATGCAGTCTATTTTTATGTATCATATCACGCATAATGCAGAAAGTAAATTTCCTGTTTTATAATGACATTTATTATATTTTGAGATAATTAGTATAACTGCAGTTTTAGTCCTCACCTTGCGGATTGGTGGGAGCTGGATCAGTTGGTCCCTGGTCAGTAGTTGTGGATGGTGTAGATCTTGTAGTTGTACTAGGAGACTCTGTTGTAGTGAAATCAGGAACCAGCATCACTAAACAGATAACATTGTTTTTGTTATTTCACAGCTTCAAACATCATCATCACCATCACCACTTGGTGATGTAACATAGTTTGATTAGATGAATAAAAATGACCTTTCATGCAATACCCATTCAAGTAAAATACACCAATTGCTCACTCCATAGCACAAATTCACTGTTATGGTATGTTACACCTTTACTCACCACAACCATAGCTTATGCTAGTTGGTATGGTATGTCACATGTTTACTCATAATCTACGCTAGTTATGGTATGTTACACGTTTACTCATAATCTATGCTAGTTATGGTATGTTACACCTTTACTCACAGCCATGGCCTATGATGGATATGGTATGTTACACGTTTACTCATAATCTATGCTAGATATGGTATGTAACACATTTACTCATAATCTATGCTAGATATGGTATGTAACACATTTACTCACTGCCATAGCCTATGATAGTTATGTTATGTTACACATTTACAATTACTCATAGCCTATGCTAGATATGGTATGTTACACGTTTACTCATAATCTATGCTAGATATGGTATGTAACACATTTACTCATAATCTATGCTAGATATGGTATGTAACACATTTACTCACTGCCATAGCCTATGCTAGTTCCCTTAGATGATGGATAGCCAACGTAGCCAGAAGTAGAACTGTATCTGCTATGGTATGCTGTATGTATATATCCAGCAAACGCTAGGTCAGGATTATCTGTATGAAGTCTGTATGTCTGTTCGTGAAATAGTTCAACCCGGCTGTAAGCAAAACCTTCATATTGTGTCCACACCAGGCTCTATTAAACAAAATATGTAATGTTACAACGTCGTAAATATATTACATGATGTTTAGCGTCTTAAATAAAATATTATCGTACACAACTATTTTGTTTATTTTAATGATCATTAGGCGAAGTGTTGAATAAATATTCACGTGGTTTGGGTAGAATCTACTTGACTAATTCTGATCATTGACATCCTTGGTATCGTGGAGTGGATACACCTGGATAGTTGTCATACATAATAAAATAGATCATGATTACTCTAATCTGAAGTATCGCACATTTCATTAAAGCCAATAGTTTTTTGTTTAATCGGGGACATAATTTGACGCCATAATGATCAGAGTACAGCCTTAGGTATCACCTGTTTCCACGATATAAATCGAAAAAGAAGAATCGTATTAACATTAATAATAATAATAATAATTTCCCCTTCATATCATAGTAAGCATAACTACAACAATAATAAGAGTAATATTTTTATTTGAGAGCACTGAAAAAATCATTTAATATTATGTTTTTTGTTAAGGTTTTGAATATCTTGGCACAAAGTTACGAATGAAAACGTTAAATAAGGTAACTATGTCTAATATACTTTAGCACTTACTACCTTTTGACAGATCTCGCTTTGTGCAAACTTTAAACTGCTATAACTCGGTCAATATAGCAGCTAGACTTACACAAATGCTACCTACGCACTAGCGGCTCATGGCGCATCAATCCGTGTAATAAAGAAATGACACAAAAGAAGATAATTTACAACGAAAGCACATATGTGGTTTAGCACCTTTATTTTAATAAAATTATTCTTTATGCTCTGATCCGTCGCAATATGGCCTCGGGATCACGTTGCGCCTAAAATTAGTCCTCCAGCCCCCAAACCCGCCGAGTTATGGAGGTTTCATTTTTTAATTATATGAATAATATGATTAATGCCATAGGCATTAACTTGTAATAATAATAATAATAATAATAATGATAATAATAATAATAGTAATGTTAATAATAATAATAATAATAATAATAATAATAATAATAATAATAATAATAATAATAATAATAATAAAAATATTAATAATAATAATAATAATGATAATAATAGTAATAATAATAATAATAATAATAATAATAATTATAAAAAAAAAAAAAATAATAATAATAATATTCACTGCATTCGTACAAAGTACAATTCATATATATATACATTCAAAAACGTTTTTCAGTTCATGTATTACCATCATCTATGGTGATATGTGATTTTTTTGTAAATTATCTGTGTATGAGGGCCTAGAAATATGTTTGTTTAGATGGGTTATAGTTTATAATATGGTCTCCCATGCGTAGCATGTGTAAAAGTGTAAAAGTATGCAGAAACAGGCTAGTTACCTCAATTTAGGGTGCATTGGTATATTCTTTTCAAACAAAATCACACCCCCCACCCCCCCCCCCTCTTATGCCCGGCACCCGAAATAAATATCTTAAACGTACACAAACCTTGGAGCCACAATAAATTATAGTGCATTTTTTCAAGTTTGCCCCCGTCTCCGCCCCCCCCCCCCACCGCCACGAAAAAAACAGGCAGGTTGCACATACTTTAAAAAATCAGAGCAAGCACATGGAACTTACAATCAATGACTATGGTGACCCCAGTTGTTAAAAACAGAAATGCATTGTGTTCTTAAGAAACTTGTGGTAGAAACAATTATACAAATGTGTTGAATATTGAACAGTGTGTTATGCTAGCAACAAAATGTTCAAGCCCCCTATTATTATGGAACAATCCTCATTTTCAAACTTGTCCTGGATATCAGGGAATTGCATGCATTGGTAGAAATCAGTGCGACCAAATATGTGCTAAGCAGTGAAATGTGATTGCAAAAACGATCCAAGTAAAGAACAAGTGCAAATCGGAGGTATTTGCTAGCTGTGACGATTTTTCTGAGAAACAAATCAGGTCCAAAAATGGCCTGATATCCTCAAAAAATTAATCAGTTCCGCAGATCATGCCCATAAATGCAATTGTAAGGTTAGAAGTCCGTTAGTCAAAACTTTTTACATTAGCGTCCGGAAACCGTCAATTTTGGCTGATTTTCCTATGTTTTTGGCCGATAATGGGCCGATTTTCGTGAAAAACTAATCAGGTCTGGCCTTAACCCCCATGAGTGTTAGTGCCAGGTTAGAAGTTGATTAGTCAAAAACTCAGCGTCCGGACACCTCAATTTTGGCTGATTTTCGAATGTTTTTTGACCACCAGAGGGCCGATAATAAGCCGATTTTTGTGAAAAAGTAATCAGGTTTGGCTCTTTCCCTCATGAGTGTTATTGCAAGGTTTGAAGTTGATCGGTCGAAAACTTTTCACATTAGCAACCGGAAACCTCACATTTGGCTGATTTCCGTGTTTTAGCCACCAGAGGGCCGATAATGGGCCGCCGATTGTCGTCAAAAACTAATCAGGTTTGGCCCTAACCCCCACGAGTGTTAGTGCCAGGTTAGAAGTTGATTGATCGGGAAACTTTGACTATATTGCCCTGAAACGAAGTGTTACAGACAGACGACAGACAAACAGACAGACAACAGTGTTTATAGAGCTTCTAGGTCACAGCTAAAAACATGGTGACCCCAATTATTATGGAACCAGCCTCCATTTTAACATAACCACAGCACGGATGACCTGGGCCCATGGCAAATAAATCAGAGAACTCTAATGAAGAAATGTATAATGGTTACAAAAAAATGAACGATCAAGACGATCATGATGATCCTAATTAATTCACGAAGAAGCCCTCATCCTTGCACTTATTAAATATATCAGGCCGTTGCACACATCTAATCAGACATAGGTCAGAACAATTAGGCATGCTAGGTAATTTACTCCCATACGTACCCAGATGGGCGGAGATGTTCCTGGCTGTGCCATTTAACCCTTACAGCGCTGAAATATGTTTAAACAAATCATGGGGACCAAAGGTTTTTTTAATTTGAAATCATCATAAATGCCTTAGTTAGCTCTTTCCGCTTCATTTGAATACCTATATGTTATGGGTCTACGGCCATTATAAATATTTTAATTCATTGCGGGGATCGACTTTAGATGTCAGAATTTGCAGACGTCTACAGACGTCAGATTATGACGTCCAAAGTCGATCCCAGTGCTGTAAGGGTTAATGCGAACATGCTGTGGCCTTTGTTAATCAGTATTCAGATCAGATAGTCAACATCCATTGATTGGACAAATGCGTCGAGTGAATATTGCTTTACATCGCTTTTTGCACAATCATGTATATATCGCGACAGAAGGAATCCCGAAGTCGGGACTATGCCCTACTCTTGTCGAATGACTTCGCGGGTTCTTTATAGCGCACAGTACCATAGACAGCACCGCACAGTCCAGGACTTTCAACAGATTGGAGCACTGCATATGTACAACCACGATGACAAATATCCAACCCCTCCGGGATTCGAACCCAGTACGTCTGAGTTTTGAACCACAACCAGACCGAATGAGCCATCAGGGCCGGCCAGCGAAGGCGTCGATGAATATGCCTCAACTATAGATGCCAAAACAAGACAAATATCCACCACCTAAAATATGGATTGATAAGTCTCTATCAAAAAAAAAAATGTCATAACGGACTGACAATCCAACTACATAATATCTGGCCCTTGGCTAACAAATGCACGAAAACTATGAAATAATTGTTTTTGTATTAAATAATATATTGTTAACTTTGTTTAGTTATATTGTTAACTTGCTGGATTACGACGTGATTACAGCTGGGCATATCACCTCAACTACTTCAAAAAACAGCACCAAAAATGCACAATAAAAAATCGAAGTTGTAAAACCAGTGTAGTACTCACATCTAGTGTTTTATCGTTGATGTAGAGACCTTTAATGGGATACGTGTTTACAATAATCACCAAGTCAGCTATTCCATCAACATCCATCCAAGGCGTCATGAACACCTGATCAGTTGTAAATTGACTTGTAGGAGTCAGCATCACCATGGAGCCGCCTATCTTTGTGTGAGCGTCCCCAGATGGTGTGTCCATGGTGAATTGGGAGACAGCGCAGGGACTCGAGCAAGTGATCTGTAAACATATATATGATTGTATTTGAATATTACCTTGATGTTTTTTCTTTAATTAACTAGATAGTGTGTTATATCGTACAACGTAATGACTGATGACAAGTTTTATGGTACCAACGAACGAAGTTTAGATGCCTCTCCAGCATAACCACATAAATGATGTATGTACCATGTACAATGTAGCTGGGAAGGTGTTTCCTCGAAAGCATGTGTATAGTTTTCCAATAACAGTTTGAAGGGCAACATACGTGCTAACCTAGGCAGCTACTTGTATAAAGAAGCCACGTTTTCTAGGCTGATATGACTGCTGATTGTAAATTGTACAGAAGTGATCACGTGGAGCCCCATTAAAAAAATCTAAGATTCTAAAATTTTAAATAATGTGGTGTATAATGTATATTTAATCATTATTCTGCTCTGCTGCATAAATCGCGATGTGTCTTCTATGGTTTTAGTACTAGTACTCATCAAACTTCTATGGTTTTAGTACTAGTACTCATCAAACTGGACGAGTCCAGACTTTCCACTTCAAGAAAGCTTCCTCTTGGAATCTCGTCGTCCACGCCAATCTCAGGAATCACTACTTTGATAGCTTCTGTTGTGGAACCTACAATTCTCACTACATAACCTTCTGTTCCAATTCCAAAGAGAACAGGAAATGTGACATAGTGTGATCCCATGTTGGCTTTACTTGGCATGGAGTCACATGTATGTTGTCTGCGTCTGCCAAAATAAGCATATCCATGTCCAGAAATAACAGCTACTGGTTGAGTAGCAACAACCCTCCATCCTGTATAGTCTGTATTTCCATCATTAGCATAGAAATAATCTTGAGTAAACACCTCAAACTTATTCAGAACTTCGGAATATTGCTGAACCCATATCTCGTTTTCAAAGTTAAACACTTGCACTAATGACTGACCAAACTGTGGTACGATCATGAAATAAAAATTTGGCCAATATGTTGATAAAGATTGAGAGGAAGTGCCAGAGTAGCTGCTGATGATATATTCTGTGTCGTCAGCTGTAATAGGTCTAACCATTATATCATCCGGGATATAATCCGGGATGTCTGGTATTCTGTTCCAATGTGAACTGATATAGGTTCATCTGACGTCACCTCTAGACCTTTGGTTTCCACTCCATTAGTGACTCTCAGATTGTCAGAAATGTTGAAATGTGTAAGAGTGTGTAATTTATTTGTTATATAACAAAATGAATGCGGCACTGTAATTGTAATTGACGAATTCATTGTCGTAATTGACTGCATTAAAATTTCCTAAAAATCAAGTAAGTAATAAAAATACTTTAATAAATTGTACATATTTATGTCTACTTTAAGTGTACAGTATAGTCCAGGACTATTTTGTAGAAATCGAACCAAAATGTAGTTTTATCCTAATTAAAGGGTTCTTAAGTATATTTTGCACAGGCTTTGGCACTTAAGAATGGCTGATTCTGAAGCACGATATATCCGAGAATATTGTGGCATCGAGTTTTTTTGTGAATGGATTATGTTAATTAAATTTTTAATTATAGCACTAACTAAAGGCGATCTTAAGCTCATTAAGTACAGGATTTGACACTTAAGAACGATGAATTCGGGATCTACCACCAACCACCGTGTGTGTCCCATTGTACTCGGTATGCTAATTGATCACTCATCGGGGCCCTAATTAAGGGGCTATAGCATTAATTGCGGCACTTAAGAATCTTTTTTTTTTGAGTCTGGACGTTATGTTCTACACGTGATATACTTTTTTGCCAAACCTTTTGTACTTGCTATGCTGAGTGAAAACTTCTGGGCTCATGGGCTAGTTCGTAGAAACAACTTCATAAGTCATAGCGACATGTTTATGGCCATCTACACTCTAGAAAACTGTACGTACTTCATATGGTGTTTTTAAGGTGGCTCATGCTGTAGCTCAAAATTCCCAGGTAGCAGGCTCGAATCCTGGGTGTGTCGAATGTTTGACGTCGAGGTTGTGCATATACAGTGCGTCAAATTGTTCCAAGGCCTGCAGTGTGCAGTGCAAATGCTGTCTATAGTATTATGCGTCATAAAAAAACCAGGATTGCCAGGGGAGGGGGGGGGGGGGTTGAGGCTTTCGTAGAGTTCTCAGACCTACATGGCTGAATGATAGCACCATTTTGCATACGGTGATCGTGAACATGCCACAATGATTCAGCAATCTGTCATTACAGGTCTGTTTCAAACGTGCAAACGCCGGGTGTAGACACAATGGTGAGACACCCGTAGCAGTGCCCTGCATTTTGAGTAATGTGGTTGTGAAGCTACAGCCAGCTGTTCTTGACATTAAATACATACATTAAATGGTAATATTACCAATTTCGTAAGAAGGTCTTCAGAAAATAGGTGCCGCCCGTACCAACAGTAGGAAATGAACATTCATATCAATCTATTATTCTTATGAACCTTTGTGACTGAGACTTTAATCTGTGTAAGACCAACACGCTTATATTTGATGTTAGGAAAAAATAACTGGGAACTCAAACGTAAATGTGAGATGTAATTGTAGCCGAATTTGTAGAAAAAAATAATATTACTGGCAAATTGTTGACAAAGATAATGCCTTGAATCCCAAATTTCACAATTTCGAATATAATTAAAATGGTGGCTTCTGTGAAACGTTCTTATTGCGCTTGTGGATCCTTGTATAGTAACTTTCAGAGACAAACCAAATTAAAATGACAAGTAATTCAGAACCAGCTAATTGCTATGTGACTAGCGACACACGTGCAATCTGATATGATATGCTTGAATAAACGTTTAACCTTTAGTAAAAATCATATGAACAAAACATACCTTTATAACCAATATTGCCACCTTTATTGTATTGATAATCATGAATCAGTTGGCCTGTTGTGTACAGATAGGCAGAGAAAGCTTGACTTTGATCTGTCGTGATCAGGCTATACATAGTGTCTGGTTCAACCATTACAGCAGCATGACTTACTCCACTCGCTTCTGTCTTCACAACAGCCAGGTCCTGGATGGAAAATAGAAAACAAGTTTCCCTTCACTGTGGGAAAGCAAACAAAGTAATAAATGTCATAACAAGTTAACCAGCCACGTCTAAGGACTTCACAGTGGCACTTTCTTTTTGTGAGCTGTAACATTGAAATGTCGGGTTCAAATCCCGAATAAGCTGGATATTGGTCCTGCTCTTTGTGCTTATAGCTGTATGCAGTTTTAAAGTGAAAAATATATACATATATATGTACACCTGATATAAAGATTCATTTTAATGTGACCCTAGTAAAGAAGTTTAAAATAGGGCCATACTGTTCCCCAGTGTATTATACATTTTTATGTTTTGCGCTCACATATACCATTATTATGAGCTATACAAATATATTCCTATACAGGTTTTGGACTTAAAATAAAGAAAATATGTTTGTTTCAAGTCACGCCCACATCCAAAGCAATTGTGATAATTAAATCAATGGATTATTAAATCAGTAGATCGATGAATGAAACAATAAGGGACAAGAAAACAAGGACCTTACACCCACCTCGATTTTATCGCCATTCAAGTAGATTTGGGTCATAGATTCTCCTAAAGATACAACAGAAAGTTTTGTAAATACAGTCAAGGGATCCACATCTGGGGTAACAAATAATAAGTCAGTGGATAAATCTGTATCAGATGTGAGGATACTCATTGCGGATCCAACCTGGGTCCATCCCTGATACATGTCTCCAAATCTGTTCTAACTCCTTGAGCATTGTGCGGCTACACATGGGTCGGAACAATAGATCTGTAACACATTTACAACAAATATTTAAACTTTTCAAACCACCAGATAATGTAATACTTTAGTTTAGTTTGGATATGTTAAATTTTGAATTTCGATTTTTAAATTTGTATCTATCAGTGAATAGAACATACAAATTAATAGTACCTCAAGGGTTATCACATAGGTCTACATATCATATAAAATAACACGTTTGAATCATTACTTAGATACTATTCCGTCTCTGGATGATGTATACACTGTTAGTAATGCACTTAGTAATAACCACAGCCTGCATGTAATCTATGGCAAATGGTTACATACAATAACCTAACTTCTTTGTTTATGCAGACACCCTAGGTCCTAGGTGACGAGGTTTTTTTATATTAGAATGTTCTAAATTAAATAGTATTTTGAAAAAAATATTTCTTTCAGCATATTATTGTTGTTAGTGGTCATTGGACAATAGCCTTGTGGTTAACCAATAGCAAGACACCTAGTCAATAAACCGCACCCACTGTAGTTTGACCAACTATTCTGAAACATCACAAATAAATACTTCGTGGTCTACCTATTATATAGATTGAGATCAATAATTGAATGAACATCAAATAAACTCTATATACTTATCATGACTGAACCAAGCTAGGACAATATTAACGATATGGTATCTCCTATTTTAAACTTGAACAGAACATTAATAAAATAATATCAGGTGAGATAGCATATCGCATAAACAAATTAATCTGTCATTAATGTTGAACGAAATGATTCGTCGTGTATAAAATCAAGATGCGATTTAATGTTATGATTAATATAATTTGGACTTTAAAAATACACAGCCTCTCATATATTCCCATTTCTTGTTGTGGTCAGGTAATGTCATCTTATTGCTTTCCACATATATTTCCACACAGGCTAATTTGGTCCGGTTGTGGCTCCAAACTCAGCGGGACTGGGTACGAATCTCGGCTGGGCCAGAGGTATGACATCGAGGGTGTGCGTATGCAGTAGGCTACTCCAAACTGTTTAATTGCCTGTATATGGGTTTATGAATTATAAAGCATAGGCATAGATATAGAAAGACTCTTTCTATATCTATGCCATAACGAACTCTCGAAATCATTTAATAAAGCTAATTAAGGCTTCCTACTGTCGCGACATTGTCATGTGCAGAAAGTGATGCAAAGTAATATCGTCTCGCTCTGTCCTAATTATTCCTTTGGCTCTAAAAAAACGTCAGTGACAACGTCTGAATTATGCTAGACTGGTGTTGATTTACCCAAGATAACGTTGAAGACAACGTTAGACTACCATTAATCTTATTTTTTAATGTTAAATTTTCAAGGTCCATTGTCCAATAAGTAGACTAATAAACTTTATGGTTTTAATGTTAAATAACCGAATGTCCAATATCAAAACAAAACAGTCTTAATGTATATCCAGAAACTGCTTTCTGGCTTTTTGTCCTACTTTACACGTAAGCAGATACTATATTTTTCCAACTGCCTTTTAGCTTTGCATGACATCAAAACAAAATGCAGTACGTGCTTATTTGAATGTCAACTTTTGAACGTTCAATATAATATCCAATAAGTAATACATTTCATAGTTTGAATAATAAATAAGCGAATGGCCAATACAAAAAAACAGTTAAGATATATATCTAGATACTTCTTCCTGACTTTGTATATGTTTACGTTAGGCCTTTGAACTCGGTTCTTCCGAGGAGTTAGGCGCGTTAGAAGTTCTATAATTGATTGATTGATTGATTGAACGAACTAAATTGAGTTTAACTGTATCATTGCTGATATATTTGTTGTAATTATTGTTATCAGAAGTAGCTAAATAAAAATAATTCTCGAAAAGGAAGCACCGATAAACCAAAACAATAAAGTCTGTGATGCACCCACCTAGACACAATAGACCAAGTTAGTGGGCATTTGACCTTATTTTGAAACATATATAACGTTTTATGACGGTTTTTACATAATTCGACCATGCTGATTCCAAATCAGATGAGTGCCAGATTGTAAACCTTGACCATTTTTCACAAAACGCCAAACTCAAAATGGCCGCCAAAATGTAATTGGATTTGAATTTATATTGATTTATCACATAGCTATGTGTGATTTATGGTTTCTATTTGATTTTGCATCGATAAATTCATTTATTGGCTTTTTGCGATAGTCTGACCTATGATATGATAGGCCTATGTTGGTCTAAATTGATATATTGCCTATTGACATATAACAAAGTGATTTACTGATACTTCGGACCAGCAAACGTATTCTGTATGCAACTTTCATGAATAATTTGGTTGTCAATGTATTTTATGGTTTAAAGAGAAATTCTCATCGTGACTCACAGTGGTGTCCGGTGTCGTCATGGTAGCATGAATCAGCCCAAACGAGCTACCAGACGACGGGTTGTCACAGCTGATGTTGAGCTTTCATATAGTTTTAAATTACAACTATACAAACAATGTAATGGCCTGGAAAGTCGAATATTAGTCCAATATCATAGTCTATTAACCAATAGTGGATGGTCATATATACATTTTCTTGACTGTTTTTGCATGATTCGACCATGCCGATTGTAAGCCTTGAGTATTAAATAAAGCATACACAATTCATAATTGCCTCCAAGTTTTAGTATGTGAAAGGGAAAGGTAAAGGTGCAGTTTTATAGTCTGTTATCAAGTCTGAAGACCTATCATCCGACTTTACATTTTACCCCCTGGTCATTGGACCTGTTCATTCGTATGCCATTTCAACTTCACAGAGATCATACAGTCCTGCAGCCATTTCGGCGCATTGAACTTATCGTACACTTTGCCCTCTGTCCTACCAGGTACTCATTTTCAATGTACTTTACGTATAAATATTATGCAATTATGCATCAATTATTACAGCTGTAGCTGATCAAGTTCAGTAGCTCCTCTGACGATATACAATGTATGAAAGGGCTGTGGCTTTGAGTATGAAACATTACATACCTGATGACATTGTGAATTCACCCAGCAGGAAATCACAATCATCAAGGAGAATGATACCCAGAGTGGGTCCCTAGAAGCATGTTCGTCCATGTACTACCCCGCTGTTGCTTGGTACACTCACCATCTTGTAAATACTTACCGATTTATGGATCGCTAGTTTGTGCTATGAAACATTATACTCCTGGAACTTTTACTGATATATAATGTCACTATATATTACTTATGTTTAGATTCATCGGCAAAGAGCATTAGTAAAGCCAAGCCAAAGTACTATTTTTAAATAACAGCTTGGGAATGAGACGACATGTTGATTTGAAAACCTCATCTAGGCCATTTGCGAGATGAAATAAAAAGTTGATCCATCACTTGTAAAGTTCATGTTGAAATCACATACTAAATGTGGCGTCTTAAAAGCTAACAATTCTCAGTGCATGACAATTTTACCAACGTGCAGACTATGTGTAGCGTGTGAACATGTTTTCTTTATTTTAAATACTGTATTGTGGAGTTTTCTCCCCCTATCTTACTCTATATACCGCTCTATGATGGCATGATTAGCGAAATTATCTGCGACAACCCGCACATTCCTATTTTGCTCAGCTTGTGTTTTTTATGAGGGCGATACAGTTATTTCAAACAAACGAGTGAACAAACATCTAGGTTTAATTATGTCTATTTTTGATTTATTCGCATTGGTAATCAATTGTGCAAAATTCAAACAGCTGCTGCACAATTTATAGAAAAATGCTATCTCCACTAAATTTAGGTTGTACATACCCTAATACAAGTTTGAAAAACGTTAGGGAAACAACAAAATCTCATAATATTTAAATGAGTCGCCACTCATGTCTGTGGCCTTTTCTATAGGGGCCTTGGCTATTTAAATTCTAACAGAGAAAGAACTTGTGGGGCCTAGTCAATCGTTCAAATATATTAGAGGTAACATAAATTAAAAAAAACAGATTTGCTGTACAAAAGTATACATAATCATTAACCGCCAGTTGCTATTGCAAGATCAATCCCACTGCCTGATACTGCTATTCATCAATAAAATTACGAGAAAAAACAGTTTTGGGGGAAATATGTATTTTTAACTATTTTCGTATGGCGGCCATTTTGAATTTTGAGCATAGTCGAATTGTACAAAAACAACCAAAAACACATTATATATGTTACAAAACAAGGGTCAGTGACTAAATACATTACACTAGCTTGAACTATAAATTAGGGCCTACAACAGCAGAAACGCGTGAGCAATACACACTTTGCATGCCAATGTCGTACATTGAAAAAACAAACAATTGCCATATTTCATACTAAATGTAAACAAAAATAGTTTGTCTACTTCATGGTTTCATAAAGATTGCTGATCTATTCGGCAGAAGCAACATAACCCTTATATACGTGTACCAGTATGCTTTGACCACTACACGATAACAGTGGGGGACTGTTACATCATATCTTATAATCCAAAGCAGCTAAAGTTGCCGGTAAAGGTGATATATTTTATATAAACAAATACGCTGTGGGTGCATTTATACCATTTTCAAAATACTATTATTATATAAAAGAAAATAATAAGTTCACCTCGATCTAGACATATCATACTCTGGTCTAGACCTATCATAAAATGTAGGAAATAATTTAAGTATAAATTAAGTATTCATAAGCATGGTAATGGTAAATTCAGGGAAATATCATTTCTAATGACGACTTTGGTTTTGAGAATGTCGTTGTTGTCACGAGGGGTTAGTTATGACGGCTTAGACTAGCCCGATAATTGGTTGTATATAAAATTAATAAAAAATATTTATTTTATATCTTTTTATACACAATATACTTACATTTTACTTTAATTATTTTTTTTTCATAAAGAGTGACACAAATTGTGCTTCTACAAGTGTAAATTTGAACCTTTATATAGATCTAGATGACCATCGTACTTTATACGCCCCTTATAAAGCTACAAAGCCTCGACTAGATCGGGCTGGGATACTCAAGTTTGGGTGTAATGAGTTTCACCTGGCACAGTTTATCGGGTTCTGATATAACATCCAGGTAAACTATTTGGTTGATGCTGAATATGCGTTGTGGAGTAATAATGTCATATAACAGGGTTGTTATTTGTTAAGATGTATAATGTTTGCTGTTATTAAAACACACCACTACATTATTTTCTTGGTCCGACCACGACATTCTCAGCCCGGAATGGAGAATTATTGTTGATCAAGTACAGACCAATTAGCATGGTACGCATGTGGTGTTATAATCAGGTGTGACTGAGCTGTTGACTATGAGGGATCACCATTATCAGCCTATGGTCGGATGTGTTTTAAGTCAGTTGAACCCTCGGGGTTCTACATTCTTAGCTATTAAAAAGCCATCGGCCTAGACCTCAGGCTTTATCGTATACAGACCAACAAGTTCGAATTTTACATAATTTGACATAAATAGTTAGGATTTGGCTGTAAGATGTTTGATATAAGATACTGTATATATTAACTGATCTAATGGCTAACAGATTCAAATACAGACCTTATATACATCACGGCAGTCATCGATATCCACCTCTACAAATTCCCCTTTGTCCACAATAACAGTTGATGATAACCCTGGAATCTCTACTTCTGTGGGCATTGACGCGGCCACCACTCTTATCACGTAACCTGACTCAGCTGGTCCAAACCCGACTGGTATAGTGATATAACTTGTCCCTAGCTGTGATGTACTGGGCATCATGTCTGCTATGTATTGATACTGGGAATATCTAACCTGTAATAAAGTAATACCTTCATTTTGCAAGTCATTTAAATGTGCAATTTTAGAGATGGATAATTATGTATGATCGCAGACTGCTTCGCTTTGATAACCTTTAGGTTATACACGTCCATTGAAAGTCAGTACAAATATCCAATCTGTACTAAATGTATTTATTCGACATACACATTACATATGAATACATTTAAGTTAATTAAACAAACAGTACAATATTGCAGGTTAACTGAGAATAGACAATATGCCTATATGAACCCCGGCTAACTGGGAATGAATATTACATTCCCTCCCCAGGGATAGAACCCCACATTAAAAAACTGTCGATAAAATTATGTAATAAAACACAATGGTTTAAAAACATTATTTAACAAAACACTTTGCATCAGACGCAAACAATATTGTAGAGAAAAACGAAAATGCATCTGGCATATCATTGATATACAATGCAAATAAACGTGGCACTTAATTTAAATTCGTCCTCAAAATGAACAATTTCAGAGTAGCAACCACATTGAAGCCATCATATGCACCATATCAATTTTATACACATTCACTTGGAAAATGTTTAAAATTTACAACCATGTATTCCATCCCGTTAAGTTCGTTTAAGTTCATGATGAACTCTCCACTTGGAGTATTTTATCCTGATATGGCCCCATCTGAGTAAATTCTTAGCAGCAGGCTCTTTGTAAAAATCTGCTCATATGCTTATTGGCATAATTTGCTTAATTTTCATATTTAATTAGGAAAAACTTGAAAATGCTACAATTTTTTAAATAAATAACTTAGAAAGTTGAATTTGGTGTCCACACACATCTTCTCCATCCCTTAGTATTCGATTTAGTCGGCATTGAATACGCCAGACCTTTCTAAATAGCATACATTAGCATACATGTGCTTAATTATTGAGGAAATAGCTACAAATTTTAAAATATGTTCACCTTAAAAGTTGAAAAATATGTCTAGACCTATTTTTCTTACTCCGCCTAATTAGTTCACCTCAAGTGTTGATATATATAACTACCTATATATTCTCACTCCTCTGAATTCCTTTCACATTATCCTAAATACTGTGATCCGTCTAATTAGAATAAATTGTCATAATTTATTTTAAAACACATTTTAAGCACCTTATACATTTGATACTATTTTTTAGGGAAACATATTTCATAATTGTATGGTAGTTAAGCAAATTGCACTCTATCCCTATAGGCTAGGCATATTTTCAGATTATCAGAAACCTGTAGGCATTTTTGAGGAAAAGTTGGAAAGCCAGCTTTCTAACCTAATTGGGGTATGGAGAACTTGAAAAAAATCCTTTCCAAGCTGGTATTTGGAGTTTAATTAGTCAAAAATTAAAATCAAAATGGCCGCCATTTTTTACAGATAATTTAATTATTTCGAAAATTTTTTTTGGATTTTTTTGCGGGTGACAAAAATCCTCCTTCATAAAAGGCCTAATTTGCATAAATACAAGATGGCCGCCATATGATTCGCCAATTATCAGATTATGCCTCATAACTTTGAAACAAATAAAGGTAGAAAAATGAATGAGGTATCAAAAAAAAAAATAGAATTGAACTGGCAACAATATACAATCTCGTAGGCCTATAACATAATGATGGCAAAGGGCTCATTTGCATAAATCCAAAATGGCCACTATGTGATTTGCAGATTATCACATTATGCATCATAACTTTGGAACAAATGAAGATTGAAACATGTATAATGTGTCAAAATAATCAGAATTGAAATTTCAAAACCGTGTATGTATGTTATGACAATGGCAATGGTCTATTTTGCATAAATTGAAAATGGTTGCTATCTTATTTGCTAATCATCACCCTGATCATATATTACAATGATCACATGATTAAAAATGCCTTGTAACTTTGGAACAAATGAATTTGTGAGGTGTCAAAATAGTCAGAATTGAAATTTCAATACCGTGTATGTACATGATAATATCAAATTGCTAATTTGCATCAATTCAAAATGGCCGCCATATAATTTGCCAATAATTATCACATATCAACAGAATGACGGGAATGCTTAGTTGAGGGTGCACATGGATCCTGGAAATTATGAATTGTTCCCAGTTCACCTTTTACCCATTTTTTGTCCTCGCTACTCGCTTTTTATAAGGGGAAAATGATATAAATATAGATAAAAATAAATATAAATTTTTAGGTTCATTTTTTACACTATTTATAAGCTGAAATCCTCAATGTTCGGACCCTAAAAACAGGCGATTCGCCGTTCGTTTGATTAGTTTTTTAATCTATAAGCACCCTCTTAGTTGAGCCCTTCAGACTGAGCCATTAATTAATTAATTAATTGGGTCGTGGATAGACTACTATTATTTATCCTATGTTGAAAGCAAATGTAATATCCTCCTTTGGTAACCGTCGAAATATGATGATAATCACTAGAAAATTCAGGAAACGTTAGTATTTTTTCGTACCTATCCAGTACACACGCGACATTGAACCCGTGGAGGCTGAATTGTGGGATTGTAATGTCAGAATATGACACTGTAATGTTAGGATGTAGCATAATAATGTAAATAATAGCATTATCATATCAAGATATGACATTATAATGACAATATGTATAGGACCGTTTAATGTCTTAAAAAGTTGAAGTAGGGGTTGGTGCCGGAGATAGCATTTAATAGCATAACGACATGCCATTAAAATGACAAAGAATATGGTAATATAATCACAATGTGGCATTGCAATCTTATTTTTTAATAGGATGTATCTTATCCTAATCTTATAATGTTAAATATCATCAAAATGGTATATCCTAAAATAAAAATGTATTTTTGTGGCGTTAAGGACCATATTTGGACATTATAATACGATATCACGAGGTTTAGGTGTCATATCCTAGTATTACAATCCAATATCTATGACATAAAACTGCCATATCATGACTTCCAACTGTCACATCTTCTATTTTAGTATTTTCGCCCCCATCCGGGGAGGGTCATTAGGGATCTGTTTCGTCTGTTGGATGCTGTTACGGCATTGTACGGGAGCACTAGTCTACATCCAAGGGCAGCTGCAGCCTCCTCGTATCTGGCTATAATCTTCGGGCGGATTGCCAGTGGCGTACCCTGGTTCCTCCGCTCAACAGCGGAGCCAATGCAGCACCCGCATCAGTGCTGGCGCTGATGTAGGCTGTGGTAGCCTCAAATAACCTGCAATAGCGTGTTTGACATTAGGTCTCTCACGTGGGATGAATGGAATTACCCAGAGGGAGTGATCCTTCCTGTTGCTACTCTGGGGACTATCCGACCCGAGGATAGCGGAGCTGCGCAAAATGCCACAGAGTTTCATCATTAAATTGTACAGCGAAACTCAAGTCTCCGGCCGTCTGGGCATGTCTGGGGGTATATCCCCTAGACATGCCCAGAACCCCTTATCGGGCGAGCGAAGGAAAACGCTCTCAATAACCCACCATGCCCTATCACCCCCACCCTCACATCATCATCTGTACATCATTTCATCTCATCAATTGACTACAACGTTTTTATCGTATTATAATGTCACTTAAAAGACCTTTTGTGCCGAAAAGTGACGTAAAGCAATGATTTACTACTACTACTACATGACATTATATTACCCTATCGCCATATTTTATTGCCATAATATGTCATATAACACCTTTATAACTTATATTTTTTTATAAAAAAATGTCATATTCTAATATTCAAGTGCCATATCTTGACTTTAAATTAATATACCGTGATGTTAAACTGCCATATCCTGGTACTATAAAGCCATATACTGACAATATTATGCTATAGCCTTTCATTTTAGTGACATAACGTGATGTTTAAAGGGACTGGCCCAGGCTAAAATCATCAAAAAATCGGTGATTTTATTTCGGGTTCTTAATATGACCATATGATGTAAACATGTACATAGACTAGAACTGCAAATTTTTATAATTTTTGTGCAGCGCATTCACCAGTTAGACTAGATATAGAGACGAACTTCCCGTATTTTCTATTTTTGACATGGTTGTCAATAATTGGAAATCGGGAATTTCATCTCTTTATCTAGCCTAACTGGTGAATGCGCAGCACAAAAATTATAAAAATTTGCAGTTCTAGTCTATGTACATGTTTACATCATATGGTCATATTAGGAATCCGAAATAAAATCACCGATTTTTTTATGATTTTAGCCTGGGCCAGTCACTTTAACCAACATAATTATCATGGCCTAATAATATTATGACATATTAATGTCATTTTATAATTTCAAAGGGCAATATTTGAAAATAACACCATTTCATGGTGTTAAATTCATGGTGTTAAATTATCCAGATATTACAATTCAAAATCCTGATACAGAAATGTTATATCCTGTTTTGTACTGTAACATATTGTATTGTACTGTCATATTCCGTTATTATTATACCATATTATTGAATTATAATGTCATGTTCTGACATTCCAATGAAATATTATCACAGTACAATCCATTATTGGACGTTAAAGTGCCGTATCCTCACTTTATATATAATTCAAATCCCATAACTGACTTTAAAGTGTCCTATTATGATATTAAATTGTCATATCCTGATATTATAATGCCATATGTTGAAAAGAAAATGCCAGATCCTGTCATTTCAATGACAATTTCAAATACAATGCCATATTGTGATATTATATTACCTTATCCTACAGGCCTTGTCATTTTAATGGTATATCGTGACGTTAATTACTGGTATTGCCGACACCTACCTCCTACTCCTACATTTTAAGACACCCAACAGTTATGTACATAATTATCATTATAACGCCATATATTGACATTATAATGTTATTCTTTGCATTATTATGCCATACCCTGACCTAATAGTGTCATATTCCAATATTTCTGTCCCAATAATGAGCATCCACAGTTCCAATGTTGTGTGTATGCTGGATAGGTACGTAAAAATGCTTACGTTTACGGAATTTGCTGCTAAATCTAATGTGTTTCGACCACAGGAGGATCTTACATTTGCTTTAAACACATGTTATATAATAGTACTCTATCCTTTAATAATTAAAAGAGTGGCTCAGTCTGCCCCCCGGAGGGCTCAGCTAATCATTACCGTTATTCATTTGTTATGTGAATACAGGGCACAATATCATACTTGAGAAAAAACAAATATGTTCAACAATATTGACTGCCACCATATTGAAAAAGTAGTATTTCAATTGTTTAATTATATTTGTGGATTCCTTTAATGATGTGTGGTATTAATAATTGTTGTTAGAAATGATAACCCCGACAAAACACTTAAGCTTATCTAAACTGAAGTAATGAAATTTGTTGTTGTTTACTTATGTACACCCTAATCATTAAGATACCTTAAAATACAATGCTCTGTGATAATTTCATGAATAATGTACAGTAACGTGTACTTTGCTCCAATTGTGTCTTTTCAGTCTTTTCATGGAGTGTATGAATGAATCAAATATTTTGTCATCAAAAGAGCAACCTATAAAATTAAATCACAACTTAGTGTGTTTTTATAGTTTTTTTTACATGAACAAAACCCCCTTTTTGTGCATGTTTCTTCAGTTCTAATAATCTGGATACAACAAGAATGCAATAGTCTACATTCAAAAAGTTGTATTGGGTGACAATGATCCGAATTTTTATTAAGAAAAGCAAGGGGGTTCATAGGCCCGGACCACCTCTGCACACCCAAAATGGTCTGCAAATAGATAAAAAGTACTGCTTAAAAGCTCCGGGTCACTGTCATATATGTTTTTCCAAAAAAGTGACGATATATAATGTTATCATTGCATTATGTGATGATTGGATTGGCAAATGGATTTTTTTACACGGTTTAGACATTTCATCCTGATTATTTTGACACATTATACATGTTTCTATCTTCATTTGTTCCAAAGTTACGATGCATTATGCAATAATCGTCAAATCGCATGGCGGCCATCTTAGATGTATGCAAATGAGGCTTTTGTCATCATCAAAAATGTGATTGTATAGTGTTGTCAATGCAATTCTGATTATTTTGATACCGTATTCATTTTGCTATCTTTACTTTTTCCAAAGTTATGAGGCATAATATGATAATTGGCAAATCATATGGCCGCCATCTTGTATTTATGCAAATTAGGCGTCTTATGAAGGAGGATTTTTGTTTCCTTTGCACAAATATCACAAAGCTTTTTCTAAGGAGTCCCTGTGCCAAAAAAACACCACTACAATTACCATCTAATATGTTATGGGTCTGCATAATTGAATACAATCAAATATAACGGCGGCCATTTTAATTTTGATTTTTGACCACCTAAATCTCAAAATTCAGCTTGGAAAGGACTTTTTTCGAATTCAGCACACCCGAAATAGGTTAAAAAACATGCTTTCCAACTTTTCCTCAAAAATACCAACAGCAAAGTTAATACAGACATTAATCCTATTTTGTTCCTAGTCTACTATAAATTAATGAATCCCTAACAAGAAACTAGTTGTTTTTACTATACTAGCTCTATTTTCTTTTTCGTCTCAGGCTAACCCTTAGAGGGCTAAAATACTTCCGTACAAGCTCTGTCCGTATAAGCTCTTTCTGATTCACTTGAATACCTATGTTGTGGGTCTATGGTCATTATAATTCTTTTTACTTTTACAGTGCGGGGTCGACTTTAGACGTCAGAATCTAACCTTATTAAAAGGGCGGGGGCCCTAGGGTAGTGATTAGCACCGCCGCCTTTCACGCCAGAGCTCGGGGCTCGGTTCCCGGTCCCGGCGGTTTGAAAAAAACAAAATATGTTTCTTCCCCATCCACGTGTGAAAGTCAGTATTGTGGGGAGCCTCTGTGACCGAGAAGTAGCGTGCTCGGCCTCAGACCGCCAGGGCTCGAATTTCGAATCCTGTGTCTCGAAGGCAGTGTCATCCCAATCATCTCACCATCCTCATGAGGTTCTCCTGGCCCAGTTTAGCCTATATGTGCACAAAGGTGGCCTAAAGCCCGATTCATTTCATTTCATTTTACCCTTATTAAAAATTTGAACCCTACAAGCGTCATTTTATTCTTCGACACTGCTTCGGGATCAAATGACCCCGATAGGCTCAAATTTTCCGAGTCGGGTCTTAAAGCAAAACATTGGACTCATATAATATTGGTTTCATATAATTGGTATCATATAATATTTTTTATATTGATTATAATTACATTAATTATATTAATTTGATATGGCTTACGAACCTGTAGCTAAAATATAGCTACATCCAACGTTACCAAGCTAGGACCTAAAAAGCACAATACCCCTTTTGTTGATAACAGTATCCATAGGGACCATCCAACTAAAAATCCTAAGATTACCATTATGTTAACTTCCTCGCATTTCTATTAGTAAATGTCTAAGGTAATGAAAGAAAGTTAAGATATTCTCAATCTTAAGATTATTTGCAAGGGTCCGTAACCCTTAGGAATATAGGCCTACAGGGCAGAGTCTGCTGTTGGTCAAGAGGAGAGAGTTGTTACACAATGCAATTTATATGCAATTTCGTGTGTGTTCGTGGGTACTAAACCCCACTGTTAAAACCAGGCATGGCTGTCATCACGTTTCAATTTTGTTTGCTGTAATCTAGACATCGTCCGTTTGACAGCTCGGGTCGTTACGAGAGGTCAGTCGGAAAAAGGGTATTTATATATAGATGAAAGACGAGTTGTAAGCATTGACCCAGTGTTGGGCCAACGTCTTGTTCCTAATAAAAACTAGTAGCGTTGACCCGGCGTTGAGACAACGCCGTGTTCCTATTGTAGGACAGAGGCGATCAGTGAAGGCCGTGGAGATGGGTTAAAGTACAGGTGACATAATAGCCGGAAGGTGTTGTCTTTCGCACAATCGTTAGTGCAACGCTGGGCCAGCATCTGGAGATAGTGGACCAGCATTGTACCAATGCGGGACACAGAAGCATTGATGTGGGCTATATTCAGATGGTATAATAATTGGGCCAGCACTGTGTTTTGCATGTTGTAGTTTGCGCGATGCCGGTCCACTAAGGTGGTGGACCGGCATCGTGCCAACGCCTGGTTCAGATGGTAATGTGACATCTACTGTTGAGAGGTGAAAGATGGTATACAGCCACTAGGTTTGGGCGCGATACTTCTCTTTCAAAAATGAAATGAATCGGGCTTTAGGCCAGCTTTGTGCACATATAGGCTAAACTGGGCCAGGAGAACCTCCTGAGGATGGTGAGATGATTGAGATGACACTGTCCTCCAGACACAGGATTCGAAATTCGAGCCCTGGCGGTCTGAGGCTGAGCACGCTACCTCTCGGTCACGGAAGCTCCCCACAATATTGACTTTTACACGTGGATGGGGAAGAAACATATTTGTTTCTTTCAAACCGCCGAGACCGGGAACCGAACCCCGAACTCTGGCGTGAAAGGCAGCGGTGCTAACCACTACCCTAGGGCCCCCGCCCACTTCTCTTTCAACTCTCAGCTTTCACAGTGATTATGCCTTGGCTTAAGAACGGTAACTAGATACTGAGTCAAGGCTAGTTACCACTTTTTGTCTGGTGATAGTGGAGAAACTGTCTGAGCGTTGCTGGCTTGTGGGTGACCATGTGAACAGACGCAGGCCATTGATTCGCTCAGGCGAGAATCAACAAATGTATTCAGCTTATAGTGGAAGACTGAGGGGTTTTGAGTCACTGCTAAAGTCACATCCTAGCTGAGAGGGTCGTTTTAATTTTCTGTATATAGTGTAAAGTGGGTATATAGTGGGCAGGTCTGTGCCAATGACCCCCATTAGGACTATCTGGGTACAGGTTAGTGTGTATTTTGACCCGGTTGGAGAGTGCTACACAATTGTATATATATTTTCCTGTAAGCAATATGAGTCAACGAGCCAATACAGAGACTTTGTCCCGGCGCCTGGAAGCCAAGTTAAGAGAATGTAGAGAGTCTCTATCATTCCTTGAGAAGGCTGTGAAAACGGCCGGGGGTCAGACGCCGGAGCAAGAACAAGAGGTACTGATCTTAGCCATTGAAACCAGTGCCATATCTCATAAATCAGCAGATAGAGTTTATGAATCCCAATTAGTATGGCTTTCAGAAGAGGAGCTAGACCACCGCTATGGGTACAGCCGGTTCGCTATCACATCGTTACAGACACGACTGCAGGGCACCGCCATTTTGAAAATAATGTGATCGGAATCTATTACAGCCACTGATGCAGGTATCGTCAACCCCACTACTATCACCACAGAACGAGATCTGCTCAACCTGCAACAGATTCCACTTGTCACCTCTACGACGATGTCTGTGCCAGCTGGTCGTTCATCCCAGTCAGTGCCATCCCCAGCTGTGTCAACATCGGCTTGGTCCGCTTCACGCCAATCACAGTCAGCAGGGAAACTTGCAGTGAAATTGCCTAAATTAGGCTTCCCGAGATTCAGTGGTGAGTACCTGACATTTAATGCGTTTTGGCAGGCCTTTGAAATTTCAGTCATTTTGCAAAATATTCCAAATTCTTCCAAATTTGCGTACTTAAACTCGCTTTTGTCAGGGGATGTCGCACATGGTGTGGGTGGCATCGCCATGATGGACGCTGGGTTTACTGACGCTTGTAGCATCTTGAAGGAACGCTTTGTCGACTCCAATCAACTACAGTCTGTTTCACCAGAACCTGGGAGTAGCCTTTCTCTAATTTGCTCGGTCGTTCTTTAAAATTTGTTAACAAAATTTTTCTCGGATCATTTTTTCATGTTCCCTTAATATCCCTGAAAATTTGGTGCAATTTTGTTGTGTATTTTAGAAGTTAGACCATTTGGCATGTAATAGAATTCTTGTTTCACGGCAATGGTGTTAAAGAGAGCTGTCATTTTGAAAAATTATTACATGCCAAATGTTCTAACTTCACTAATACACCAAAAAAATCTACCAAATTTTCAGGGATGTCAGGGGAAGGTGAAAAAATAATCTGAAAAAAAACTGTAATTTTGAAGCATTTGCAAGAACTATTGAAATTAAACCCTCCAAAGGTTTTAAATTCATGCGACACAGAATGTCTCTGGGACTTTTTCAACACTGTACAATCACACGTCTGAAGTCTGTCGTTTCTCGGAATTGATGCCGCCAAGTATGGCATAAACATTACACCCATTATAATCAGACGTCTGCCTTGTCAGATGGCATTGGAAGGGGCAGACGTGAGCAAGGGCAAGGAAGGGGATCTGCCACATTTATTGACTTTCCTACAAGATCCTGTAGCCATCCGTTAACGTGCCCTCTGCTTTTCTACATCTACTACGAAGGCCAAAAGCAAGTCATCCAGTGAATCTACTCTACAAGAGCAACTACCACAGTGCCTTAACAGTAGGTGAACAAGTTTACTTACACTCCGACACCACCCGCAATCGCTGTTTCACATGCGGCAAGGATCATAGTCTTGTCTCATGTGACCAGTTTTTGAAATCCTCAGTTACAAAGAGAAGGCAAGCCATTTATAGTTACGGTGCTTGATATAAGTGTTTTAAAGCCAATCACCTGGCCAAAAATTGTCCCACTAAGATAAAGTGCCAACACTGCAATGCGCCGCATCACCCCCATTATGTAAACTGTGTGATGGGGTGCATGGTAGTGATGAAAAAAATACCTCAAAATTTGATAACAGCTCCTCCTTTACGGGTAAAAATCGAAGTCTGGGTCTTGTCCGTTTATACGAATCTTAGTGTACCATCTAATTACGCACGTGATTCAGGCCAGGAGAGACAGGACTCGTTACAACACCCCGTGTCCCACAATAACATTAATGTCTCTCTAGCTGAAGGTCGGACCGTGTCATGGGACCAAAATGACGATGATACTGAAGTTCCTGGGTTTATTGTTCTGACGACCAAGGCGAACACCACCATCCTTTTACAGACGATATCTATCCCTTTAATGACAAAGAGTGGAGAAGTTTCTTATTAGACAGTGTAAGTGATCGTAGCTTTATTCTAAATTCAGTGCTTAACAAACTTGAAACAAAACATATTGCCATAGAAAAACTGACCTACGGGTCGTTCGGTAGTAATGTGACCCTAAGTGGACTGAGAAACCTGCATGAAGTAAATTTGTCATCATCTGTTCAGGCACAATGTTTAGGTGGTGAAACGATTAGTTCTAAAAATTTCAAACCAAAACTGTCGAGTTATGTGATTCAAGAACTTACACAATTGAACGTGTCATATTTAAATGCAGATGAAGGTATAGAATTACATATGTTGATTGGTCTTAACCTTTATTGGGATATAATTCGACTTTATCAGATTGTCATGCGGGTTTGTCGCCTGGAATTCTAAATTAGGTTATTTTATTTCAGGGGCTTGTTTTAACAACTATAGTACCTAGATTATCTCAAATGTAACCCCCTCCGTGCTGTGTTGCATCTGTTTCTCTCCTCCGACGGCCGGGAATGGTGGTTCGTGTAGAGACGATGACAATTTCTGGTCGTTGGAGAGTATAGGAGTTAATGCACCTGTACCCACTATGACAGATTCAGGTACTTGTTCAAATAACCAGAATTATTTGTGTTGCATCTCTTCCTCTCCTCTGACGGCCAGGAATTATGTGCGTCCTTATTCGGACGTACATGATTTCTGGTCGTTAGGGAGTAGAGGAATTGATTCCCCTGTATCCTCTGTGACTGATTCAGTGGAATCAGTTATAGAGGGTAAATCCTCTAAGACATGCGAAAACAAACGTTATTCCGGGACATTACCTGGGAGGGAAAAGCAGGCAAAAATGACGGATTCAGGTACTTGTTCAGATAACCAGAATGATTTGTGTTGCATCTCTTCCTCTCCTCCGACGGCCGGGAATGGTGCGCGTCCTTATTCAGACGTACACGAGTTCTGGTCATTGGGGAGTATAGGAATTAATGCACCTGTATCCTCTATGACAGCTTCAGCTACTTGCAATGTTCTAATAAACAGAATGATTCAATTGTAATACCCTCTGTTTTCTCTATGACAGATTCAGGTACTTTTTCAAATAAGTAGAATGATTTGTGTCGTATCTCTTCCTCTCTTCTGACGGCCGGGTATGGAGTGCGTCCATGATTTCTGGTCGTTGGGAAGTAGAGGAATTGATGCACCTGTATCCTCTATGACTAAATCAGTGCAATCAGTCATGGAGGGTGAATCCTCTAAGACTGACGAGTACAAGCGTTATTCCGGGGCCTCGCCTTGGAAGGACAAGTAAGCAAAAGACAAACCATCAAACATTATCAAGCTGCCGTCCTCCGGTTCGAACGTTTAAAAGGAGACTAGCATATACATGTATTTTGGTTCTTGCCACTGTATTCTCTCTGATTGATTCGGTGGAATCAGTCATGGAGGGTAAATCCTCTAAGACTGACGAAAACAAACGTTATTCCGGGGTGTTACCTTAGAAGGACAAGGAGGAGCAAAACAAAAAATTAAACAATTATCACGGTGCCGTCCTCCAGTTCGAACAGGTAGAACGGGGACTGGCATATATATGTATTTTGTTTTTCACGTGCGCCGTCATGCAGGCCGAACATTTGGAGCAAACATCACACATCGAAAGTCCACACGTACCATGCCCTATCTCGGGGTCAAATGGTCTTTATCCTGAAAGATTTGGATGAACGTATATCATGGCCAATGGGTGTCATTTTAAAATTTAAGGGAATCTATTGACAACATTTTTTGTTCGGCCACCGACAAAAAAAGTTACAAGACATATAAGCGAGCTATTCAGAGATTATACGAGCTGGAAGGATGGGATCGGGGTCAATCTACTAATGAACTGTTACATTTGATTGACTCTGACACCCCTTCTAATACTACTGACAATTTACCTTCAAGAATTTCAAAAAACACAGCTAAACAGGCTAATGTACTGGTCGATCCAATTCCATCGAGCAGTAAGGAACCCACTGATGCGATGGGCGAGGAGACGGCCTGAACCGGTGATTCGAGCGGCTCCCCCGCCTACCGCACCGGAAGCGGTAGACGAGTAAAAGCAATTCAACGATTGAATTTATAAGTCCATTGGTTGTGACTCTGTATCTATTGTATCTAATTATTATTTAAATTAAAAAAAATTATATACGACTTTGAATACTATTATTAATGATCATGTATGTGTTAATTAGTTAGATGTTGTGTTATAAAACAGGGAGAAAATGGATACATGAGTTGATGCAGGGATGCATTATCAGCTGGAATATTGAAAATTGAAATTATTAAAACAAACGTGTAAACATGTTATAAAAGGCCAGAATGAATTGGGGTGGGAGGCGCCCTAGTTAGGTCATGCTGAGGTTGTAGTATTCTTGTAATGAACTAAACAGTGTTTAGAATAACATGAAGTGATCAGTGTTTTGATGTTTCACATTTTGGTGTCAATTTAGTTGCCTTAATAAAGGAGTATATATAGTCAGTTGCTAAACGATGGGTTAGCTGAACAAAGAGACCGGTATCGTTCCAACGCCTGGTTCAGATGGTAATGTGACATCTATTGTTGAGAGGTGAAAGAGAGTATGCAGCCACTAGGTTTGGGCGTTTTACTTCTCTTTCACATCTCACCTTTCACAGTGATTATGACAAGGCTTAAGAGTGGTAACTAGTTACTGAGTCGTGACTAGTTACCACTTTTTGCCTGATGATAGTGGTGACTCAGTCTGAGCGTTGCTGGTTTGTGGGTGACCATGTGAGTGGACGCAAGCCATTGATTCCCTCAGGCGAGAATCAACAAATGAATTCAGCTTATAGTGGAAGGCTGAGAGGTTTTGAGTCCCTGCTAAAGTTACACCCTAGCTGAGAGGGTCGTTTTCATTTTCTGTATATATAGTGTAAAGCAGCTGCCTGTCTTCTGTGTCTTAATAAAATTGTATCAAGCTTCAAGTGTTATGGACTCCTGACTTGCGTCTCTGCCAAACTTCCGAAATTCATCATGAATTACCATGACTGAGCACGAGGGTCTAGTTAAGACAAACACATACATTGTCAAATTTGCACAAGGTGTGACTGCTTGACTTTGTACTTTGTCCCGATGATAGGTTGCCCTAGGCCAACAAGAACAGATTGCAACAAGGTGTTATTGGGATCACACGCACCTTAAATTTTCATTCTTAGTTATTTTTATATACATATTGACATTCTATCTACTAATAAGAAAATATCTACCAATATCATAGACTCATTTGAGTGTATCCAGTCAATTTGTTCGTCTGTTCCACTACATATTTATTACATTTAATCAGATGTTGTAAGCTGTTTTGTTTTAAGCCAGCTACTCAAAAACGTTTTATGTGTTCTTCCAATAGCACTTGCAAGTTTAATCATATTTGAAAGACGCTGTATTTCCTTTGGTTTTCACGTGTCGCGTCCGGTTTCTGATGTTAGTTTCATTTCAAAGGATGTGGTAAGAAAATCTGCTTCAATAACACGTATGACGTTAAAAAAACGAATTTCGATTGATAGGTACTAATCATTAACGGATCAAGTTCTTATTTCTATTTTATATTTCCATTTGGGAGCATGAAACGCTACCAGTGTTTTCATCAGACTGTCAGTAAACATAGGAGTGTATAATATTTGACAGTGGACTAAAAATTGACCACCATGTTTGTCAAGTATGCAAGTGGTGTTGCTATGATATCCCAAATTTTCGTCGAATTCGAAGACATCTCTCAATGGACACTGCTAAAATGATTTCTAATTAACTTGTGGGCAACATACTTTATTACTGTAATTGTCTTTATTTAACGTCAATGATAACCATTTAAAACAACTAAAATGATTTTAAATTTATATTATCTCGGGTGGTATATCATGCGTCTTAGTTCTGTCACGTAACACCTCTTTCATTCAAATATAATGCAGAATATTTTTCAAAATATTGAGTGAAATACTTTTACTGCCAGAAAAACACAAGACTCGAGCATTTGACACTCGATAGCTCGTCCAATTCCCGAAAAACAATATAATAAACATTTATTTGCATCATGCTTTTCAGCCTAGTATTAGTAAATGAGTCATCATGCTGCTTATAACATGATAACTTCAGACTGACAGTGGATAATATATTGTTTGTGGAAGAGCTTTGAGGCGTCGGACCAAAAAATTGGCTACGAATTTGAATGTCAGGCCCCTCTAATTTAAGTAATGAAAACCTAAATGGTGTTGAGTAGTATAAGTAAGACGTGGGTGTAAGTGCAAAATAATCTTATTAGTTTAATAGTTAAATTGGGTTGTTAATAGGGTGGGATGTGTTTTGTGAGTAAATTATGCAAAATGTATGATAGGGTACTCCATATTAAGTTATGCGAATTCGTGGTCGAAAACATGGGTATAAGCAGAAAAAATAACGTCATATATCAATTATTATAAAAGCTAAAGCGATTTTACTTTTTCCTCAATAAGTATACAAATGATGTTAGTTATGTATATTAGCATATACGATCGCTAAAAAGGTAGTTTATGGTCAGAATTTGATAGACACATCAAACGAATGAAAAGGGGTGGGATATATAGGTTCAGACGCAAAAAGCAACATCTCAAGTAAACTGATAAAAAAACTATGTACTTCTTTCAATTTATTAGATTAATTGTGCAATTGTATGTTAATTAGGACGATTTGATGTGTTCAATATGAACCTAATCGAATTTTGCGTGGTGGGAAACATAAGTGTAGACAGAAAAAATAACTTTCTAAGTTAATTATTTAACAAATTATAGCAATTTTACTTTTTCCACATTAATGATGCAAATCATGCAATTATACTAATCAGAATATGATTATAATCTCTACCAGAATTTGATAAAAAATACCTAAAACAAATAAAGTGAGGTACAAAATATAGGTTCAGACACAAAATCAACATTTCAAGTAAATTGATTGAAAAGCTATGTAATTTTTTTTAAACAAATTGAATTACTTATGCAAATGTATGCTAACAAGGGCGACTTAAGGTATTCAGCATCAACTTAATCGAATTCTATGGGGTTTGTAGACACAAAAATAAACTTTCTAAGTAAATTATTTTAAAAGTTATAGCAATGTTACTTTTTCTTAATTAATTATGCAAATTATGCCAATTAACATATGATTAAAATTGTTGCCAAGTGGTTGCTGCTCTGAAATGTATAATGATGCTAGAAGCGAATAAAGTAAGGTGGAAATTATAGTTTAAGACGCCAACTTCTGAAGTAAACTGAATCAAAAGCCATGTTTTTTTCATTGTTTCTGAGTTAATTATGCAAATTTATACTAATTATGACAATTTGAGGTATTCAATATCGACCTAATCAAATTCTACAGGGTGGAAAACATGGCGATTTTATTTTTTCCTCATTTATTATGCAAATTATGCATTTTATGCTACTTGGCATATTATTAAAATGGTTGCCAGGTGGTTGCCGCTCAGAATATATGCATCAAGGTCTTCTGATCCATAAAAGCCAAAAATACTTGTTTTAGCCATTTATTCCAGATTTAGCTCTTTTTTTAGTCTAGACTTCATAGATTAGTGTACAATATATAGATGTCTTTGCCTGGCACAATATTTGTGATTTAGTGAAAGAAAATGCTTTTATCATAAATCTTAAATGATTTATTGCCAGTTTTCACCCATACCCCAAGTAGTAAAAGTTAGCGTTAGCGACATTTAGATGGTTGTATAGCTATATTTTCTATGTTTCTCAAATGTTCAAACAATAATAAATATCACAAATGTATGAATATTTGCCTAATATTTGACTAAGAATGGACAAATCATTAATCTAACATAACAGATTTCAAAATGATCCCGTTGTTTTTCAATAAAAAACTTGAATTATTATCATTATTGCAAAAAAAACGTGAACAATTGCACTCAAAACAGCCCAAAAAATAGGATTTTAAAATTATTCTTGTTTAGTTTTGTGAATTTTAGGTTTGAAATATGTCTTCACACATGTGATATGGATGCAACATAAATCGTTTATTATATAGATTTTCCTGGCATTTTTCTGTAATAAAATGGGAAAATTGATTTTTCGGACTGAATAGGCTCACGTCCAAAAGCATTGATATTTTTTCACAGGGTATTTTGGTGAGCAGACAAGTCAAACTTACCCCCTAAGGGTTGAAGCTGACAGAAAAAAAGCATAAAAGAAGCATAGTAAGCCGCCCAAAATTGTGAATCCCTGGATGCTACGGGCACCTGATACTAAATTCCGGGTACGGCCAAGTGGTGTGTCGGTCTTCATGCACCAACCGTAACGCACCTTAGGATTAACACTAACAGTGATTTTCTCATGTCAGTACGTTTTTTGTAAATACAATACATAAACAAATCTGTCTTACATATGCATATCCATGACCAGCTGACACACTGATAGGTTTATCTGAGGTCACACTACATATAGGTGCCAGGAGCATCGTCATCTTATCATATCAAACACTTTAAACTGAATATTTTAGTACGAACATGCTTTTATTAGCTTTGTCTTTCCTTTACTACTTTAACTATACAATATGGGATATTGTAATACCTGGAATTTTCACTTAAATGGCCATACTGGCCGAAAAGTGAAGTAAAGCAAATATTTTACTATTTTACTATTACTGAGGTCACACTGTAACCTGTGTAATCTGTGCTGTTGTATCCCTAATTATTGGCGTCTACAGTGTAAGTCTGGTATCTAGAGCAATAATAAGACACAAATATATCAATGTACCGTGATAGTATGGTCTGAGTAATAATCAGGGTGCAATTACAGAAACAAATCCAAACTTTAGTGTTTGCCTCGTCAGCACAATTTTAAATAATTTTTACATACAATTTGATAGTTTTCTCCTACGCATTTAGTGAATTTGTTGTGATTTTCTGTGAAATCATATCATTATTATAGGTCTGGTTTGACTAGATAGGATGGAAGATTACGTCTCATTGGGGTTAGAAGGTGCTAAACTGCCACTTTGTATAGTGGCAGTTTAGCACTTTCTAAATCCAAGGGGACGATTAGATCTTCACCACACACTCCATATTTAATGTCCATACGATCTGAGATAGGTAATTTTATCCAAGAAGTATTTGTTGAAAGTATTTGCAAATATATTTTGGCGGCACATTCGAATTCCCTTTTCTTATTATGAAGGTAAAAATAATTAGCATTTATCCGCTAGATATACTAACTATTTTCCAAACAAAAACATAAATAGCTGTCTTTCTCATGCAATGTTACCTTTCAATGACGGTCTATGAAACAGTGACTATAGATTAAGTCAGTTATCTTGACACTCTAAATATATTACATCAAATTATCTCAAAATGATAAATGCGCATAAAATCATTGTTGATGGCGGAGAACATTAACTCTTACAGCGTGGGGATCGACTTTAGTCGTCAGAATCTGACGTCTGTAGACGTCAGTTTCTGCCAACTAAAGTCGATCCGCACGCTGTAAGAGTAAAAAATATTTGTAGTGGCCGTAGGCCCATAACATAGGTATTCAAATAAATCGGAAAGAGTTAAGACATTAATGATGATTTCAAATTGAAAAAAAACCTTTGGTCTCCAAGGTTTATATAATGTTTATATATGTCGGGGGATCACCACTGTGGTATCAGCGACTGGTGCGGCTAGTGATTCCTCTAATCATCTTGGTGTTTCGAGCTGACGTCATTCAATGCATTTTTTAGATTGTTTTTTTTAACATGTTCAGTGTAACTAATATTATTATTTTCTTTTCTATACATAATCTCACTCATTATATAAATACTCGGTTTCTACGCTTTCCAGGGTTTTTTTTTTTCTATATGCAGTAGCTATTTTATCTCTGGTTTTGGTGCGGGAAACTTGAAAATATCATGCCAATGCTGTTTAACTGTAGGTTATTTTAAATAGTTCTCATGCATATTTTAGTTAACCTGTGCTTGTTTAAGTATATAATGTTGTTTGATTTTAACATGTTTTATGTTAACTTAGCATGCATATTTTACCGAACTAATCCTGTTGTATATAGTCTTGTACATATGTTCATTTTAATGACGCAGAAGTCTGCATGGACTTACCGTCGTCAATAAATATCTATCTATCTATAATAACCTTTCAGCTTTTCAGGGTTATTGGCTGTAAATGTCGTACTGTTAGAAACATTGCTTAATAAACAAAGCAATCATTTTGACACAGCAAAACATTTTTAGTCGCAAAATAATTTACAGAATAATAAATACTCACTTTGTCAATAGCTGGGTTGTATTGATGTTTCCATGATTGTCGTATATTTCTATGATTGTGTCGTCTTCTGAAGCCGTGGTGACGAAAAATGACAGAGGCTGACGGGATGACGATGTACTTGATCCTATAAAACTTGTAATAACAAAGTCAGTATCGTCAGCAGATAAAGGTCTGAGTAGCATGTTGTCAGGAGCATATCTATCAGTGTAATCAGGGCATCCAATGACGACAGATACAGGTGTGTCAGATATCAGCTCGAACCCCTTGTCCTCCAGTCCATATGTCACTCTGTCTGATGTATCACCCACATACGTGGCAGAACCTCCAGCTGGGACCTCCAAGACCTGCTGCGAGACAGCGCTAAGTAACGTCACTTTACCACCTTCACGAGATGTGATCCTGATCTCAGTCTCAAACGCGTACTTCTCAGTGGCAAAATCATAGTTGGCAAAATACGAAGTGCGTATCTTCGCTTCCAGCTGATAAAAATAATCATATATAGTATATATTATATATATACATTCCATTTCACGGTATCTATTATGCATATAAACGAGGCTAATTTG
>OZ024912.1:3937363-4009863 GCA_964017125.1 Flabesymbios commensalis
CACAAGTTCAAGTCGGTGGAGATTAAGGCTTAATGGGATTTTTTTATTTGTTGTTGCATAGATGACTAGTAAAATAAAATGTAAAACGTAGTCATTATATCATTGTTTGCCCATTATTCAGTCAGGAAATTGTGGTTATTTTTGTTATTGCTATTGAGTTTTAGAGCGATCCACACAAAAAACGAAGAATGAGAAACTTGACCATAAATAAATGTGTGAATGGCCTTAGTCTGTGCGATAATGGGCCGAAATCTTGTTCACGTGGATATTTATTGAGCATCTAAATTTCCAGAATCTGAAGAAGTTTTTTTAATACGAATAATTCGATCACAGTTTAAATATGACATTTAGAAGATAACTTGTTTTATTATTACTCAAGCTTCGTCGTTTTCACTTTTCGAAGAAATGTCACAAGCATGTGGAATTTGAGAAATGTCACAAGAATGAGGAATTTGATAAATGTCACAGGAATGAGTCTGATCCTGGTTTGCTCCGCGCTTATTAGTCCCTGATGTTTACATACAAGAAATAAGCTAAAACAATCAATCCTTCTTCACTTTCTCATTACTTGAAGCAGATAGTGGTGGTACATCGTTCCCATGCATATAATGACAAATTCAAGTTTATGGAGAAAATGGAAAACTACTGAGCATCAGACAAAAAGTATTATGGTAGGTGAATAACAATCTATACACGAGCCACGAGCTACGCAATGTGTCCGAAGTGTCATCGATACCGTGAATTAAAAAAAAACAATTAGGAAACAGATCCTGGTTTGACCCCAGTCACTGTGATAAATGATAGCCGGAAACCTGTTTTTCATTTTTTTTTAATGCCCAAATATTCCAAGCCGCTTTCAACCCATTGTAATTACCTGGTAATTACAATATATCCGCTATTCAATGACATGTTATATAGCTGCCAACTGATTACATTTCTCTCTCAGTAAACATGAGATATAGAACCAATTGTGGGTTAGCATTGGCCAACCACATATGACATCGGCCCATTATTAAACCAGCATTGATTCAAGGTCTTATGTTGGCTGGTCTAGATGGCTGTGTGTCAGTCCCATGTATCATGATGCATGCAGTTTTCGTGTCAAATGTAAGAGTGAACCATTACAGGGGATCGACTTTAGTCGTCAGAATCTGACGTCTGTAGACGTCAGATTCTGACGACTAAAGTCGATCCCCGCACTGTAAGACTAAAATATTTATAACCTCCGTAGACCACAAACATAGATATTCAAATGAATCGGAAACAGCTAACAAAGATTTTCATGATGATTTATGATGAATCAAATTGAAAAACCCCGTTGGTATCCATGGTTTGTACAAAAATAATTCAGCTTCTTAAGGGTTAATGGTGGAGTGTAACCTTGGGATGTATGATGACAGACATTGGATGCCATGTGACCTTTACAGTGTGGTCTGTAAATCCTCTGATTTACACTTCTAACAGTCAGGGTTTCACCGTAAACCTCTAACCCTTTGGCTGCGATGTTCTTACAAATTAATTCAGCGCTTTAAGGGTTAAGGTTCATACGGTACATATTCAAACACGATATTGTATTAATCCTCCCCCCTTATGATGCACCAACACATGATTTTGATCTTTGAAAAAAATCACTTAGTTCCCTGGAATTAATTGTTTCAAAAAGAATATTTTTTCATTAATCTTTTTCAACAATATATGAAAAAATAAATTAATTTTTCTCCGTTTTGAGTCATCTTTGTCAACTACAAATCGAGAATAAAAATAAAGGGTAAGTCGAGTAATTAAATGTATGTGAATATTACAACTCTTTTACTACCCTTCCTCCGTTGTTTTTATGGCCTTCGCATTTTATCTCAGAACGTATCATTGTCTGATATCGTCAAAACCAATCAGAAATCTGATTCCGCCTTGACCTCTGTCACTGTGATAAATCATATCCGGAAACAGATTTTTATATATTTTTTTACCAATGCTCAGATATTCCGAGCCGCTTTCAATCCTTCATCATTAGGGGCTTTTCTGAAGATTAAAATGCCTCTGTGACTTAATGACATGTTATATAACTGTCAACTAATCACATATCTCTCCCAGTAGGCTGAATATGACATATAGAGCCAATTATGGGTTAGTATCGGCCCACCATCTATCTCAACGGCCCAGCATTAAACCAACCTTGATCCAACGTATAACGTGTTTGCTAAGCTAGATATCTGTTACGTAGCAGTCCAATTAGTGCTGATGGCGGCATGGATGTTATGAGTGAAACTTCCACAAGAGGCGATTCATTTCAATAACCAATACATTGTACATATAATTACAGCAAGCTCAGATAATTAAATCAATGCTGTTTCATTGTTGGGCCAACGGCGCAGACGCTGAGCCAGCAATGAGCATTACAAATACTAACCAGAATAAAGCCAGCAATAAGTACTGCTGTGTAGAGACCTACCCAGCAGACACTAGACATTGAATCGATAATGGGGTAATTTTTGCCCAGCGTCACAGCCCTAGGGTAGTGGTTGGCACCGCTGCCTTTCACGCCAGAATTCGGTGTTCGGCTTTGACTTTGACTTTGACTTTGAGTTAATACTCCAGCAGTCCTCCATTGTGGAGTATCAGGCTGGAGGGGGGGAAAGAGGCTGGCAGATCTAGTCGACCAGCTGACTCTTGAATGCTGCCACAGTTTTCGATTCTGTGGCAGCTGCCGGAAGAAAATTCCAATCAGGGATAGTTCGATGCCAAAAATAATTTTGTCCCAGTATGGTGTTAGCTCTGATGTGTTTATAAGCCTGATTGTGCCCACCACGTGTTCTTCTATCTGCTGGGATTAAACGGTCATTGATAGGAATTTCAACTAACTCATTTAAAATTTTGAACATACATAAAAGCCTAGAATTTTTTCGTCTTGTTTTCAGGTCAGTCCAGCCCAAGTTCTGAATGAGAGATGTCACACTGGCTGTTTGTCTATAATTTTGGGTGACAAATCTTGCTGCTGCTCTTTGAATTTTTTCTAATTTATCAATGTCTTTTTGTCTAAAGGGGTCCCAAACTGCTGAAGAATATTCTAAGGATGATCTGACCAGGGAGAAATAGGCAGTCTCCCTTAATATAGGGGGACATGCCTTCAGGTTCCTCCGAAGGAAGCCCAGGGTGGAATTCGCTTTACTTGTAATTTTGTTGATGTGGGCCTCCCATTCCAGAGTCTCGCTAAGGCAAACACCAAGATATGGTGTTGATGAAACATTTTCTAATGTTTCACCTTTCAGGGTGTACTGGAATTCCAGGTTTTTTGATTTCGGCCTGGACACCCTCAGGACCGAGCATTTCGAGGGGTTGAAGCACATCCCCCATCGATCTGCCCAGTCCTGTAACGCAGATAGGTCTCTCTGCAGTTTCTCCTGATCTGCCCGACATTTTATCGGGCGATACAGGAGACAGTCATCTGCAAAGAGACGAACCTGCGACGAGACCGTGGAAGGGAGGTCATTAATGTAGGTCAAGAATAGTAGGGGTCCGAGAACAGTACCCTGGGGCACACCGGACTTTACACGAGCTGATTCTGAAGAGCTGCCATCAACTACTACTTTTTGGGTTCTATTGGTCAAGAAATTTTGAATCCAATTAAGAGTTGTTCCCCGAATTCCATAGTGGTCAAGTTTGTGTAAGAGGCGTTGATGGGGGACAACGTCAAAGGCCTTACTAAAATCTAAGACAACAACATCTGTTTGTGTCTTGCCTTCAAAATTTTGAATAAATTCATCAGTTGTAATCAAAAGCTGGCTTTCGCATGAGTGTTTTGAGCGAAAGCCATGTTGTACAGGTGTTAAAATTTTGTTTTCCGAAAAATGGGACATAATTTGTTTACAAATGATGTGTTCGAGTAATTTGGCACAAACACATGTGAGGGATATCGGCCTGTAGTTTGCCGGAGAGTGCCGATCCCCTTTTTTGAAGACTGGGGCAACATTAGCCTCTACCCAGTCATCTGGTAATTTGCCCGTCTGTAGAGATTGATCAAAAATAATTTTAAGAAAGGGAGATATTTCGTTGGCAGCATTCTTCAGAATCAGATTCGGGAGCTCGTCTGGTCCGGGTGCCTTCCCGCCGTTTAAACCCTCGAGTAATTTAGTTACACCTTGAACAGTAATTTCAAATTTAGGCATTTCAGTATTCGGTGGTCCGGGTAGTTTAGGTATATTTGTGGTGTCTTCCGAGGTAAAAACTGAGCAAAATTGGTTGTTTAATATTTCGGCCTTACGTCTGCTATCTGAATGCAGCTGGCCGTTTTCCTTCAAAGGAGAGACACCATTTCCATCCTGACGTTTTGATTTGATATAACGCCAGAGTGGTTTTGAATTTTTTTGTTCTAAAGTTTCAGAAAGTTTGTTTTTCAAAAAAAAACCACCTAGCAGACCTGATGGCACGCTGGGTCTGCCGTTTACATAATTTGTACTTTGCCCAAAGGTCAGCTTTATTCGTACGCTTGGCTTTATTATATAGAGATGCTTTTTTCCGAATAGATGCGAGAAGTGATTTGGATAGCCAAGGTAGATTTTCCCGAGGGGAAGTCATTTTGGTCGGTATAAATTTGTCCAGGCATTGATTTAGGATGGATTTTAGTTTCAACCAATTTTCATTGACAGATCGGCTAGGACTTTTTTTTGAAAAGGAGGTCCAGCAGCTCCTAATTTGTTGCCTGATAGCTTCCCACTTAGCATTTTTGAACTGACGCACTGGGCGGGGTTTTGTACGGCGGTAGGGCGGGTCAATATCCAGTTCGGTCACCACAGCACAGTGATTCGAGATTCCAGGTACACTATGAGAAGATTTAATTAAGCCAGGTTTATTTGTGATCAGGAGGTCCAAAATATTTTCTTCTCTAGTAGGTTCTTTGTGAATTTGGGCCAGGGCATGTGTATCTAGGCTTGACAGAAGCAGCTCGCATTGGGATTTGTTTGCCGCTTTAGGATTTACTACCCCATTGTCCCAGTCAATTCCAGGTAGGTTGAAATCACCTCCCAGGACAATGGTCTGATTTGAATTTTTTGGCATCAGGTCTAAAGATTTCACAAGTTCTTCTGAAGTACTAATTTTGGAGTCAGGAAGTCTATAAAAACAACCGAGGGTTAATGATTTTGATGCCGATTTCTGAACTTTAGCCCATAAAATTTCGCAGTTAGTTTGTAAATCAGGGAGGAGGGTCATGTCATAATGTTTTTTGACAGCAATAAAGACACCTCCTCCACGGGCTTTTGAATTTCTATCTCCACGTAAAACTTGGTATTCAGGAGGGAAAATTTCGCTGGTAGTGGTATCCTTGTCAAGCCAAGATTCAGTGCCGAGGATGCAATCAGGTTGGTAATAATTTAGAAATGCTAAAAAAATTGCTACTTTCCCCTTTAGGCTTCTACAATTTATCAATAAAGTACGCCAGTTTCTTTGACGGTTTTTAGGCCTAAAGGGGGGAATCGGACTACTGTGCTGTGTGGGAGCTCCCAGTCTCCGCGGTTTGAAAGAAACAAAACATGTTTCTCCCCCATCCACGTGTGAAAGTCAGTATTGTGGGGAGCCTCCGTGACCGAGAGTTAGCGTACACGGCCTCAGACCGCCAGGGCTCGAATTTCGAATCCTGTGTCTGGAGAACAGTGTCATCTCAATCATCTCACCATCCTCAGGAGGTTCTCCTGGCCCAGTTTAGCCTATATGTGCACAAAGGTGGCCTAAAGCCCGATTCATTTCATTTTTGTCACAGCCCGTCGTTCAACGTTAAACGTTAACCCTTTGACTTCCAGGCCGGGGTGCATGCCAGGATCCAGATATACTGGTGTAGGAGTTCTATTTTTCGTCATTTGAAGCTGGAATTGCTAACGCAATTTCCAGCTTCAAATGACGAAAAATACATAAATGTAGTATATATTTGACGAAAATTTGTGTCATTTTATGGTTACGTTCATTGACGAATGACGACGGAAATTTCTGTCATGTATGGTAGTGAAAAGGTTAAGCAGCCCATATTTCATGGTCAGCAATAAGTAAAATAAGTGTAGACACGGAAATCTGAATCTATTGTTTAAACAAGAGACTGACGTCTCAGGTGTATTTAACCAAGCATACGATCTCAAATGATAACCGTATTGTGATGTGATATATATTTTAGTCAACACATCGTTTTATATTATTAGCATATTATTAGCTGCATTAGTATTCTACCCCCGACCAATCAAAGAGTGGTTCAGCCTGACACAGACGAGATCACCCAATCACCGCCGTCATCAAGTTGTTATTTAAATCAGGGGGTAGAAATTACGAGACTGTTTTGCAAAGAAGACATCGTCGCCTCGGAGCTAAAGGATCCTATCTGACACTCGTTAGAGTGGCAGATAGGATCTTTTAGCTCCGAGGCGAAGACATACCTGTCGTATTACCTTAGTTAATGGTGCGTCAACGTCCTAACAAAGGCACTGATGTACAGCTTACTTGTAAAGAGAGAAACTAAAGAGGTTAATTTGTCTGAGTATTCACTTCATATGTCCATCACACTGGGGAATTGTTGGTCCACGTGCTTTGTGACCTTTGACTTTGCTCAGAGGCCTCTGAAACAACAAATGCAAACACGTTTCGACTACATTCGTTTTTATATCTTTTATTTCTAAACAGATCGGTGTGGGAAGCAAAGTGTGCGTTTAAACAGCTATATTTGACAATATTTGGTTTCACATAAAACAAAATAGGTATGAGTAACTTCCCCTCACTTGAAGTGGTGGGTCGCGGTGTTGATACACAACTTGAAGTGGGTGAAAATTACCCCTTATCATTTGTTTTAATTTACCGCTTTAACGTTTTTTTGCAGGTTTATAGACACATTTAGTGGAGTATGGGTAATCTAGAAATGTAATCTCATGGTGGGAAAAGAAGTGGGTTGATCAATTTCCTAATTTTTTAATACTGAATTTATGTTTTTATTTGCATAATTCAGACCGTGTGTCGATTGAATCGTATTAACATATTAAATATGCCTATTAACCCTGACAAAGCTGAAATATTTTTACATAAATTATGGAGACTAAAGGGTTTTTACAATTTGAAATCATAAATGTCTTAGTTAGCTCATTCCGCTTCATTTAAATACCTATGTTATGGCCATTATACATATTTTAATTCTTTCAATGTAGATCGTCTTTACACGTCAGAAGCTGACGTCTGTGATTCTGAGGTATAAAAACGGTCCCCGCGCTGAAAGGGTTACATCTTATGATCAGGGACTGAGTAAATTCTCCATGTCAGCATTATCTATTTATTACATCATAGGACCAACATCGCCCATCATTTATTATGTGCGACCCTATAGTCAGATTCACATTAAATTCATCAACCAGGATTAATGAATTTCGCGAATTGCTCAGTCAATTCTCAACCAATTTTCATTGAAATTGTACACAAACTATTTTCCATTCATGTCGTACCCTGAAAATTCCGCGAAGGGTCGTCACGACATGAATGGAAAATAGTTTGTGTACAATTTCATGAAGATTGGTTGAGAATTGACTGAGAAATCAGCGAAAATTATTCACCACGGTTAATGTGAATTGTGTAGATTCGTGGTCCGGGTGCTAAGTGGAATCGGAATAATATCATAATGTGGGATTTTTTATGTAATTGTTTTTGTCAACTCATTTGCCTTTCATTTACCCATCGCAAAATATGTCAAATGAAGCATTATGAAGCATTATTTTCCCGATGGTATTTCCTATATCTGGTCTCTCGTGAACGTGAAAAACATGAGAATAAACAAGGGTTTTAACCCTATCAACGCTGACTTATTTTTGTTTAACCCTTTAAGCCCTCACGATGCATTAAAGCATCATTTTACATCTCTGAAAACAAACTCAATTTTTCTACAACTAAGGGTTTTAGAATGCCAATGTCCATGAAACTGGTTGACTAATACATGGTAATTTTCTTTAATTTTTCACCCACTTCAAATCATCTTCATCCACTACAAGTCGCAAATTGCGGTAGCAATTCGCGGCCTGTAGTGGATGAAGATGACAATGGTAAATTCGGGCTTGAAAGGGTAGCACCATAGAGACTAAAGGGTTTTTTTCAATTTAAATCGCTAAAAATGTCTTAGTTAGCTCTTTCCGGTTTTATCTATTTTATTCGTATATGGCCATTATAAATATTTTAATTATTTCAGTGCGGGGACCGTCTTTAGACGTCTAAAAACGGTACCAGCACTGACAGTAACACGATTATAATAAACATTAAATACATGTGTAGAAAAAATAAATATTCAGCGATATGCTAAACAGTACCTTGAGCAGCGAATTTTGCTGCATGTAATTTGAAACAATCCCAGTTTGACAGTTAGGTAATTGTTTATCTAGAATTTGTGGAGCCACTAAAAATAACCCCAGGGATAAATGTCATCTTCAGTCACTTATAGTGACAGATTTAATATCCACGTCTTCGCTGGGAAAGGAAGATGGGCTGATCTCGGCACAAGTCACCACACATCAAGCCCAAGACTTTGTGCTGACGAGTGCTAAGAACAGCTCATCGCTCCATATCGAACGTTGCAGTATGGATTTTCTCGCATGATTTACTATTTCTGTTCTGATATAACTCCACACCTGTGAGATATTTACGCTATTGAGCAGCTCCAGCTTTCTTTCCAAAAAAATATGACTAGGCCTACAAATAATTATCTACTACCACTTTGCAAATTTACAAAGTTATTATAAAAATTGTTCTATAAATCTTTGTCTAATTTCATACTGTATATAATTATAAAATGTTTTAAAATGTTCAAAAACTGTTGCAATATATTTATGCATATCAAGTTATAATGTGATGCAATAATGTATATGTATATCGTCCAGAACATCCCTGGCAATTACACATGTTCTTTTTTGATTCAACGTTCTAAATTTGTCTTGTCTTGTCTTTTGATATCGATGCAGACGCCTTCAGATCGCCGACAAGGCACAAGTATAACCTAGGTAATAAATAGCAGCTTGTTTTCTGTTTTGCATTTTGCAAATATATTGGTAGTACTTGGAACATAAATTGTTGAAAAAAAATAATTAAACTGAAACACGAATGACATCAAAATGATACTTACAACGATTACTTTTTTTAGTGTGAATGCTTTGTGACTCATAGCCACTATTAAATATAGATTTAAAAAGCGTGAACACGAAATATTGAGATGAAAAACAGTGGATCATGAGTTCATTATCTTCGGCAAGAAGGTTATGGTTTGGGTGATGATTCTTTGTTTGTTTATCTGTCTATCTGTGTTTACGTCGGATTACTTAAAAATTTACGCAATGAACTGATTTTCATGATTTTTTGTATGTGAGTGTCGCTGAGACTAATGAATAACGATTCGATTCTGGGGATGACCCAGATAACGACCTGGATTTAGATTACGATCGGCGGTTTTCAATCTCATTTGGAAATCTTGATGTTCAGCACTCTTTTCATTCCCAATAACTGATTTTACCGACTCATATAAACACGATGAAAACCGCGTGAGGGCATGCTTAAAGGGATGATACTGCTAATAATAAAGCGTCATAATCACTGTAGGACTCAGCTGGTAACCAAGCGATATGTACTTAATCCGATGTTAGTTGGCTAATCATGTTCCCTAATTGGGACAAATATTACGCTTCTCAAGTAGCGTGCCTACCTCACAAATCTATCAAGAGGGCCGTTATATAATAGACGCCTACAGCAGATACAGTTCCACAACACCTGGTCAGGTGATCAATAAAGCCGTCTTTATTATCAGCGTTTATTTCACTCAGGGCGAATAAACAGTCTGATGAGCTAGGTGTATTAAATTATTATATTGCGTCTTCTACCAAGTCAACCTTCAAAGCGCTGACATATTGTGCCTACTCCAGAAATCTGTCAAGATGGCCGTTACATAATAGGCGATGGGCTAGATATGGCTACCATGCACTATCCCCCCCCCCCCACAACGAAACTAAGTTTTTTTGGAGCCCTGAGATATACTGAACACGAAATCGAATGTTAACATTGAAAATATAGGAATGCAAACCCTATTTTGACGACTTTATAGAGGTGCCCTAAATATGTTATTAACAACGTCGCGCAGTTTTAAATAAGGGGGTAGGGTTACTTGATTGTATGTTATTTCTGTTCTAGTAAACCGATCTGCAACTGCTATATACCATATTAACGGTATTTGAATTCCGCTTTTTATGGTATATATAAAATATTGATCGCCCTATGTATGCCTAAACATAATTCAAATTGAAAAATCAGCGAAATCCACCACACAAAAACCCCGCTGGTAAACACCATTTCATCAAACGTGTTTTTTATGTATCCAAATTTAGGCCACGGTTTTTCAATTAAGATATACTTATAAATAAGTCTGGAAGTTATGTGTGCTTTTAAATTTTTTTACTTGACACTGCAGCGAAATAATGGGCATCAATCAAAGTAAGAGCTATATTAACAAAATAAACTTATATTATATGGAAAATGACAAAATACAAAATGGCCGCCATCTGTTTTCTAAAAAACTAAGTAATTTTGTGCATTTTGCCTGTAACAATTGATTTTTTCATCTGACTCTGCATTGAAATAATGGACACCAAGCAAATTTAGAGCTATATTTAATAAAAACCTTATATTATATGAAAAATGACAAAAATATAAAATGGCCGCCGTCTATTTGAAAAAAGTGTATATATCGACAAAAACAGAAAACCCATATTAAATAAATATACCAACATCTTTGAAAGTCACTATCAAGGGCTTTAACAGAGATTCATAATATTTTATTTCTGCTAAATACGAAATGTACAACAAAGCACTAAGTTTGTATTTTATTTCTCCATTTGAACAATTTCCAACGTTTTTTAGTGAATGCAAGCAGGACTTAACCTTATATAGTATAAATCTTTGTTATTACTTTTACATTCTCTCGAACCATTTTTCAAAAGTGATACTGACCACCGAAGAAGTGATCACAGCCACTTTAAAATGATTTCAGCCACTACAAAAGTGATCTTGGCCTTTGAAGAAGTGACCACAGCCACTTTAAAAGTTATTTCAGCAACTAAAAAAGTTATCCTAACCACTGAAGAAGTGATTACAACCACTTTAAAAGTTATCTCAGTCACTACAAAACTGATTTTGGCCACTAAAGATGTGATCACAGCAACTGTAAAGCTGTATCTTAGCCACTACAAAAGTGATCGTGTCCACTGAGAAAGTGATCACAGCCACTTTCAAAGTTATCTCAAAAGTGACTACAAAAGTGATCGTGGCCACTAAAGAAGTGATGACAGCCACTTTGAAAGTTATCTCAGTCTCTACAAAAGTGCTCTTGGCCACTAACAATCCTTTATCAACCCCTAAAAAGTGATATTGGCCACTACACAAGTGATATTGACCCCTCAAGAAAGCATCACAGCCACATTAAAAATCATCCCAGCCACCATAAAGGTGATCTAGTCCACAAACAAACTGATCTTATCCACTGAAGAAGTGATCACATACACTTTCAAAATTGTCTCAGCCACTAAAAAACTGATCCTGGCCACAAACAAACTGATCTTGTCCACCGAAGAAGTGATCACAAACACATTAAAAGTTATCTCAGCCACTACAAATGTGATCTTGGCCACTGAAGGCGTAATCACAGCCTCTTTAAAAATTATATCAGCCACCACAACGTTGATCTTGACCACTAAAGAAGTGCTCACAGCAACTTTGTAGTGGCCGAGATAGCGTTTAAAGTGGTTGTTGTCACTTCTGCAGTGGTCTAGATCACTTTTGTTGTTGTTTAGATCATCTTTAAGGTGGCTGTGATCACTTCTTCAGTGAACAAGATCACTTTATGGTGTCTTAGACAACAGTGGCTGACACCAGTTTTCAGTGGCCAAGATCACCTTTGTAATGGCTAAGATAACTTTTAAAGTGTCTATATTCACTTTATCAGTGGCTTAGATTACTTTTTAAGGAGCTGTGGTCACTTCTTCAGTGGTCAAGATCACTTTTGTAGTGGCTGAGATAACTTTTAAAGTGGTTGTAATCACTTTTTCTGTGATCTAGATAACTTTTCACTCTGAGATAACTTTCAAAGTGGCTGTGATCACTTCCTCAGTGGGCAAGATCACTTTTTTAGTGGCTAAGATAACCTTTACAGTTGCTGTGAACACATCTTCAGTGGCCAAGATCACTACTACATATAAAGTTACCATGAGCGAGAAGTCCTGCTTGTATTCACTAAAAAAACGTTGGTAATTGTTCACACTTTGTAGATGACATGTGAGAACGACAGCATCGCTAAGGTTCATCTTGTCTGATTTATCCCATGTGTTGTCCCGGGCTACATTCATTCATTCCTGAATAACATCCCCCAAGACAGCCAATAGACATAGTTAGTGTGCCTGGATCATACCTCTCCATAATGTAATTTGAAGTCAGGGACAATTTTACCGAATTTACCTTCACGAAAATAAATGTTCTCTCCGAGTAAAATATGTCTACATTGACACCGTCCGCATCAGGGTCACACTTTATCAGTGTTCTAGTGACTATTAAATACAAAAATAATTATAGGTATGATGAAAAACAAATTCCAACGACAATTCCAATTTTTTTACGAAAGATTGGCTAGCCAGGAGGCTGTTTATGCTACATATATAATAACGTTTCGTTCTGTATATTGATCGATTCATTCATTCATTCATCCATTCATTTATTGATTCATTTATGCATCCATATATCCATCCATTCATTCATCCATCTATCCATCTATCCATTTACCCAACCACCCATCCATCCACCCATCCATTCAATCATTCCATCATCATCCATCCTGACATTTATTCATCCATCGATTCATTCATTCATTCACTCATTCATTCATTCATTCATTCATTCATTCATTCATTCATTCATTCATTCATTCATTCATTCATTCATTCATTCATTCATTCATTCATTTATTCATTCATTCATTCATTCATTCATTCATTCATTCATTCATTCATTCATTTATTCATTCATTCATTCATTCATTCATTCATTCATTTATTTTTCATTTATTTTTCATTCATTTATTTATTCATTCTTGCATCCATTCATTCATTCATTCATTCATTCATGTATTCATTCATTCATTCATTCATTCATTCATTCATTCATTTATTCATTCATTCATTCATTCATTCATTCATTCATTCATTCATTCATTCATTCATTCATTCATTCATTCATTCATTCATTCATTTATTCATTCATTCATTCATTCATTCATTCAATCATTCATTCATCCCTTCATTCATTCTTGCATCCATTCATTCATTCATTCATTCATTTATTCATTCATTCATTCATTCATTCATTCATTCATTCATTCATTCATTCATTCATTCATCCATCCATCCATCCATCGATTCATCCATCGATTCATCCATCCATCCATCCATCCATCCATCCATCCATCCATCCATCCATCCATCCATCCATCCATCCATCTATCCAACCATATACCCAACCATCCATCTATCCAATCATATACCCATCCATCCATCCATCCATCCATCCATCCATCCATCCATCCATCCATCCATCCATCCATCCATCCATCCATCCATCCATCCATCCATCCATCCATCCATCCATCTATCCATCCATCCATCCATCCATCCATCCATCCATCCATCTATTCATACATTCATTATTTTATTCATTCATTTATTCATTCACCTTTCATTCACCCATTCACTCATTTATTCATTCATTCATTCATTCATTCATTCATTCATTCATTCATTCATTCATTTATTTATTTATTTATTCATTCATTCATTCATTCATTCATTTCATCATTAATTAATTAATCAGTTAATTAATTAATTAATTAATTAATTAATTAGTTAATTAATTAATTAATTAATTAATTAATTAATTAATTACATTATTAATTAATTAATTAATTAATTAATTAATTAATTAATTATTAATTAATTAATTAATTAATTATTAATTAATTAATTAGTTAATTAATTAATTAATTAATTAATTCATTCATTCATTTATTCATTCATTCATTCATTCATTCATTCATTCATTCATTCATTCATTCATTCATTCATTCATTCATTCATTCAATAATTAATTAATTAATTAAATAATTAATTAATTAATTAATTAATTAATTAATTAATTAATTAATTGATTAATTAATTAATTAATTAATTAATTAATTAATTCATTCATTCATTCATTCATTCATTCATCCATCCATCCATCCATCCATTCATTCATTCATTCATTCATTCATTCATTCATTCATTCATTCATTCATTCATTCATTCATTCAATCAATCAATAATTTATCCATATATTCAGTCATTCAATCATCATCTACCAATCCATACATTTATTCATCCACTCATCCATCCATTTATATCATTTATATTGTGCATGTATGTACGTGCTTGCGTGTACGTGTGCGTGTTCGTGTACGCGTGTGTGCGCAGGGCCTACGTAAATTACAGTGAATCCTGTAAATTACATTTATGCATCCATATATCCATCCATTCATTCATCCATCTATCCATCTATCCATTTACCCACCCACCCATCCACCCATCCATTCAATCATTCCATCATCATCCATCCCGACATTTATTCATCCATCGATTCATTCATTCATTCATTCATTCATTCATTCATTCATTCATTCATTCATTCATTCATTTATTCAATTATTCATTCATTCATTCATTCATTCATTCATTCATTTATTCATTCATTCATTCATTCATTCATTCATTCATTCATTCATTCATTCATTCATTCATTTTTTCATTTATTTTTCATTCATTTATTCATTCATCCCTTCATTCATTCTTGCATCCATTCATTCAATCATTCATTCATTTATTCATTCATTCATTCATTCATTCATTCATTCATTCATTCATTCATTCATTCATTCATTCATTCATTCATTCATTTATTCATTCATTCATTCATTCATTCATTTATTCATTCATTCATTCATTCATTCATTCATTCATTCATTCATTCATTCATTCATTCATTCATTCATTCATTCATTCAATCAATCAATCAATCAATAATTTATCCATATATTCAGTCATTCAATCATCATCTACCAATCCATACATTTATTCATCCACTCATCCATCCATTTATATCATTTATATTGTGCATGTATGTACGTGCTTGCGTGTACGTGTACGTGTGCGTGTACGTGTACGTGTGTGTGCGCAGGGCCTACGTAAATTACAGTGAATCCTGAAGTATAACTCGATTGTGATTGTCACTTATACAATAAATTAGATCTAGAAAAAAACCTGATCTCTATTTTGTTTGCATAATTACACTAGTTGTCGCATCTGCCTGGTATCAGGTTTAACATCACAAGGGTTGCATGTTTCTCAATTTTCTCTGTGATGACGGCGCTTATGACGTATGACGAATTGCAGATCTCTAAGCTGTAAAAACTGTTCATTTGTTGAAACTTATCTCTACTTTTTTGCGCACGCCCTGTTAATAACATTAGTTGTGGCATCTGGTTTTTATCAGGCTACAAGTCGTCTGCGTTTTTGTAAATCACTCTGGTGACAGCGCGTATGGTAGGATTACAGATTAGTTTGAAACCATATCTGTCACAGTATCTGACAACAATGTATTAAGATGCAGATCTTATGTAATCCAACCAACACGGAGCGTTTGATCAATGCTGGGCCAGTGTCACACACGGTGAACCAACGTTAAGCCAGTATTGGCATAACGTCCGTGTTTGCTGATATATGCAGCTGTATAGTTTCACATGCTCTAGTCAGAGATTAAAGCTGTATTATGCTATGTACCTCCGTGTTTGACGTAATCAACTTAAGCAACTCAGTCAGTGACGATGCTAGAATATATGACAAGATGTCTATGCAACATCCAATTATTCCGTATACTACACAAATTACAGCCATAACATGAACGCATTTAACGCTTTCGGGTCTTTATAAATCATAATCATAATCTGACGTATGTAGGCGTTAGATTCTGACGTATAAAGACGGTGGTCCTCTGGCTGCAATAAAGAAAATAATTAAAATGGCCCCAGACGCATAACATAGGTATTCAAATAAATCTGAAATAGCTAACTAAGACTTTTACGATGGTTTCAAATTGAAGAAAACCCTTTGGTCCCAATAATTTGAATAAACTATTTCAGCGTTGTAAGGGTTTTTTAAACAGATGAGACATTGTCTATACTTCATCTACAAAGACCTGAAGCAATGACTAATCCGAAGCAAGAATGCCTATAAATCCCTGCCTACTAAATAAATTACAGGGTCCGAATTCTCGTATAAGTTACGATATATCGTAAGCTTCTGATTGGTCGAGATGTCAATCTCAACCAATCAGAAGCCTACGATATATTGTAACTTGTTAGAGAATACGGTGACAGTCATTTTATAACTGGGTCACAACAGCCTGAATGCCGGACGCCGTACTCACAAGAAAGCCATTAGAAATGATCCACAAAATAGTTAGTACGGAGCGAAAATGAGACTGAGGTTTTTTATATAAACGCCCGCAAACAAAAAAATAGTTAGCATTTTCATTTCATGCTTAGTAACTGGGTAATGTATTAAAGAGAACTGGGTCATCACTTGTCAAGTGCAGAATGTGGCCTAGATGCTGCCCTATAACATTTATCTGTTACATTGTCGTGACTTCCAGAGATCATCATGCAGAATAACCTCGTCTATTTTTAATCTTGGTGCCACAGATTTAAATTTAACTGATGTGAAGGTCAATATCTGATATTTATCTTGGCTGTCGACCCATCCACGTGTGAAAGTTAGTATTGTGGGGAGCCTCCGTGACCGAGAGGTAGCGTGCTCGGCCTCAGACCGCCAGGGCTCAAATTTCGAATCCTGTGTCTGGAGGACAGTGTCATCTCAATCATCTCACCATCCTCAGGAGGTTCTCCTGGCCCAGTTTAGCCTATATGTGCACAAAGGTGGCCTAAAGCCCGATTCATTTCATTTCATTTCTTGGCTGTCGACCATCAGTTATTTGTTAAAAAGAAAATCTAATGTATCTTTATATCTATGTCGTGAGGACCAGCAGATCTGCCTATGCAAGTATATTCTGCTAGAATCACATAATTCTGCTTTCATTATTGTTATATACTTAACATTTGTTATTATAAATTAATACTTTATCATTTTTATATCATGTCTGCGAAATCATGTTGGAACTATGAAGCATAGGCCTATATTTAGGCATCCAAAAATGTTTTCTGAGTGTGATTATAACCAACTAATAAATGTAGGCCTACTAGAGCTATGAGGATAATATTCAGATATCAGCATTCTTTTTTTATTTGTGGTGATTAGCATGCTTTGACCACTGCCAGCGTTTTTAACCACATAATAGGATCACTGTCATTGGAAATGAAAAGTGTGTTTAAAAATTAACACTCGCCAATGTGTCGAGTCGAGTCTCGAGTTAAACAAATATGATTATTTTGTCCCACTTCAAGACAGATACAACTGAAAGTGAGTGAAAATATAAATAAGATAAAAAATAGAAAGCACGTTTTTACATTATTTGTGTGGCCTTATCCCATGCCCAATATGCACTGCTCATAATAAACACCATACTAGTCCTGCCAAGTCAAATGTATCGCGAGATAATGGCTTGTAGTTTATACAAATATATTCTGGAAAACACGAGACTTTCACCAAATGTTGTGTGACGTTGGTCAACAGTCTGCGGGGCTGTACCAACATCAAGCCAATATTGGGTAACGTTTACACCCCAATAAAACAGGACACATTCAAACAGTGTTGGTTTAATGTTGGGCTACCGTCTGCGACGCTGGCCCAACATTAAACCAGCACTGTTTGAATGTGTCCTGCTTGCTAGGTTCATACTTGACATTAGCCTATACACATGACAAACATCCACCTCTTCCTTTTGGGGAGTAGCCATTACCTCGTAAAATCCCGTCCCACCGGAAAATGCAATCTACGTCACTCAACCTAAAATACGGACAAACACAAACCTAATTACCTTTTCTCCCAGAGCCGCCCACAACATTCCGCTAACAATCAACATCTTCAGCGTGATGGTCAAGGTCGAACAACAGCGGCATTAAAAATAGGATGGCACTCTGGTTTAAGGTCAATTATAACTTGATCTATTGAACAATATAACAGATGCGGCACGATAACATCATAACAAAGGCCGAAAAAAGAAATTGAAACCTGAATGAACTGCTACCGGCATTGATTAGGCAAAGTCCCGATTTGTTGCTTCCTTGTGTTGCGATATTGCCAACAAAAAGTAGCACAATACTAACAGATTGACTGAGTGACTGACTGACTGACTGACTGACTGACTGACCGACTAACTGACTGACTGACTGACTGACTGAGTGACTTACTAAGTGACTAACTGACTGACTGACTGTGACTGACTGACTTTCTGACTTTCTGACTCACTCACTCACTCACTCACTCACTCACTCACTCACTCACTCACTCACTCACTCACTCACTCACTCACTCACTCACTCACTCACTCACTCACTCACTCACTCACTCACTCACTCACTCACTCACTCACTCACTCACTCACTCACTCACTCACTCACTCACTCACTCACTCACTCACTCACTCACTCACTCACTCACTCACTCACTCACTCACTCACTCACTCACTCACTCACTCACTCACTCACTCACTCACTCACTAACTCACTCACTCACTCACTCACTCACTCACTCACTCACTCACTCACTCACTCACTCACTCACTCGCTCGCTCGCTCGCTCTCTCACTCTGAGTGCCGTGTGGTTTCGAAAATCGCTTGGCGCGGGATTTGCAGAGAAAAATCATGTTTATCCCCTCTCAATATTGGTGCTTGTTTCGATGTTGCGTCCTGACTCAGATGTAAATGAGGTAGGACATAGATGGCGATGTGTACGATAAGTTCAATGTGCCGAAGGTCCAGTGACCAGAGGGTAAAATATGTAAAGTCGGCTGATGATATCATACTATAGACCTGCAAATTTGACTTTTTATTCAACTCGATCAAATTCAAAATGGCCGACTGTGTTATTGCCACTAAGATGCTTAATATCTGGCAAACCGTGGTGGATAGCAAGACAATTAAATGCAACAAGTACTAGTGAGTCTAGACTGACTTATTATTTTATCTTAATCTTAAACTTAGCCTCTTAGGTTTAATTAACTCGAGTCTGGATGTTTGACCGAGTCTTTGACCGAGAGAGTAAATGACTGGATGTAAAATACTTGATAAAATTGTCTAATTCAAAATCTAATTCGAGGCGGGAGCGCAGTTATTCTGTGAGAAACACAATCAGATTTACCCAACAGCTGATGTTTTTTTTCTGATTATTCATTGTATCGCTGGCAACTACACTTAAAAATGAAGATAACAGGAAGCCACACGTGATTGGGAGACAATTCTTCCAGCTTTAAGCAATAAAATACGTTGTCTTTCTTTCTATTAACGGGGGGGTGAATATATTATTAAATATATTTTAAACGGCTGATTTTCTTATCTGGCGAATTGGAACAATTTAGAGCATAATCTATCTACGCGGAATACAGCGATTACTATAATGCTGCAGAACCACACGCCAGTGGAAACTCGGGTGGCCAGGTCGAAATTTGATTCGATAGGGCAATGATACATTGCGGCAATCCAGGTAATACTATAATTCGTTCTAACTGTGTACAAACGTGGATCACTGTTGGAGGCCAGTAACTTGTCACAAGGTCTGTTTAATTCTACCAAGGAACATATATCAATTCTGTTAGTACAATGCTAGGAACATTTCCTAGTTAAGATGACATTATCATCTCGATGTTACTCACCTGTTTGAGTAAGACTCTATAATTGCGCAGTTCAATATACAGGAATTATTATAATTATATTAGATGTATATTATTATTATTATTACATATTTAATAAAACGAATGGCTTTTTTCACGTGGTCTGGCAACAAACAGGTTCACATGACACAATAAAATACCTTAATACGCCTAAATCATTGGAGAATTAAGCTCATGGGCAACAATATGGAACTCGTGTTGCCGTTTACAAAGGACAATAACTGGCTGAAGACCCTACTTTACCCTTTCTACAATACAGCAGCCAAAGAAAAACCTTTGTAACAAGAACAAAACAATTGGTGAATGAAAGGTTAAACGTGATGCGAGATTAAGTGACACGAGTTATTGAGAACGCTAATGTGCGCTGTGGCCATGGATACGATATATCAATCGTCTGCTATAATTGATGTATTATTAAGTTGGTTCGTGCAATTACTTTGGCTAATTATATCACAAAGAAAGTGGCAATCTCTCTGCGGATACCGCATTGTTATATTTATAAATAAATTCAAACATTGTTCTTTTTTCCTCAATTTCCTGCGTCTGAAATCTGATCGTGCATCTGTTGTCTCTTAATGTGTAACCTTTCACCATGCAGCCCCACGCTGCACTGTACGACTAGCTCCCATGTCAGACCTTGCCTTCGCTTGGCATACACACTAGTACCCCAGTCACACAAACACTTTAACGCGGATTGAATTCGGGATAAATAATATATCCCGGGTTTACTACGGGATCGTTCACATGGCAAGCGGGGAAGATTCGGGTTAATTGAGATAACACGGGATATTTTCGAAAATTCTCGCCCCTATTCAGGAGGTGGGGCAAAAGTTTTATCCCGGGATAAAGCGTGTAACTGATACTGTATCCCGATATATATTGTACGTCTGACCACAAGATGAGTCAGACACGGGTTTAACCTGATAAATTGTATGGCGTTCCAGGAAGATGGAGTATGCCCTACACGAATCAAATATCTTTTGTAGATATAGTATTGAATAACAGAAAGCAACACAATGTATGTTAGTTGTGATTATTCGGATAAAGGTTTGTCTTACATTATTATGTCATAATTAAACACACTGTGCAGACTCCTTCGAATCCGGACCACTTAATATCACATTTATTGGGAAAAAGGGGTTCTAAAATGTATCATGTACGCATCTGGAACCCTTCTCTATAAAATTGACATAAAGCAAATAACCTTCAAGAACAATTGATATTGTGAATATAGACCAGTGGTATAGTAGACGGATGAAGCTATTAGCAAATTGATGAGGACTTTAATCATACTTATAAAATTAATGTGAACAACTGTGCATTTATCTTTTAGGACACTTTTACTGCCTCCAGTGTCAATCTGCATTCGAAAAATAGTGCATCACGGCCCGTCGTATTCTCTTATGATTGCCCTATATCAGGAAGGTCATATACTCAGAAAGTCCTATGTTCAGATGGTCTTTTATTCAGAAGGTGCTATGTTTGGAAGGTCTTATGTTCAGAAGGTCCTGTATTCAGAAGATATTTGTTCAAAAGGTGTTATGTTGGAACACATTTCCATCTTTTAGTTTCAGGTATAAAACTTTTTTTTTTCTCAGTTTATTTCACGTTTCTTTTTTATTTCCTTCATAATTGTATTATTCACTTCTTCTTGGGATACACGCGAATGAGTTCCGAGGATCCGACGTTCTTGGAACTTCAAATTTCGAAGTTCATGCATATGCGTTTTGCGCTGCGTCTTTTTTGTAACTGACTGATATTTAAGTTTTTTTAATAATGATATCTGACAACACTTTTGCAATAAAATTGTAATTTATTGTGCTGCGTCTTGTGTTATAATTGCGCTGTGCCATGCGCTGTGATTTGCGCCTCGTCCTTTCATGCACTGCGTCTTTGTGCCGTGTATTGTGCCGCTTATTTCTCTGCGCTGCGTCTTGATTTACGTAGGCCTCTACTCATCATGCAATCACCTTTTCTTGTGCTGTGTGCTGTTTGTTTATCGTTCCGCGCCTTGCGTCTCAGTTTCTTGTGGCGATGTTTGTGTGGTTTCTCTTTTTTAATAAAGGACATTCTGAACATATGAGCTTCTGAACATAAGAGATTCTCAACATAGAATCTTCCGAACATAGAACCTTTCGAACAAGAACCTTCTGAACATAGGACCTTTTGAACATAGAAGCTACTGAATATAGGACCTTCTGAACATTATACCTTATGAACAAAGGAACGTTCGAAAATAGGACCTTTCGAATGTAGGACCTTCCGAACAAAGGATCATCTGCACATACCCGTTAGGACATTCTGAAAAAAAATTGAACACAGGGCCTTAATCACACCAGTACTATTTTATCCCGAGTTTATCCCCAAAATATGTAATGTGTGTGACCAGAACAAGGACTAATTCGTGTCTGTACTGGGATTAACCCGCTACAAAATATGTTTGTGTGACCAGGTAATGTGGACTAACCCAAGTTATATTTTGTGGTGTAAACCCGGAATAAATAAACCGAGTCTATCCCGAATTCAATCCGAGTTAAAGTGTGCCCGTGTGACGGGGTTAAATGTCTGCAGCGTACACTGACTCCTGTGTTACATATTGTTTTCCTTTGGCCGACCACAGTCCGACTGCAGCGTAGACTGACTCTCGTGTTACACTTTACCCTCCTTTGTGCAGCCCGTTTCTGACTACTCATTAGACTAACTACTTTGTCAGACTTTGGCCATCCATACGCTGACTGAAGCGTAGACTAATTCCCGTCTTAGACTTTGTCTTCCTTTGGCCATCCACACTTTAACTTTGATATTTCTATTAAATAGGTTATGTTTACATAGCAGAGAGCAATTACAACTGTCCTAGCCTAGTATTTCATTTATTATTTCATTCCACATCACACTTTGTTAAAAAAATGCCTAGCTGCATAAACATAATATTAATTCTCAGACCTCATGATTATGTTTCTCCTTTGTGGAAATCACATCTTTTCACTAGGTCACTAGGTCAGTGTGCAATATTCTGCGAGCAATATACCACACATTTGATTTTAAAATGATCATGTAAAATGTGCCACCCAAATAATCATTGTGATTTCATGACGGTCATACGATTTTTGGTTTAATATGAGCAATAATATCAATAATTGCGGTGATCAGTTAAGATATGTTGAGATCTTTTTGTTCTGGCAATAGACACAATCACATAAAAAGCACTTACGATTTCCGTATAAATATGCACAATTTAGTAATTGCTTTTATATTAAAACACCAATACATTTGTTTCATTGCATATCACCTTTCAGTTTTGCTCAAATGGGAACAGTATTTTTTATTTATGGCCATATGACAACATAAAACGTTATACAGTATACTTAAAGAAAACATAGAACATAATTCACCGAGATACACTCACTTGTAATATTATGTGATTTATGTTATTTTATAATATATTTGTATGCTTTTGTGCAGATAAAATTAACCGAAAAAATATATATTATGCTAGTTGCTAGGCCCACCACCCAATCGCTTATACGATTTTAGTTATATTTCAATGTAGATGATCCCTATTTTACCCTTTGAGTGCGGGCGACGCTTTTAATCGCATTCATACTGTTTTTCCACAACTAAAATTTGACAGAAATTGAACAAATATGCATGTATAAATCTTGAGTAAAGCCCCCATTGTGAAATTTAGCAGGTTTATTTTTTACGTGGGGAGGTATTTTCCTTTCATTTGAAGTTGGCAATTGCGTGAGCAATGCCAACTTCAAATGAAAGGAAAATGTTAAGTAGTAATGAAGCACTTAAAGAGTTAAATCTCGACGGTATTGGGTATCTATGTCTAAATAGTAGACTATCGCTGTAATATTTAAAATGTATAATGTTACTGTCATGTGTACGTGCTTGTCACTAATAAAACAATGTATTAAAAATAAACTATTTGATTTGAATAGTATCTAAGTGTGGTGGATTGATTAAGACACCTTTGTATCATTTCTGATGCGTAGACACTCTCCGCGCATACACACACAGTCAAGTGACTTGTCAGGGAAGCCCAATATATGAGGAAGCTTCATTTGAGGTGACACCGGTCATGATCGTGCTGACATAATGACTATGAGCTGCCATCGCCAGATGATGTCTCATCAATAACCAACAAAATACAAGTGATTTAAGTTTTCTATGAAGGAAGCGGCACTGATTCTGTAGATCGAATGGTAGCAGCTGTAAGCAACTGTTGTTATTCATCAAGCTTGTCCAAAGCAGAAGCAAGAAGATACGTGAAGGAAATATCAAATAACGATGAGTTAGCAGTTGGGGAAATCTCCCATACGGTGTAAATAGCCTATTTACCTTACAAAAAAACAAAATAAATTATTGTGCTTACACATTTGAGTGAATAATTTTCAAGAATTGCTTCCAAGAAAACATGAGACGTTTGCCCAACGTTGGCTCACTGTTGGCCCACGTCTACGACGCTGGCCCAACAGTGAGCCAACGTAGCGCCAACGTCTCATGTTTGCTGGGTTTAATAAACTGGGATATTTGGAATTGATATTAACCCTTTAATGCCTCACGATGCCTTAAAGCATCATTTTACATCCCTGAAAACAGACTTAATTTTAGTATAACATAGGATTTAAGAACGAAAATTTCCACGAAAATGGTTTACCAATACGTGGTAATTTTCTTAAATTTTTAAACCACATCAAATCATCTTCATCCACTACAAGTCAAGAATTGCGACAGCAATTCGTGGCTTGTAGTGGATGAAGATGACTATAGTAAATTCAGGCTCGAAAGGGTTAAATACAGCGATGATTCCTGACTGGACAAACATCATGTTAGTATACTGCTTACCAAAGAAAACTTTTTATGGTTTGTTATTCTTGCGACTGATCTTGCTGTTCTATCAATTTCTAACATTTTCATTGGTATACATTTCTGTCAATTAGATATTTTTAAAGATATATAAATGTGCTTACTTACGCCTTTCTATAACAATGAGACAATGAACTCTTCCAGAATTACTAATCTCGTTATTAAGCTATTACACTTAATATGTAGGTCGTAAATGCTAATGACATAATTCCCCAACTGGTAAAAAAGGCAAACAGGTAAGATACTGAACGAGATGTAAAAGAACTATTGAATGCAAGAGGCAAACAGAAAATGCACAATAGTGTGAACACCTTCAACGGATCAGCCGTTGATGTCAAGATGCCAGAGCAAGCCGGGAGATTCGCTAGGCTGACAAAGGCTCAAACAGTCAGGAGTAGTAGTGCAGACCAGTGAGTAATTTACCATGACATCCAGGTCAATCAAGTGGGGGTATCCCTGGAAACGCAATACGTAGACCCAATCCCCATCCACAACGCTGGTCCCAACGTCATACCGGCATTGGTTTATCTCTTAACCCTCTAAAACGCTGAAATACTTTTGTATAAACCATGGGAACCAAATGTTTTTTTCCTTTGAAATCATCATAAATGTCTTTCCGCTTCATTAGAATTCCAATGTTAAAGGTCTACGGCCATTAGATATTGTTTTACTCTTGCAGAATTTTACGTCTGTAGACGTCAGATTATGACATCTAAAGTCTATCCCCGCACTGTAAGAGGTAACTATTTAACAGTTGTTCCCTATTATACTTTTCCGCTTTCATAAGTACATGCAATACCTGCTTTTAAACCTGTTTTACGTCTCACTTGTCCGCTCGCTCTTGGAATATGCCTTCCAAGTGCGGCACATGGGTCTTACTGTGTCAGACTCGCACAGACTAGAAGAGAGGGATAGAGAAGAGGGCAATGATCTCATTCCAAGAGCAGCCATACGAATGCGCCCTCACTCGTGCCAACATCAACACCCTACACTCCCGACGAGAAGACCTGTCTCGCCGTTTCTTTATAGGTATTTTGTCCTCGACACATAAACTGCACTGCCTCCTCCACGTTTAGTATCTCAAAATTTCAAGAAGAAGACACAATTCCCTGCACTCAGAACAAGAATTAAGAGATACCAACGTACGCTGATACCATACGGCCTGGTCCACTGGCAATAACTGCATGAAAATAAATTATTTTTTAAAACTATTTATATTAGAAACATGTTCAATTTATTACACTTTTACACTGCTTATGCTTAATAATACGTCAATCATTTTAATATTAACTACTTTTACTATTGCATGCTATGTTGTAATGTAAATCAACTTTTAGTTCCCAATAAATGTTATTATAATTAAATAAAACTTGACACCAATAAGCAAAGTTTCAAAATCGCTGGCATTACTTTTGTCAAATCTTGAATAATTTTCACTCACGTGCAGTTGTGGATCGCGTCAGCGAGACACATCTTCAGTGGGTGAAAATTACAATTAGCGCATTTGGCGGTTGATGGGTTAGCAGATTTTAATTGCAGGGATGGTGTCAGCTGTCAAATCAGAAGGAGGTGATGTCCATGTTCACATAGCCGATTTTGTCAGCGCTATAAACAGCTTCTATTTTTTCTAATGAAGGATTGAAATGACAAAACATCAATACTGTTTCTGGCTCTTTTTTGAGAGACGCAACTTCAAATGGGTGGAAATTAAGGGGTTAGCGTATTTTTATTCGTGGAATGGTATCATTTACAGCTGACATGTCACAATGAGGTGTCCATGTCAATGCTATATAGGCTAAACTGGGCCAGGGGTGAGATGAATGAGATGGCACTGCTCCCAGACAAAGGATTCAAAATTCAAGTCCTGGCGGTCTGAGGCCGAGCACGCTACCTCTCGGTCACGGAGGCTCCCCACAATACTGAGTTTTACGAGTGGATGGGGAAGAAACATTATTGTTTTTTTCAAACCGCCGGGATTGGGAACTAAACCCAAACTCTAGCGTAGAAGGCAGCGGTGCTAACCACTACCCTAGGGCCCCCGCCCGTGAGTTGGAGCGTTGTAACGATAGCGATAACGATAACGATCTTTTTTATTATAGTGACCTGTGTTACAATGATTTTGTTACATCAAACATAAATTAAACAGTTCGGTTCCCGGTCTCGGCGGTTTAAAAAAAAAACAAAAAATGTTTCTTCCCCATCCACGTGTGAAAGTCAGTATTGCGGGGAGCCTCTGGGACCGAGAGGTAGCGTGCTCTCAGGGCTCGAATTTCGAATCCTGTGTCGGGAGAAAAAATGAAATGAAATGAATCGGGCTTTAGGCCACCTTTGGGCACATATAGGCTAAACTGGGCCAGGAGAACCTCCTGAGGATGGTGAGATGATTGAGATGACACTGTCCTCCAGACAGTGTCATCTCACCATCCTCAGGAGGTTCTCCTGGCCCGGTTTAGCCTATATGTGCATAAAGGTGGCCTAAAGCCCGATTCATTTCATTTACCATGGAAACCAAATGTTTTTTTCATTTGAAATCATCATAAATGTCTTTCCGCTTCATTAGAATTCCAATGTTATAGGTCTACGGCCATTAGATATTGTTTCACTCTTGCAGAATTTTACGTCTGTAGACGTCAGATTATGACGTCTACAGGTCTATCCCCGCACTGTGAGAGGTAACTATTTAACAGTCGTTCCCTATTATACTTTTTCTTTTTCATAAGCACAGGCAATACCAGCTTTTAAACCTGTTTTACGTCTCATTTGTCCGCTCGCTCTTGGAATATGCCTTCCAAGTACGGCACATGGGTCTTACTGTATCAGACTCGCACAGACTAGAAGGGAGGGATACAGAAGAGGGCAATGATCTCATTCCAAGAGCAGCCATACGAATGCACCCTCACTCGTGCCAACATCAACACCCTATACTCCCGACGTGAAGACCTGTCTCGCCGTTTCTTTATAGGTATTTTATCCCCGACACATAAGCTTCACTGCCTCCTCCACGTTTAGTATCTCATCATTTCAGGAAGAAGACACAATTCCCTGCACTCAGAACAAGAATTAAGAGATACCAACGTACGCTGATACCATACGGCCTGGCCCACTGGCAATAACTGCATGAAAATAAATTATTTTTTAAAACTATTTATATTATAAACATGTTCAATTTATTACACTTTTACACTGCTTATGCTTAATAATACGTCAATCATTTTAATATTAACTACTTTTACTATCGCATGCTATGTTGTAATGTAAATCAACTTTTAGTTGCCAATAAATGTTATTATAATTGAATAAAACTTGACACCAATAAGCAAGGTTTCAAAATCGCTGTCATCCCTTTTGTCAAATCTTGAATAATTTTCACTCACTTGCAGTTGTGGATCGCGTCAGCGAGACACAACTGCAAGTGAGTGAAAATTACAATTAGCGCATTTGGCGGTTGATGGGTTAGCAGATTTTAATTGCAGGGATAGTGTCATGGCCAGCTGTCAAATCAGAAGAAGGTGATGTCCATGTTCACATAGCCGATTTTGTCAGCGCTTTAAACAGCTCCTATTTTTTCTAATTAAGGATTAAATGACAAAACATCAATACTGTTTCTGACAGACGCAACTTCAAATGGGTGAAAATTAAGGGGTTAGCGTGGAATGGTATCATTTACAGCTGACATGTCACAATGAGGTGTCCATGTCAATGCTATATAGGCTAAACTGGGCCAGGGGTGAGATGAATGAGATGACACTGCCCTCCAGACAAAGGTTTCTAAATTCGAGCCCTGGCGGTCTGAGGCCCAGCACGCTACCTCTCGGTCACTGAGGCTCCCCACAATACTGGTTTTACGAGTGGATGGGGGGGAAACATTATTGTAATATATTTAGCCAGTGGACGGACGGCCTGCTGCATAACAGCATTCAGCTTTGCTACATTATCACCTACTAAATTGGACAAACATACCTCTAATAAATTCTCCTTATTGCATATCTCTCCATATTGTATTTCGGGCAATGTAAAATAAAATGAAGCTCATCTACTACAGACTTTTGGTCACAAAACGTATATTTTCTCTCACTGAGTGGCTCATTTCTGAAACGACCTGTCTCGACTCTTAGAGGAATAATACCACACCAAAATTGGGCTAAATAAGATCTTTCCTGACGTGAAAGATTAAAAGCTATGTAGTTCTCAAGGCCGTAATTAGTTTCAATTTATCTATAAATACGTAGTTTTGGTTTACTTATTACATGCCAGGTTTCTGCATAATTATTAAACAAAATATTCCTGACGTAACAAATATCACACACTTCAACATTATTATAAATATCAAGCTCCCCCATAGATTTAAATATACGACGGACATGTGTGAGCAAATCATTTACCTTGGAATTTGGATAATTGCACAAAAATATTGCTAGTCTGCTATTATCTATTAAAATTAGACGGTTCCACCGTTGACTGATTTCCAATAATTAATTATTTATGACGATAATATGTTGGCAACCATCCAACATCACCTTCTATAGCAGGAATAGGCGCAAACTTATGCACCCCCATATAGAATCGTAAAGCACGTTTTTGAGCAGCTTTCGTTTTTTGGTATAGTTTATGGCCCCATACTCCAGCGCAATAGTCGGTCACTGGTATAACCCCTGCATTATACAGATAACTGAAAGTACCGAATCCCAATTTTTTAATTGATTTAAATTTGCTGATAACACAGCCCAAAGCTCTGCCTCCTGCAGCACCTAAAGTTTCAGCACAGGTATTAAAATCTAAATGTTTTTCAAATATAACTCCAAGATATTTATAATGATCTTCATAGCTTAACGGTGTTTCACCAAGATTAAATACATATTGTGACCTACACAAGTAATACCATAACCAGCAGCCTTTATTTCTTCAGCTAAATCATTTATAAAAGGAGGGACAACTGTGGGGGAGAGTGTATCCCCCTGTATCACTCCACTATTAATGGAAAACTAGTCCGTGTACAACTTTTTTACTTTTACATTACTAATAGTGTCAGAGTACATTGATTTAACAGACCAATACATTTTGCCATCTATACCATTTTGTAAAAGATTATAAAAAAGTGCTTCACGGTCTATCAAGTCGAAAGCTTACAGTCAATAAATGTAGTGAAAGTCCCAGATTTTTTACCCGCATTTGTTTGCAGAATTGAAGCAAGAGAAACAACATGGTCTATACAGACTCGGTTTCTTTTGAACCCATTCTGTTCTTCAACTAATAAATTATTATTCTCCAAATATGCCATTGCTCTACTATTTAGAATCGATGAATACATGTTTGCACTTGTTTAAAGTAAACTAATTCCTCTGTAATTCAAAGGTTCACATTTATCAAGTTGAACCACTCCCCAGGTACCTTTCCCGTGGAAAAACATAAAACATATAACTTATGCAAGGCTTCAATTATAGTATCATTATTCAAAACCTTATAAGGAAATTTATCAGGACCTGCAGACTTACCATTTTTGCTGCTCATAATAGCTTTTTCAACGTCCTGAGTTGTTATACTTGCATTTAGATTTCCATTATAATTATACAGTAGATCAGCAATATTACTTTCTAATATTTTTTTATTTCGAAGCATAGTTTGATAAAAATTATCATCAACAAATGCACTGACATCATTATTATATACTTGAGAAAAATCTGACTGCCACTTCTTTAACTCTTTAAGTGCTTCATTACTACTTAACATTTTCCTTTCATTTGAAGTTGGCATTGCTCACGCAATTGTCAACTTCAAGATTATTCAAGATTTATACATGCATATTTGTTCAATTTCTGTCAAATTTTAGTTGTGGAAAAACAGTATGAATGCGATTAAAAGCGTCGCCCGCACTCAAAGGGTTAACATATTTTCAATATCAGTGTATTGAATATAATTTATCTTTACTTCCATTGGAAAGCCTAGGAAGAAGAACAGTATAATTTACTATTTATTATATTGTGATGTTTGATTGCCAATTACTGAAGATATACATTTAGGGCCTAGCTTTTTGACATGATCCCCAAAATTCCTTGGATTGGATGTATCAGTGCAAAATTCTTAAATATCAAACATTATAGATCTCTTATGAGCTCTGTCATATTGCCCAACAGTTTTATGAAACTTTGATCTTGACATCTTAAAATCAGTAAGAAGTGTTGTTTTCTCTCTTCTAGTTCCTCTAAATTTACTTAACAATTTCTCTTTAAGACACATCTCATTCCATAAACTGAAAGTTCTTCATTCCAATATGAACGGCATTTCCTCCCTCTTCTCTGCACATGTCTGCCCGGAGAGTAGTAGGAATTCTTTCTTAAATCTCAGAGTGTATACATTTACACATTTTTTTATAGATATCATCACAATCAAGCTGTGACTGTCTACTACTCTGAATATATGTAATCTGGTTCCATTCTGCCCCGCATAGTTGGTGTCACCTGGATTATCTGATGTTGGCTTATTAAGAAATACACGCCTGTGGCTAATTACGCTAACTGTGAGAGTAACAATCGCATGATCAGGTATTTTACTAGTCTCATGAAGAAGACTTTCAAGACGGTTTCTAGACATAAAAACTGACATGTTCCAATAATAAACTCACTCATAGTCTGCAACATATCACATAATCCACTACACTTCTTCCTCTCTGCGAAATAAAAGTAAAATCATTATTTCCAGTCCTGTCATTTAGAATACACATTTTAGAATCATTCAGAAAATCTATAAGACAATTACCATGCTGGTTAACAACAGTATCTATCGAGTCTCTTGTCGGTATATTAGCAACTTGACAATCAAAATCTTGTTTCGATCCAATCCTAGCATTAAAGTCGCCACAAATAAGAACATTATCTGCATCTGAAAATATGTACATTTGACTCATTATATGTGCAAAAAGCTTACCCCATATCTGCCGCATGGAGACGTTTCAGGTGGTAAATGGCAAGAGTAAACAATACAAGTATAATCGGAATGTTTGTTGCATAACTCGATTCCCAGTATTTCTTCATAGTTCTTGTCAACAACTGACACAATGTAGTTTTTAAAACAGGTATCTTTTATATATATCCTGACACCACCAGATCATTTCCTTGCATTAATATGTACACCAGTTCGATTATGTCCAAAATATCTGTAGCCCTCCACCGACAGTTGTGTGTCCTTCAGTAAATGAGTCTCGTTTACACAAAAAAATATCTGAGATTGACAGGCTGATAAAAGCAGTTCTAAAATCTGAGCTTCCTGTAGTCCAACCAGCCACATCTAGATGTGACACAGTGAAGTTTTCAACATGCGGCTGGGAAATATCCTAACTCGCGCTTGCAGTTCAGTCGTGGCTTTTCGGGCTGTGCTGCATGGCCTCGTTCGCTGGTGGTCGTCTGTTGTTGTTGTGCCACCCTCTCCTCCCTACGTCTCCACCTTCAGCCTTCTTCACCAATCGACTATTACCAGTCATGCGATATGAATTACCGTTTGGCATCTCGCTCAAAATAGCTTTAAAGTTCAGGTCAATCAGTCGTTCTGTGTGTGTTTGAGCACCTCTAATGCACACATTGCAAAATTTTCTGGTCTTTCGCCTTGGCTCGAAGTACAGCTTTCTTGTCATCCACATTCCGCAGCTCAATTGTGTATGTAAACCAATAACAGGTTAGCCATCTTAGCTCCAATTGACAAGAGGAAATTTTGTTACACGTGGTTTCTTGGTTTCTCATAAATGACCAAACATGGCAGCTCGTCTTTGTCCCAAAAAACGTCCTCCTTGTTCAAACATGGAAATCATTAAATTAAAGTAATGGGGTTGTAGGTCTCCTCTGTGCACATATAGGCTAAACTTGGCTATTGAGATGAATGCGATAACACTCCCCTTCAGACACTGCTCTCCAAACACAGGATTCGAACTTCGAGCCCTAGCGGGCCAAGGTCGAGCACGTTACCTCTCGGTCAGGGAGGCTTCACACAATATTGAATCATTACAACAATATATTATTTAGCATGTCTTTGTTAGCCATGTTTTTCCGAGAACGTACCATAGTTAGCAGGCAACATTTCACTGGAACCTCGCTACACAATACCCACTTGTACCTACACCGCGACACAATTATCTTTTTCTATTAGTAGCTCATACACTGTTTTTAAAAGTACAATAATCAATGAACAATTTCCCATGTGTATCTTATCATTTTCAATTCAGTCTACATGTGACCTGGGAACATAGTAGTTTGCCATTTATAATTAAGTTTATATGTGACCCTGCGATATAGTACTTTCTCATTTTCAGCATAGATAGATAGATGTTAATTGACGTCGGTAAGTCTATGCAGACTTATGCGGCAATAAAATGAGCATATGTACATGACTATATACAACACGATTAGTTTCCGTAAAATCACATGAAAATTGATATAAGCATGCTAAGCTAAGTTTAAATCAAACGACATTATATACTAAAACAAGCACAGGTTAAATAAAATATATGTGACGATATAGCACATTATTATTTACAATTCAGCCTATATGTGACCCGATGATATAATACCTCATTTCTTCAAAGCCTTGAGCAACAATGACAACTATTTTCTGAGCAGCAATATCTGGACGTGTTTCTGCCTAAATAAGACATTACATTCACCTTCAATAAAGCCGTTATAGTCGACTTAAACGATGTGCACGATTCATATGATGACGACATGCACATGTTTCAAAGTAAATTATTATTTAATTATCACCGCTAAGATGTTATCATGAAAATATATAAAAAACAAAGTTCAACCTTTCGCATTAAAGATTCCCTAAAAAAATATATTAAAATGTGTGACAATTCATTGCAGAAATTCCTGGCTCATAAATATTTACGTTTGTGAACCAGATCTCAACTAGTATTTTACAGTTAGATCTATATGTTTAAAATACTCATGTAATCCATATAATCAGGAAATGAAACAGTAATATTTTATAATGGTTTATCGGAAAATTTGTTTGATAAATTTTTGAGACAGAAAACAGTTGTTCGGTCTACTATCATTCTTATGAATTCAATCAATCAATCAATCAATCAATCAATCAATCAATCAATCAATCAATCAATCAATCAATCAATCAATCAATCAATCAATCAATCAATCAATCAATCAATCAATCAATCAATCAATCAATCAATCAATCAATCAATCAATCAATCAATCAATCGGTCGGTCGGTCGGTCGGTCGGTCGGTCGGTCGGTCGGTCGGTCGGTCGGTCGGTCGGTCGGTCGGTCGGTCCGTCGGTCAGTCAGTCAGGGAGCCGGGCTGCTGAGGAGCTAGGATGGGAAATCCAGCTAGAGTGGGAAAGCTTCAACTTGGGGACCGATCTCTCTTTTTCCCTTTTACAACAACAGCAGATTGAGGGTCAGTTTGGTGTCATCTGACTGTCCTCCCCACCTCTCCCAAGGTCACAATCAGCCAGGCAGCCTCAGAGCCGGAGCATGAATCATTTGTTTCTGTTTCCTCTTTGCTTAAATGTCACCTTCCTAAATCATCAGAACAATTTCCGTTGGCTTTCCTTTGTGCTTAATAATGTATCCGTTGGAGTATTTACTATGAACATGTACAGTTATTTTTTTTCTAACAATAGAGGAACTATTTTACGACAGATCTAACATATAAATCGCTGAAATATTTTTTATACAAACAAAGAGAGCAAAAGTGTTTTTCAATTTTAAATTGTATGTCTTAGTTAGCTCTTTCCGCTTCATTTGAATACCTACGGCCATTATAAATATTTTACTCTTTCAGTGCGGGGATCGACTTTGGATGTCAGAATCTGATGTCTGCAGACGTCATATTTTTGACGTATAAAATCGGTCCCCGTGCTGAAAGGGTTAAAAAATCACAATGTTTTTAATTGATTTAGTTTATATGTATCCGTTATCTCAGTTATATTACCCAAGTCAATTTTTTTTTTCAAAGCGGCGTACGTGGGACCAGATTTGCTTGTGTCAAAATGGGAATCTGTATTATAATAGCATTAGGTACTACGTGTTTCAAATATGTACTTCAATACTAACCCTTGAAGCGCTGAAATACGTTTTAATAACCATGGAGACAAAAAGGTTTTTTCAACTTGAATCCATCATAGATGTCTTATAAGTAAGGTTTTTTCGCTTCATATTAATATTTATGTTCGGGGTCTGTGGCCTTATAATTGTTTTAATTCATACAGTATGGGGATCGAACTTGGATGTCAGAATCTGACGTCCACAGACGATCCCCGCACTGTACAAAGGTTAAAGATGTGGATAACATTAAGCTAGATGTTTGCATCAGGTGAGAGGCCTTCACCATATAAAACCAGATGTTTCTGCTACATTCTCTTAGAATTCTGTCAGGCAAAGACAAGCAGCTTACTTTAGAAAAACACAATTCCCTGTTGTTTGTCTTGCACAGTTGAGTTGATTAATCCATATGTGGTGTCTTTGCTCAGATCTGAAGTACCCGACCAGGTGTGCATTACGTTATTAATTAGAGCACAGCACGCGATGATAGTGTGCGTTCATTGTGATTATTCTCGCCATCCTAATAGCAAAATTGCATGACCTACATATGATCAAGCCCTAAATTATTGTTATAACTTTCCCGCTCAGAAATTAAGCGAAGATTAGTTCCATAAAATTACCACAGCTCTCTCCATCATTTGCTGAACCACGGATCTAGTGTACTATTCAACACAACATAGTTTTCACGGCTAAAGCCACGTGACTGTCAGCATAGTTATTGTAATTTCCACAAACCCGAAACGGTGTAAATATTGTCACAAACTTTAAGCTGGAAAACTCGTATTATTATGATTAATCCAGCTCCTTGGGATGACATCAATTTTCGTTTTAAATTCCGTACTGAAGTAGTGTATCCCGCGGATCTTTTTTTTCGGAATTTTCATATTTTTACAAATATTTTTAATCAACATTTCCAGAAGTAACCAAAACAAACTATTTGTATACCTGAAGGACGATTGCATGTTTTCACAGCATTGGGCCACATGCTGATGGCATCGGCCCAGCGTTGGGTAGACAATCAGAGCTGCAGGTGTGTCCTCTCATGTCCTGACTATAAAACACCAATTAGCGGCGACTGCTCTTATCTTTACCGTCTGATACGTGGGAATATGTGATGTGAAGTGCTGAATATTGCTGACTTGTTTTGTTTACATGGCAAAATACGGCCTGGAAATACAACTATTTCACTCTTTTTCGGTGCTTTAAAATTGTTTTTTGACTTTTTCGACTTTTTTGACTTTAATATGTTAACCATTTCATTGTTTTAAAGTTTGCAACTTGCGGAACCTCTCCCTACAATAAGACAACCAGTAGAGCCGTTTCAAAACCGTTATTTCATTCCATATCCAAGCAATGTTGTTGTGTCAGAGTGTCATCATAATAGTGCAGTGCTTAACCCTTTAACCGCCAGTGCCGCATATATTCGGGTTTTCATTTTTATAATAGCACATTGAGTACCACCTTAAACATGTTAAAGATTATATGTGACCTCTATCAGCAATATTTAAAAGTTGACCTCCACTTTGTCAAATCTGAATAATTTTCACTCACTTGAAGTTATGGATCGCGTCAGCGAGACACAACTTCAAGTGGGTGAAAATTCAGATTGAATAATTTTGCCGTTAAAGGGTTAATATTCATTTTGTGCAGTGCGCATTCATACCCGTGCTTCGACTCTGCGAGCTGTCATTTAGCTGTTCATTACTGAAGTGTCGTGCCCAGAGCCGTCGGCACGCTCTGAGCCAGCGACTCTGACCACGGCCAATCATTGCTCTGCGTCTGAACAACAATAGCTAGAGGAGCGCGCAGCGCGAGGGCTGACGCGAGATTATGCACTAGTTCTGGTATAAACCTTATAGTGCCTCTCTCTTTTCACCTGGTGAGGTAGGTGATTGTACAAGCATTGGCAAGAAGTCCAGGAGACAAGGAACCAGGGCAGGGCTGCTGAACCATGAAGAAACAGCCGTTCGAGCGACCAGCCACCAGAGTAAGGGCAAGGACTGACCCTTTTGAGATGTGCTCTGCTTTCTGAGCAGTGTACGTGTTTGAAACCACCATCATGAACCGTCATCGTTAGCCAGCCATCCGTGTCCGCCGTGCCATCACCCAAGCTAGCAATGTAATGATAAAGAGCTCATTGCTTCAGACCAGACTATGAACAACAATAACAGCTTCAGCCTATCAAATCGCACCACCAGCGGACCAAGAACCAGCGCCTTTCCAACATTGTCTCAAGGTCATCCAGTCGGCATGACAGCATGACTGGTCACTCAGTCAGAAGCAAGTGCCAATACTGCGCAGTGTTCACAATATCCAACAATTGTGAATGAAATGAGTGTTTATAATATGAAGATTAGAAAATGTTTGGTCTCAAATGAAAGAAATATCAATAATTTTCGCTCATCCAATTAAAGTTGCGGGTCGCGGTGGCGAGACACTACTTCAGGTGGGTGACAATTTTAGTTTTATAACCCGGCGTTTTAAGGGTTGATTGCATACTTTGTTGGACCAAGTATATTAGTATGCACGTGAGCGTGACAGGGGGTCTGTCACATGACGGGATCCGTTAACCCTTTAACCGCCAAATTATTCAATCTGAATTTTCACCCACTTGAAATTGTGTCTCGCTGACGCGATCCACAACTTCAAGTGAGTGAAAATTATTCAGATTTGACAAAACGAACGTTAACTGTTTTCAAATATTGCTGATTGATGTCATATTTTTTAAAAAAAGTTTAAAAGGCGATACTTAATGTGCTAATAAAAAATGAAAACCCGAATATATGCGACACCGGCGGTTAAAGGGTTAATCATGTCACATTGTTATTGTAATTGTCCCAACAAGACCAGAATTGTTTTCTATAACATCTGTAGCATCGTTTTGCCTTTTTAAACATGGCTAAACAATTGTATTCCACCGTTAAAAGCCACACAACGCAGTATCGGTTTACTTTACAAGTACGCAGATACTGCATGTTGGCTTTGAGCAGTATTTACACAGTAGTCAGGGGTGGATCCAGGATTTGAAAAAGGAGGGGGCGCAGGTGGCTCGGAGGCGAGTTTTTAGGCATATTTAGGCCAGTTTAGGGGACTTTTTAAAGAATTTGGCGCAAAAACGGGTGGGCGTGCGCCCCTGCGCCCCTCCTCTGGATCCGCGCCTGGTAGTAGGTGTATTCTATGCCAAAGGACAAAAAGCTACACTGTTGCTTTAATCTTTGGATTCGTCAGGACAATGTGTTTGCCTCAAGGCTTACATCAGACAAGTGCTGCTTGGGTCAATAGCGCTGTAGTCCGGTCGAAATGAGGGAATATGATCTCTAAAAAAGTGCCGAAGGCATTTTGGGGTAAAGGTGTTTTGAAACCTGTTTCAACCTAATTTGAATATGCTGATTTAAAAAATGCTGTTTGCTAAGCTCGATTTCGACCCTTTGATCCCTAAAATCGCAAAACAAAATAGTCAATGAAAATAGCTTATTTAGAGATAAAATCTCCAATTTTTATTGGCATAAATCACAAATTTGACATTGAAACTTATGAAACTATATGAGCGTAGCAAATAAAGATACTATATTTTAATTTTAAAAAATAATTTAACCCTTCAGTTCATAAAATTACTAATAATGTTATATTTTGTTTTCTGTTGAAAGATCATTTTGTGATGAAAATATCTCGATATAGGTTTGAAAGTGACTCAAATATAGTGATTTAAAAATATCATTGCATATATTTGATATAACCCTTTCACCCCTGAAACTAACAAACAAACAAAGTGGACATAAAAAAATATAAATAAAAGCAACAATATGTGAAATTGTGGATAAAATAATTCATAATTGATAATTATGCTTTGTCTTAACCTTATAACATTTGAAACGTCTTAACCCTTTGCTTCGTGAATCTCCTAATAATCAGGTGATAAAAATGCCAACCACTGCTCGGCGTGTGAAGGCGGGGTAACGACTATAATAAAAAAAACCACAGATGTATATCATGTTTAATTGATCGAAGCATAAATAATCATTTTTAAAAACATTTTTCAATCGTATATATATAATTAAATAATACACCAGGCTCTATGTCTAATAAACTCTGATAAAATGATTTTCCAAACATCCTTTCTCTTTGCAGTAAACCATGTAAGCCTTCATATCATTCCATTTTTAAGTAATAATTATAGGAATAAAATTTCAGCCATAAAATCCCTTTCTATTTTTAGGTCATGACTTGTTAGCAAATATTTGTGGTGAACAAAACCAGATAATTGACTTAATAGTAGATCCATATCACAACAGTAACAATTAGTAAAACTATTAGTAGACCTAACAAAAATCTTCTGCTGTTACAGTATCAAGTATCAGCTTTTAAATATTATAACCAACACTTCAGTGCTCTCATCAAAGAATATAATACAAAAAATCTGCCCATCCTGATGTAAACAAGACAATGCTAATAAAGACGGCATTTTATGTTTATTACAACAATTTAACACAATCACTATTTTTCAAGGTGGTTTAATGTATCTGTACTTAGTGTGGGTGGATCATCACGATTTTCTGCCACCCGCATGCACAGCATGGGCAACGTTTTGGGGAGTGGGGCTGTCATGACAGAGCTATCATTTATCAATGACGTTAAATGAAACAATTAAAATCTATCTGGAAACTGTAGAATTAAAAAGACTGTGAAAACAATGATAGTGATCATTTTAATCAGTTGAAAAGGAAAGTTGTCAGTACATCCCAAGAGAAAAGGAAAGTTTATACTATAGGCTATTCGGACCAATTCCAGTATTCTAACCCCGACCATTAGAAGAGTGGTTCAGCTTGTGACATGATGAGATCAGCCAACCACCGCCGTCATTCATTTGTAATTTTAATTTAAGCTTCACAATAGTGAGCACATTGAAAAAATGATTCTACTGCGACTAATCACATCATGCCATGGTCACTAACATTATAATTCAAGAACATCATATTGGAAATAATGCTGATCCCACGAGTACGTTAGAATAAAATATTTCCATAAATGATGAGGTTGAAGGATGCTAAAAGAATCATGTTAGGTGAAAGATGAACATGAATTTGTTGCATGGATTTTTATTACTCTTGTAATATTTCCCATATCTATTCGGTAATTGTTTATTGAGATATGCTTTAATAAAATTGATGTTGTCTTTAACACATGCACACATTCAGTACAATCAAGACTCGACTGATTGGGATGATAAACTCCTAATAAAAAAAAGTAACACTTATCAATATTGGTTTAAAAAAAAAATCCCTATGAAGCTTGTGACCTTCCTTTAACTTGGGGTAGAGCCAAATGTTTTAATTGCATATTTTGAAAACATGACTGGCAAAATAGTTGTGGAGAAATAAGTTGGTAAGCTTTACATTCCAACTCAGACCGTGTAGCTGGTTACCTGCCTCACCAATACACATTTGATTTACATGGTTCGAATCTAAACTCGACAGTCATCGTTCCTATACATAATACCCAAATATACTTGCAATGTTCAATAATAAGCATGGTGTGGCCGATAAAAATGTCGTTTGCTATCGTTTGAAAAAGGTAAGACAAAAACTAGATTTTATATCCCGTTATTAGAAGAGAAGGCAAAAAGTGACCTAAAACGCATTCGCAAACTCTACTATGTTCCCATTCTGGAGGACATAGCATTTTACAGTGATTGGTTGTGTCACGGATCAGATATTATTGTGTGCTGAATATTTTTTGTAGACTGTTGTAGTAGGTGACACATTCTGTTCTGTTCTGAAATTGCAAGCACAATAATGACTATACACTGATTACAACATGTAATATAATTTTATAGGAGGCACGTACAATACCATATTTGTATCTGATGACAAACTATTCCAGCTCACATCTTAACGTTGTATTCGTAGTAAGATTGTACTAAAAAGGATGTCGCTTCCGCATAATCCTTAAAAGGGTTTTGGAGATGTGAGGGATATTTTTTATTGTACATGTTGATATTAATACGGGCGAGGCTATGCGACCTATTGGAACTGATTTATTAAACAATAAAAAAGTATCGCAAATAGAAATAATTTTAAATCATAACGGGTCTTGTTAGTAAAATGTTTGGGGTTTTCATTCACTCAAAGGTTTCGGACCATGGCTCGAATTTTGAATTCTGTGTCTGGAGGGCAATGTATTCTCATAGATCTCACCATCCTCAGGATGTTCTCCTGGCCCAGTTTAGCCTATATGTACACAAAGTGGCCTAAGCCCCATTAATTTCATTTTATTTTTACAAAAGTTGAAACTAGTAATTCCAACAAAAAGACTAGGCTGAAACATTTATCATACCTGTCTTATTTCTACACATCCACATAAAAAATATTCCTCAAAATCAATGTCATACGAGCATTTCTAAGGTAGAAACATTAAAGGTAGTGTCACATTAGAACTTGTAATCTCGTTATTGATAATAATATATTACACATGACATTGCATATTGTGAATAATTTTAAAAACAATACATTTTTGCGGGGTGTTAGATGATAAAATGTGTGTTAAATATAAATTTAGCTTTGTAACCAAAGGGTTAAGAAATTAATAATCCTGCTATATCTCATACACGTTAATACAATATCATTGTATATACCGATTTGTAAGCAAAACGCATACATCTTTCATTTTCACATAAAACGGTGGATATTTTATTTTGCTCTTAGAGATTAAAGGGGCAAAACAGAGCTTAAAAAACAGTATTTTTTTAATTCGGGACTGCCAAATTAGGTTGATAACGGAAATCCTGACCTAATTAGGTTAACAAGAGTTAACAATTTATTTTCAATATCTGATATGTTCTTTATTTTGAGCGATTATCTTGTGTTTATTCTCATCAATTAAGGGCAATATTTGAAAATCTACAACCTACAACATAACATTGATAATAATTTATTATACATGTCAATTGTGAATGTTCTACAAAAAGTAGGGACCCACTCTATTAAATAAAAAAAGGTGTTTAATATAAATTTAGATTTTAGTAACCAAAGGGTTAGCTAAAACATTATCTTTTTACAATTTCAAGGTGACTAATTTATCAATACAATATGATTTTATATGCTTCTTTGCATACACAAAGCGTAAATCTTGATTTTTTTAGATAGAAAACAGTGGTTATTTTAATTTGCGATTTTGGGGCTCAAAGAGTCAAAACACAGTTTGGCAATTTTTTTTTTTAATTTGGGACACCCAAAGTAGGTTAATAAAAGTTTCAAAATACTTTTACCCCAAAATACCTACAGGAATTTTATCTTGTGGAATTTCGACCTGACTACTGCCAGATTAGCAGGAGACACGATGCGTCAGATACGGCTTGTTGGGAATCGAAGCTAATGGCGGACCAGTGGGGGACGGACAGGTGCAGATAATGCTGGTTCAAATATGTGCCGACATTGGGTTTTGTCTTATGGGCCAGCAATATGTGGAGCGAAACTGTATAAGAGGCAGTGGCCTTGTGAATGTAAGGCTTACCGTGATTGGATGGAACATGAGTCGGGCTGGTTACCATGGGAATGAGTACTGGCTCAGGAGTAAAACAACAACAGAACCAATCGTCTGAGACTCTAAGCAACATTAAGCCAACAAAGTGCTGCCGTGCGAAGGCAAAATGCAGTATCTGCTTACTTGTAAAGTAAGCAGATGCTGCCTCTTGCCTTTACACAGCAGAGTGGATCAACGAGTGGAGCTAAAGTCATTCACTTGGGTTCTACCATGAGTGAATCTTGCTAATCAAAGCCAGCATCATGTTTCTGAAACGAAGGTCGAGTTGTCTCTAATAAAATGGCGGAGGTAGTGGTAGCCAATCTGATCTTTAGCTTGGATAAATGTGACTAAAGATCCAGTATTTAGGGAACTTCTTTAACCAAGAAGTAATGTGGCATTAATTCCAGTATTCTCGTATAAGTTGCGATGTATCGCAGGCTTCGTATACTTGGTATACGTAGCATAAGATATATCGTAACTTGTAGGAGAACACATGCCCTGATCATCACGTTCGGCATTGTTGCTTGATTCATCTCAGTCCATGTAGGGCGGGGGCCCTAGGGTAGTGGTTAGAACCGCTGCCTTTCACGCCAGAGTCCGGGGTTCGGTTCCCGGCCTCGGCGGTTTGAAAGAAACAAAATTGTTTCTTCCCCATCCACGTGTGAAAGTTAGTATTGTGGGGAGCCTCCGTGACCGAGAGGTAGCGTGCTCGGCCTCAGACCGCCAGGGCTCGAATTTCGAATCCTGTGTCTGGAGGACAGTGTCATCTCAATCATCTCACCATCCTCAGGAGATTCTCCGAGCCCAGTTTAGCCTATATGTGCACAAAGGTGGCCTAAAGCCCGATTCATTTCATTTTCAGTTCATGTAATGTCCACTAATGAGGTTATTCTGGCCAAGGGTAATCTCTTTGTGCACAAAATTGGTCATTCCCTGAATTGTGTGATTGGACGACGTGGTGAATGTAAGGGTAAACGTGATTGGACGATATGTGAATGTAAGGTTAAGCGTGATTGGACGATATCGTGAGTGTAAGGTTATACGTGATTCGACGGGGGACGAGTCGGGTTTGTTACCTTGAGCATACGTACTGCGGCCAAGGAAGTACCTTAGCAAACGGCACCATTAGACATTGAAGCAACACTGGGTAAGTATGCGACAGCGTCACAGACAATGGCCAAGATTGTCTCAACATTGGCCCAATGTGTGCTGCTTGCTGGACGTTAATTAGAGACCAGAAAAGAGGTGGGGGGGGGGATTTACTCAGGTTTCATGAGTCAATGAATCGCTGGATGGAGAAAGTAATTGTTTTCTTTGATAGTGAATGAACAATCGTCAATGTCCTTTCCAACTCACTCAAGTTGTAATAACATGTAAGATAATTGGTCCATGCCTATGATGCCTGTGATATCTCACAACAATGCATGCCTATTTACTAGATATTTTCATTCTGCTACTTCTCCAAATTAGGCCTACATCTTATTATTTCACAGGAATTAAATGTTAGTCATTCATTCAATTTATTCATTTATCCACTCACTCATTAATTAATTAATTCATCCATTCACTCATTCATTTGCGAAACAAAAAGAATATCAGTGGATACGGTCTGGGCCATTAGGCTCACGATGCTGCTACGACGTTGATTCAATGTCGCAACAACGTCGTGTGCCCAGTGGGAGGGATCATCCCATACATTTGGTCAGCTTAAACAGAGTGATGCAACAAAAAACTAATCCTGTGCAGAAACAGATGATTGCATTGGTGTTATCGGTTTATTTTTTTAAACATTATGTATGGGTTATGTCATATATATCAATGGCTTCAGGCTGAATGTGATGCTTCACACACCGCAGTAGCTGATGAATTAACTTACACTAATAGCCTTTTGTGGAAGCACTTGAAAGCTGTTGATTATGACGTTAGTGAATGGCGAGGTGTTAATATAAGATACATGTACTTCGGGTTATTATGGACATGAAACCTCTCATTTACACCGTTGATACAATACGGTACGTTCTTGTCGTGAGAGGGACGTGGCGCAATTAATACAGCGTGGCGCTTTGCAGTATTTGCACTGCATAGCGTGCGTGTTCAAACCCTGCTTGAGGCGGATTTTTTAGAAAATTTCATTTTTCTCCACCTTTTAATGTCTGGACACTATATCGATATTTAGGTAATTGTCTTGACTCAGGTGTAAATGATTACCTGGTAGGACAGAGATGGAAATGTGTACGGTAAGTTCGATGCCCCGAAATGGCTGCAGGACTGTATGCTCTTTGACGCGCACAATTAAATGAACATGTTCAATTACCAAGGGAGGGGTGTAGTTTGTAAAGTCGGCTGACTTGAGACTATAAATCGGCACCTTTGTCCCCTTTAAAACACAAAGACACCCGATGCAGACAAGATGCTCACTCTTTAAACGCAACATGTGGTTATTTGATTAGATTCCAAGATATCATGCTCATTTTCTATGAGATTTCTAGTATCGTTCGCCTTTATATAGTAGAAATATAGATAAAACATATTATACGTGAGATATCAGACCTACAGTATGTGAATTGTCTGAATATCCATGGATGATGTCATTTCTAAATAGTGGATATTACAGTCATTAGTTAAAAAAATATTATTAATAATATTGTTTTACCTACTTGGCTAAAACTATAAATATCTGCTGTGAACAAAAGTGGCATTATGTATTCCAAAAGCAAATAAGACACTGTGTTGCTTTAACCCTTTAACCGCCAAATTATTCAATCTGAATTTTCACCCACTTGAAGTTGTGTCTCGCTGACGCGATCCACAACTTAAAGTGAGTGAAAATTATTCAAATTTGACAAAATGGAGGTCAACTGTTTTCAAATATGGCTGATTGATGTCATATTTTATCTCTGACATGTTAAAAAGGTGGTACTTAATGTGCTAATAAAAAAATGAAAACCCGAATATGTGCGACACTGGCGGTTAAAGGGTTAATGGTGTGATTCGTCTTACATCAGACAATGCTGCTTTGGACATTAGATGTTCGCCTTAAGGCTTACATCAGACAATGCTGCTTTGGACATTAGATGTTCGCCTTAAGGCTTACATCAGACAATGCTGCTTAGGACATTAGGTGTTCGCCTTAAGGCTTACATCAGACAATGTTGCTTTGGACATTAGATGTTCGCCTTAAGGCTTACATCAGACAATGCTGCTTAGGACATTAGATGTTCGCCTTAAGGCTTACATCAGACAATGCTGCTTTGGACATTAGATGTTCGCCTTAAGGCTTACATCAGACAATGCTGCTTAGGACATTAGATGTTCGCCTTAAGGCTTACATCAGACAATGCTGCTTTGGACATTAGATGTTCGCCTTAAGGCTTACATCAGACAATGCTGCTTAGGACATTAGATGTTCGCCTTAAGGCTTACATCAGACAATGCTGCTTTGGACATTAGATGTTCGCCTTAAGGCTTACATCAGACAATGCTGCTTTGGACATTAGGTGTTCACCTTAAGGCTTACATCAGACAATGCTGCTTTGGACATTAGATGTTCGCCTGAAGGCTTACATCAGACAATGCTGCTTTGGACATTAGATGTTCGCCTTAAGGCTTACATCAGACAATGCTGCTTTGGACATTAGATGTTCGCCTGAAGGCTTACATCAGACAATGCTGCTTTGGACATTAGATGTTCGCCTGAAGGCTTACATCAGACAATGCTACTTTGGACATCAGATGTTGGCCCTTGGCTTACAATAGATATGTCCTGCTTTGATCATTATGGTCATCCGATGTGCTTTAAAAACTATTTAATATTGTCCACCATCTTTGGCTTTAGCGCAAGGATTTCGACAACAGTGGGTCGACACTGAATAACCCTTACAGTGCGGGGATAGACTTTAGTCGTCAGAATCTGACGTCTGTAGAGGTCAGATTCTGACGACTGATTTCGATCCCCGCACTGTAAGAGTAAAAATATTTCTAATGGCCGTAGACCCAAAACATAGGTAGTCAAATGAAACAGAAAGAGCTGACTGAGACATTTATGATGATTTCAAATTGAAAAAAAACCTTTGGTTTCCATGATTTTCATAAAAAACTTCAGCGCTGTAAGGGTTAACATTAGGCCAACATTATGTCAACGTTCCATGTTTGTTTCTAGTCGTATTCATTCATCTCCATCGTTAACCTCAGTCGTGTCATTTTGAAATGACCAATCAGAGTCTGTTGGCCAGGATTGAAACAACAGTGCGTCGACACCGACCAACATTAAACCAACAGTAGGTTTCTAGTCGTATTCATTCATCTCCATCGTTAACCTGAGACGTGTCATTTTGAAATGACCAATCAGAGTCTGTTGGCCAGGATTGAACCAACAGTGCGTCTACACCGACCAACATTAAACCAACAGTAGGTTTCTAGTCGTATTCATTCATCCCAATCGTTAACCTGAGACGTGTCATTTTGAAATGACTTATCAGAGTCTGTTGGTCAGGATTGAAACAACAATGGGTCGACACTGACCAACATTAAACCAACATTATACTAGGTCGACCTTCCATGTTTGTTTCATCTTCATCGTTAACCTGGGACGTGTCATTTTGAACTGACCAATCATAGTCTGTTTGCCAGGATTGAAACAACATTGGATCGACACTGACCATCATTAACCCTTAGAGCGCTGAAGTACTTTCTTATAAACCATGGAGACCAAAGGGTTTTTTCAATTTGAGGTAATTAAAAATGTCTGTTTCTGATTCATTTCAATGCCTATGTTATAAGTCCAGAACCATTGTATATTTTCTTTATTATTACAGTGCGGGGATCGACTTTAGACGTCAGAATCTGACGTCTGCTGGGCAAGCGTCGAAAACGATGGTCCTCTATTGATCCAAGATCGGGACATTGCATCGTGTTTACCGGGTAGCTATATTCATTCATCTCCATCGTTGACCTGACACGTGTCATTTTGAAATGACCAATCAGAGTCTGTTTCATGTTTCTGAAACGAAGGTCAAACTCTCCACGCACGCAAGATTACTGCGGGGGATAACTACCAATCTAGTGTGCTGTGTAGATGAATGTAAGACCTAATGTGATTGGATGGAAGACGACCCACCTGATTACGGATTACTGATGACTTAGACTTAATGTTGGTTTAATGATGGCAGTTCAGAGAGTATGATAACATTTCTTCTCACACTCTGCGCAGTGGTTTTCACTATGAGACGTACATCAGTATCAGCCCATGTAACACTCCAGCTGTAGTTCGAACTGCAATGTATGGCATTTATGTCATATGTGATTTGATCGTGTGATAAAATACAAACGTTGTTCATTTTTCGTGCGATATGGGGAAATACAGCACTCGTCCAATGAATAAGGTGCTCGCCTAAAGGCTCACACCTTATTCACTGGACGAGTGCTGTATTTTCCATATCACACTCAAATGAACACCGTTTGCATATCTACAAATTTCGTCGTCTCTCTTTGTGAGCGATATGTTAGTATTTAGCCCTTATAATGCTGAGACATTTGTGTATAAACCATGCAGACCAAAGAGTTTGTTCCATTTGTAATAGTCATAAAAAGTTCTTTCCGATTCATTCGAATACCTATGCTATAGGTCTATGCGGTCATTATAAATATTTAACTCTTTCAGTGCGGGTATCGATGTTCGACATCAGAATCTGACCTCTTAATTCGATCCCCGCACTGTAAATTAAATGATTAATTTAGTTAATTTTTTAGTTAATTTATTTAATTAATTACTTCTGTCCATAGAACAAAACATCAGTGTTTTTAAACATGTTTTTTTCCTTATTATTTTTCTTTGGAAGCATTATATTTTTTAGAAGACATAGTATGTAGATATGTATTATAAATTCATTCATTCATTCATTCATTCATTCATTCATTCATTCATTCATTCATTCATTCATTCATTCATTCATTCATTCATTCATTCATTCATTCATTCATTCCTTTATTCATTCATTCATTCATTCATTCATTCATTCATTCATTCATTTATTCATTCATTCGTTCGTTCATCTATTCATTCATTTATTCATTCATTCATTCATTCATTCATTCATTCATTCATTCATTCATTCATTTATTTCTTCATTTATTCATTCATTCATTCATTCATTCATTCATTCATTCATTCATTCATTTATTCATTCGTTCATTCATTCATTCATTCATACATTATCTTATTTATTTATTGTTTCATTCATTCATTAATTCACTCACATATTCATCGATTCATTCATTCATTCATTCATTCATTCATTCATTCATTCATTCATTCATTCATTCATTCATTCATTCATTCATTCATCCATCCATCCATTCATTTATTCATTTATTCATTTTTTTCATTCATTCATTTATTCATTCATTCATTCATTCATTCATTCATTCATTCATTCATTCATTCATTCATTCATTCATTTATTCATTTATTTATTCATTCATTTATTCATTAATCCACTCACATATACATCGATTTGATGATGTATTCTTTTATTCATTCATTCATTCATTTATTCATTCATTCATTCATTCATTCATTCATTCATTCACTCATTCATTCATCCATCCATCCATTCATTTATTCATTTATTCATTTTTTCATTCATTCATTCATTCATTCATTCATTCATTCATTCATTCATTCATTCATTCATTTATTCATTCATTCATTCATTCATTCATTCATTCATTCATTTATTCATTCATTCAGACATAGTCCCGGCTTGAGCTTCCTTCGGTCGCGATATTGCCATGGTTGTGCAGAAAGCAACGCAAAGCAATATCACTCACACATCCATTCCTTCAGTCATGCATGCACGCATGCTATGCCTGCATTCAGTCATACATTAATAAATGCATTCATTCACTCATTAACGCATTAATTAATTAATTAATCCATAAGTACGCATAAGTACATTTTGGTTCTGGTCAGTGTCTGGTGACCAGCATATCGCCAGTGGCATGGAAGTATTACATGTATCTAAAATCACCATATGACGCATAATTCATATTATAAAATCTTGTTGTTGTTGACACATGCGCCGCATGCGCCATAATTTTTTAACCCGTTTAGCCCCGGAGATCTCCGTGATTTAGGGAGACTATTCAGATACGAGCCCCGGAGATCTCCGGGTCTGATTGTATGAGATAACTATGACGTCATAAAATAACCTCGGTTCCGAAACTGAGCAGGAGCATACTAATATCGTGTTCAACGGGTTAATGTAGGGTAGGGCAGGACGTTGCCCAAAACATAGTACAGCTGAGAATCGCTGTGGTGAATGTAGAGATTATATATGTTTATCAAGGCTCCCACACACCACAAGGACTCTCTCCGATTGCTTAAGACGATAATCTAAAACAATCAGTGTGGTGTGGCCACTCCTACAACTACGATTTTGTCGATTTTCGTCGCGTCGGAAGCTGTCGCTAAGACTGAATATATTCAATCTTAGTCATGGTTCATCTTAGCCGTTGGAGACGGTGGTTACGGGATGACATGTCCTGCAACGAGATCGTAATATTTCAATATTGCTTCCGGTCACCACTAGGATCACTATAGCTTAGGACGCCAAGTCGGTAACAGTCTTTCTGGTGTGACATTCTGCCGTCGTAGAACCAGCTTGTCTGCGATTTTCAAAAATCTGCCCACAACGGTCGCATTTTAATCAATCACGTCTTTGCGGTGTGTGGAAGCCTTTAAGATTACACTATGTCAAGGATTGGTCAAGGAGAGATCCTGCTGATCCACTTACGTTATAGCAGTAATTAAAGTAAGAACACGTTTTGCCCAATGTGACACTTACAGCCGCAGCTGACACGGCAACGATGGCAGCAACAGTAACAAGTGGTAACAAGCGGTGACCAACACCATTCTAATGGTATCTAGTGGTACACAATGGTAACCATTGGTAACATGGGTGATCAACGGTAACCAGTGGTAACCAGCTGTAGCCACTGGTAACCAGTGGCTACAGCTGGTTACCAGTGGCTACAGCTGGTTACCACTGGTTACCAGTGGTAACCATTGGTTATCAGTGGTAACCAGTGGTAACCAGCTGTAGCCAGTGGCAACCAGTGGTGACCAGCTGTGGCCAGTGGTAACCAGTGACAACCAGTGTTGTACAGTGTTAACCAGTGCTAACCATTGGTTATCAGTGGTAACCAGTGGTGACCAGTTCTAGTCAGTGGTAACCAATGGCAACCAGTAGTGACCAGTGGTAACCAGTGGTAACCAGTGGTTACCAGTGGTAACCAGCTGTAACGAAAATCAGTGGTTAGCAGCGATAACCAGTGGTAACGAATGTTTGCCAGCGGTAACCAGTGGTAACCAGCGGTGACCAGTGGTAACCAGCGGTAACCAGTGGTAACCAGAAGTTACAGCGTCATACACAGTGGCGATGGTAGCAGATATTACAGCGTTAAAAGTATAGAAACAGCAAAATAATATAGTATAGTAGCAGCAGTGAAAACAGAATTAGTTATTGTAGTAATGCAATATGTAAAAACAGCTAAACTGTCTGGCTGCACTACATTGATAATATCTCTATTTCACTAAGCAAACATTTACATATACTTTGATGTGCCTACACAAACATGTACCAAGACTGCTTAACTAACATGTATCTCGAGTCATTTTTTGTTCTCTATCTAGCCCTGAAGCGAAATAATAGAAGTAGGCCTATATCATGTATATGTGGCAATTCACGCGACGCAGTGAGTGTGGGGGTGGTCACACAGCCTCCTGTTGTGCTTGCTTTGCCACTGTTGTACAGTGAACTGTTACAATGACATGTTCTGTGAACTTTTTTTCCTTGTGTACAATTGAGATGCCAAATACAGGTCACCAGCAGCCTTACTACATTTGATATCCAATATAAAATGTATATGTGACCCATCTGCACGAAATGAGTCGCATGTCGGCTCCATACAAGTTGAGAAAAAGGCTAATATGCATGATATGGGCTAATAATAGCGAATTTTGTTTTTTGTCAAATTTTGATGCTTTAAAGCCTATAATTACCAGTTCAAGGCCAGAAATGGGTTCTACGCCCTAATATTAGTCAGAAATGACATATTACTCAGAAATTACATGATTGTGATTGTCAGATTTTTTGTTAATTTGTTTTCAAAATGGCCGCTGGCGGCCATCTTGGATTTTACCCATTTTGAAAAAACGCTCAAAGCTAACCTTAGTCCACCCGGCAGTTTCTGAAAGTAGACATCCTGGGCTATAAAAATTAATCGCTAAAAACTATATATACAAAATTTCCAGGTTTGGCCGAAAAATCCTGTTTGGCGATAAGGATCTATTTTTTATACTATAAAGTTCTGACAATCAAATTTTTGCCATGACTTTAAAGCCAATTTTCTCCAGTTTCATTTTTTGAAATATTGACCCATTAGCGTCACTAAAATAATCCTAACTCAGCTCTGAATCAACATAATTTCATTTTCTTGGTGTCATATTAAAGCTCCAGCTCCGTGCTATGCAATGGTACCATTAACTCCATATTTTATTTTTCCGACATGAGACTCATTATGTACAGATGGGTCACATATACATGTTGAATCGATATTTATTGACAACGGTAAGTCTATGCAGACGTATGCGTCATTATAATGAACATATATACATGACTATATACATCAGGATTAGTTCAATAAGATATGCATGCTAAATTAACTTAAACATGTTAAAATCAAGCGCCATTATATACTAAAACAAGCACAGGTTAAATAAAATTTGCATCAGAACTATTTGAAATAACCTACAGTTAAACAGCATTGTCATGATATTTTTGAGTTTCCCGCACCAAAACCAGAGATAAAATAGCTACTGCATATAGCAAAAAACACCTCTGGAAAGCGTAGAAACCGAGTAATTACATAATGAGTGAGAGTATGTAAAATAATTAAATAATGAGTGAGAGTATGTATAAAGAAGAAAAAGAATAATATTAGTTACATTTAACATGTTTTAAAAACAATCTAAAAAATGCATTGCATGACGTCAGCTCGAACACCAAGTTACAGGTATGCAAGATTTAATGTGCAATGATCATTGATGACGGAACCAGTTATAGCAAAAAGCTGAACCTGGGTTACTGCTGCAGGCTCCCCGATAACAGATTCTACTAAACCGGTCCAATCAATTAATCGCACATAATTATTCTAGTAATAAAAGAAAAGGAATATATATATAAAACAACTCCAGAAAATACAAACTATCATTTGACACAAGTGACTAAGCCTAGTCTACAGCTAAGGCTAAACAGCAGTTGATTACACCTGTTTTCAATATACATGTATGTGGTGAACAATACTAGTACAAGTTTGACGGGGTGGTTCGTCTTCTACCAACACATCGAGTATATTTTGTTATATTGTGTTATAATAATATGTTATATTACAATTATGTGCAAGATAATTGCACTGAAAAATTTGTTGACATATAAGAGATAATGTACATAATATATGTTTCCCGAGCCGAAAAGCATAAAATATTAAGAAATTATTTAAAAAGAGTAGCAAAAAGACGTAGGAAGCGTAGTAACTTATCACAAAATAAATACAAGTAGAACACTTTCAGAAACATGTAATGTTATAATAATGTTAACGTAAGATTGCTGGACACTCTGGTGTCATTAAGATGATCGGCTTCAGCGATAGATAATTTGATCTTCTTAATAACGGTTGACCTACGTGTCAGATCCAGTATACATGTTGCATATTATTATACGAAAGCGACAGAATCAGGCTGAAAATATCAAAAATCAGTATTTTTATTTTGGCTCCTTGATATGGCCATAAAATACTAACATGTCCATATACTAGAATTGCGTAAGGGCTCAATTTTCCCGCCCCTTTACCTCGTTTTATGACACATTCAAAATAGCCGCCATCGAAATCACATATTTGGCCATAACTTTGGCTCTAGCATAGCTAGGGTCACGATTTTGATGTCTATAGCCATTTTTTTGAGTTTGAGAAATCCAATGGTGCCCATGTAAAATGTGTATGTCTTGTAGAAATTTCGAAATTAAAGATAAAACACATTTTTTTATGCGTTTTCAGTCATTTTATTGGTCGCGAAAACGACAAAAACTCAAATTTTCAAACAATTATTTTTGTTGCGTTATTTACTCTGTATTAATATAAACAGTACAGTGTTCATGGTTTCTGAATGGTGGGTGGACCCGAAGTATTCCATCACGAAGGCGTAGAAACTGAACAATTTCAATAACGATGTTTGATACATTTCTTGATTTGCAAATGCTCATTTTACAACAGTCCCAGAAGAAAATTAATAAAACTGACATGTATTTTAATAAGTAGATAGGAGGGGTGGAGGTTCTAAATTAAAAAAATAGCAAAGAAAATATAATACAAAATTGTGAACAAATCGTTCTGTGCGTTTCAGCAATGTTTCATATGCTGTCCAACAAATGATAAGAATCAGTCATGGTGGGTGATTGTGGTCCATCCCATCCGCAATATAATCGGATTTTCATATTGTTTTCTTTAACATTCTTAAATGATACACAAGAAAAAATAAAAGGGGGATTTTATTTCATCCCAGCCGAAGAGAGATATCCCCGTATTCTTCGACGTTGGTCCAACATAGCATAAAGTCATACAAATGTTTTGTGTTTACTGGGTGACAATACAAACTTGGGGGTCAAGCAGTTTCCAAATCCCCGCAGTAATACAGTCAGTTTGTTTGCAAGTAGGCGACCAAGTAGGGGCAAAAGACAAGGGCTTTGAATTATTACCTCATAGATGTCGCTCAAGTATATATGAACTTGCTGTGATTTGAGAACTTGCTCTTAATAAGGCTTTGGGTACGAAACGCATATTTAGTATTATTATGGCATAGGGCCTTGGCTTACCCACGGGCACTATTGCCTTCTGGGGGACCCTTGTCCCGCGAATTTTGACAGTTGACTACACCTTTAAATAGTACTTAGTGAAAGTGATCATCAGTTTTTCAACAATCTTGTTCCACCTTTCTGGGATGACTTCTCGCAGATGATCTAATTGCATTATCACTAGATAACACATATATCTACTTAGCATACATATATGCAAACACATTCAAGTGTATCTGTTAAGATGTGGGTTGGTTCAAAATGTATTGTGTTTTAATGTTCTGTTATTATGAAACATCGCTTGTAATATCTCCTAATTTAATGGTCTGTGCTATGCCACTGGGACTCCCACGTAAACAGATTATATCAACACATTATTGATTTAAAAAGCCTAAAATCATTCGGTTTCAAAGCTTTTTAACTGTGTGTGTCTTTTCCTCAAAATTCAAACTTGCACGTTGATTCTGTTGTCCAGTTGAAACCAATTACCACGTTTCCATTTTTGTGTCATCTTTGACACTCAATATTTAATTTAGATTGAACAGTTGTTCTGATACCTAGCTAAACATCTTTGTGGCTGTGGGCTGCTTGTTTCTTTTGTATAAGAATGAACATTGAATGGTTGCTGTGATCCTGTCAAATGACAGCTAATCCTTATGGTTATGGTATGTTGTCCCCCTCCAATTATGGCTGGAATCTATACGCTGATATCCTTCATAGGTTTTGATGAATTAAAAAAAACTCTTGTATTTGTTCGTGTGCATCATTTTTGGATTTTAAGGATCAAAATACAATAATTTTTTTTTATTTCGAATAGAACCTCAACCTATCCCACAAAATTATCAAATGTTTTTGTAGAAGACATTAGCTTCACTAATTATCCTATGAGACTGTTCAAATTAAGTGAATGCATCAAACATTATTTAAATTCTTTTGAAATTTTTCAGTTTCTACTGTCGCTTTATGTCATTTTGGTTGGATATTTGGGGGTCTATTAACGGGAACCATCATTCAGAAACCATCAACAATGTACTGTTTATCATATTAAAGGCTAAAGAACGCTACAACAAATATTTGTTTGAATTTGAGTTTTTCGTATTCGCGAGAAAAAAATGAACGAAAACGTATGAAAATGTGTTTTATCATTAATTTTAAGATTTTTTTTCGAGGCATTCATATTCTTTGTTGGCACCATTGGATTGCCCATACCCAAAAACATAGGTATAGACATCAAAATCGTGACTCTAGTTAAACTAGAGCCCAAGATATGGCTAAATATGTGATTTCGGTGGCGGCCATTTTGAATGTGTCATAAAACGAAGTTGATGGGTGGGAAAAATTGAACCCCAATATTTCTGGCTTATTTGACCCCTAATAAAGTAAAAAAAAACAATAAAATCTATTTGGGCAAGAACTTTTATTTTTTGGCATTATTTCTGACATACCGCACCAGACTAGTTAAGCGAGAAATAAGGATAAAGTTTCATTTCGGACATGCATGTCCCAAATAAGAAATACAGGAATAACTGATAGATGGGGCTTTCGGCACACTTGCTACGTTGCCACAACAGTCCAAAATTCAAAAGACTACCGCAATTCTAATCTATGGACATGTTTACATCTTATAGCTATATTAAGAAGCCAATATAAAAATACTGATTTTTTTATGATATTAGGCTGTGTGTCGCTTTAATAATATGTTATATTACATGTATGTACATTATAAAACCAATGAAATATTAGTCAACATGTGAAATATAATGTACATAATATATGTTTATTGTGCCATTAACAGCAAAAAGACACTCTGGAACGGGTAGAAACTTATATTAAAATAAATACAAGTAGCTCATTTTTTTAAAACATGTAATGTTTAATAATGGTACCGGAAATCAAAGTGATTGCTGGGACACGCTCGTGTCATTAGGAGGATTGGTTGCCAAGAAAATGTCTTTGATCTTCGTAATAACTGTCTAATAATGGATGATGACGCCTCGGCTGATAACGTGCGGTGCCCTCTCCAAAGCCACCTTTCACAGAATCGCCAACATATGCTTGTCTGGTTAATTGGCTTTTTCTTTTAGACCTCTCCTTGGAGTTCATTGACCACTACACCTGGCAGACCGGAAATTGGCTGACCGGAAAATAGGGGGAGTGCCGGGAAGAAACCAGCATGACCAAACAACGGAAATGGACAGTAATTCACCCCTGATTTATGAACAGGGGTGGATGTCGATGTCGTTAAAATTGTAAAAATCGTACTAAACATCAGACATCTCCCCAATGCTAGATTATTGTTGTGCCACCGTCTACGACGCTGGCCCAACAATAATATACCATAGGGTGAGTGAATATTGCTTTACGTCGCTTTCTGCACAATCATGACAATACCGCGACAACAGGAAACCTGAAGACGGGACTATGCCCTACTTTTAAATCTAACACTGTAGGAAACGTCTTGTGTTTGTTGGTAGGAAGGGTTTAATTCGCCTTGGCTGATGCGGCCCCTCAGTTCTGAAATTGCATAACTCCAGAAATGACACACTCTGAATTTGCAGTCATTTCGGAAAATAACTTATTAATTGAAGGCCTTATATTCCGGTCAAGCAATTTCATCCTAAATCATCAATGTCCCAGCATGCTCGATCGACTTTATGGAAGATAAATTGACAATGATGATGAACCTTATTCGGATTTGCAGCGCCTCTGAGCTAGCTTAGAGTACCGATAATATAGGCACGTTAGATGTCATTCTTTCATTCATACATTGATTCATTGATTCATTCATTCATTCATTCATTCATTCATTCATTCATTCATTCATTCATTCATTCATTCATTCATTCATTCATTCATTCATTCATTCATTCATTAATAATAATAATAATAATGGTGAGTTCTTACAACTCTGTGCGCTTCACACATATTACCCCTGGTCACTGGACCTGTTCATTCATGCACCATTTCAACTCCCTTTTTTAGAGCATACAGCACTTGCAGCCATTTCGGAGCTGGGAACTAATCGCACACATTGCCATCTCTGTCCTATCAGGTACTCACTTGCACCTGAGTCAAGTAGAGCATTTGAGGGTAAAGTGCCTTGCCCAAGGACACAACATCGAAAATAATGTCCCAATATTGAGAGGGGAGAAACGTGATATGTCTCTGAAAATCCTGCACCAAGCGGGAGTCGAAACCGCACGGCAGGCAGTGACATTCATTCATTCATCCATTAATTCATTCGTCTAATAAACTAAATTAGTCATCCTGATGAGATTATCCAGTAATGGTAAAAGTATTCTGAGCTGAAAATAATTCCAAAAGTAAGTTTACAAAGTGTTTTCCCAAGAATTGACAATGTCTTGCTCTTTCTTTAGATTTGTGAATTGCAGTCAATGTCGCTGATGATAGGTGACATAGAAAGGGACTCAGTGAAGGAAAAAGGAAGGTTTTTACAGACATAGTCTACATACAGGCATAATGTGAGGTTTATTCATGTTGCTGTGTCTAGTATCTGGTATCTTTTCATTGTTGGATATTGTGCCAGCAATGCGCGTGTTTGGCACATGTCTCTAACTGACCGACCCTGTCTCGCTGTCACGCAGACTGGAGGATCTTGGGCCAGCAGTGGCACAATGCTGGTTCTTGGTCAGCTGGTGGCGCAGCTTGATAGGCTGGAATTGCTATTTGTTGTTCGAACTCTCCCCGATGATTGGTCGTGATCAGAATCGCCGGCTCGGAGTGGGCCGACGGTTCTGATCACTGAGAACAGCTAGGTGAACGCTTGTGGAGTCACCACACTGGTTACGTATGGAGCACTGCACGTACAAATACTAAGCACAGCACCATTATGATGACACCCTGACAACTGATTGAATCTGGACATGAATAAAGGTTATGAATCGGCTTTACTTGTTGTCTTATTGCGGGAAGAGGTTACGCTAAGTAACAAAACTTTAACGTAATTGTTAAAGTGTTGTATAAAAATAAATAGAAATATAGTAGCTAACACAACTGAATACAGAAACGGGCAATATTCTTTCCCGAGAAGCTCCAACATAAATTATGTTATATCTGACCAGTTTTTATTTCTTCGTAGACATATCGTGGCCTTCAAGTAAACTCGACACATGGAAACAATGGTGGGTTATTGTTGGAAATGCAAAATCAACCTTTAAAGCGGTGAAATATTTTTATATAACTGAAGAGACTAAAGTTTTTTTTCAATTTGAAATCATCATAAATGTCTTAGTTAGCTATTTCTGCTCGATTTGAATCCCAATTTCATGGATCTACGGCCATTATAAATAGTTTACTCTCTCAGCGTGGGGATCGACTTAAGCCATCAGTATCTGATGTCTATGAACGTAAGATTCTGACGTCTAAAGTCGAACCACACACTGGAAGAGTTACCGTTGGGCCAGCGGAGTTAAATGTACAAAGTTACAACAACATTGGGGTGACATGGTGTTTTTGTTGGCCATAGAGTACAATGACCTCCAACTTCTGCTTCACCCGAAGTCGGGATGAATGCCTGGAAGAAAATACCCTGATGGTCATGCGGACCATTTGTTGGAAAAACACGATTTTCAACAACATACAATTACAATCCATTATTCAATCAGCTGAACAAAGGTAAAAGGTGGGTTGACGTCAGCGGAATATTCGTGTTGTTGTAAAGCAAAATAACAGGAGAGGTTTTGTATTTGGGAAATATTTGTCATCTAATTTCACAATTATTGTGAAATAATTGTAAAAAAATATATGTTATAGTTTGTTGTAGGCCTATTTAATAATATAAATGCGTCGTCATGTCCCAGCAAACACAAAACGTTTGTATAACATTTAACAATGTCCAAGACGTTGGGCCGACGTTGTATAAATTTTATACAAATGCTTTGTGCTCGCTGGGGTTGTCTTTATTTTCTTTTCGATTCTATATGTTTTTATCCAACAATGCTTATCGTTCTCTGATAGATTATGTGTATGTAGTTATCGTCAATACAAGGAATTGGGTTAACACGAGGATCTCTAATTTTAGATTCAAATAAACAGAGAAAACAACATCAAACTTTGTTGGGACCAGATATATCATTGCTTGCCGAGATTGGCACTACATTGATGTCTCGGAAGCATATTCCATGAGAACTTGGACTGAAGTTGATAAGTTTGTCATTAACTCTAGATTTTAGTAAATATTTACTAATTGTAGTAAATACAAATTAGTTGCATAAAATGTGTACAACGTCGACGGTCAAACATTACACAGATGTTTTACAAATGTTTTGTGTTTACTGGGTTATTTGTGTAGTAAAATAAAACATAGCTTTTATAAAATATGTGTTTACAGTCATGTTTCTTAACAGGCAGCGCTTATAGTTTAACATAATATGATGCGTTTATAATTTGTCTACAGGTGTGACGAGCTGTTTCTAAAATATTCATGTACACAAGGAGATGGCAGACGTTGATGTTCGTGATCTTATTTGCACACAATGACTGAATGTATTCAGTCATACAGACATAATGGTATCTGGCTAAGCATGGTGAATGTTCACAGAGCAGCTCGATCTATACTATCAGCCTTTGAAGTAAGCACTTGAAAGATGGCAATCATACTATTGTCTGTGAATAGCAAGATATGATATGCAGTCAGAGGTGGGCAAGTGGTCGCCACATCGCCACATATGGCGATAGAAGCAAAATATCTGTAATGTAAATATCAAAAAATGACCATTCAGAGCACCTAAAAGTAGCCATTTGTGGCGACAGGACTCCTTTCGCCTGCCCACCCCTGTGCAGCCAATTATGTTAACGAGCATCAGATCTCGTATCTAATCCGGCTGTGTTACCGTGTATGCTTACGGGGGCAGTCTTTATACGTCTAAATCTGACGTCTGTGGACGTCAGATCCTGACGTCAAAGGACGCCCCCACACTGAAAGAATTAAAATATTTCTAATGGCGTAGACCTATAACATATGTATTCAAATGAATCGTAAAAAGATAAAAAAGACATTTATGATGATGTATCCGGCGGTGTGTTACGGTGTAAGCTGCAGTACTGATTAACCCTTGTAGTTTTCAAATCTGTTGATACATACTCTGGAAACCGACAGGTTATATTCCCTTGTAAAAAACCGTCATAAATGTCTAAGTTAACTGTTTCTGCTTCATTTGAATACTTTTTATAAAAAATATGCCAAACGTCAATTCCAGCACAGAAAGGGATACACTCTTGTATCTGAACCCTTCAGCCCCTAATATGCCCAGATTGTTCAACATTTTGAATACCCTGTTTAGAAAATAGGTGTGTTTTGTTCTCAGAGAGGAAGGTTAACTATTTCAATGATCCATTCCCATCTTACAACATGCTGTTTGTGTTTTTAAAACCTAGTCACAATATTTGTCCTTCTGGGTCACCGTGTTGGTTAGAGTTTAGGTTGATCATGGTAGTTCATCATGGTGGGAGACAAGTATGGTACAAATCTGTGCATGAAAATGAAAGAATCATCATGACAAAATTAATTAAGTTATTGTCTCAGAAGGAGCATCGTTTTTTATCTAGTTCGCCGATCTGGTTATTTCTATATCACACCCACCCATCACATTTACCACATCAGACCATAGCATGCTTAACCCGACTATTAACGTCTGAAATGGCTCAGCCAGCATTGGTGGAAGTCTAGTGTTTGCAGGGTATGTGGAATAAGACACCAGACTAGACCAGCATTGGACCGATGTCTAGTATGGTGTTTTAAGACAGGTGACCGAATACATTGATAGACACAAAATTTCTCCAACACTGGCCCGAAGTGCTGCTTAGTATTCCATTTGATACCAGCAAATAAAAGAGGCCAAATCTGCTGTGCAAAAGCAAAAGGCAGTATCTGCTTACTTTACAAGTAAGCAGATACTGCCTTTTGCCTTTGCACGCCAGAAATGCTTGTTTGTTGCCCGACTTCAAAAAAGTGTTGTCACAGTGTTTGCGATGTTGACCGGTTGCCAGTCATGAAATTCCATGTAATTTTGTTTGTCTCTATTTTGGTTTGCCATATTTTGGTTCTTCCTTAACCCTTTCAGTGCGGGGACCGTATTTATGCACCTGATTATGACATCTAATGACGTCAGATTGTGGCGTCTAAAGCCGGTCCCCGCAATAAAATATTTATACTGGCCGTAGACCCATAACATAGGTAGGCCTAATCAAAAAAAAAATTAGTCACCATGGTTTATAAAAAAAACATTCAGCGTTGTATATGTTAATCCTGAATTATTCACTCACTGTCATAAGTTGACGTGCTAATCTTTGCAGCTCCATCGTCACATGGCATAATTTATGTGAAATGCGCTCGAGGGAAATGCTAATCCATCAACATCAGTTTCTCTTCAAATACAATTGACTACTTCATAAGATGATATCATTCTCAATTAACTTGATATGGGCAGTATTTTACGCATTCCTATAGCCTATGGGCTTTAGAACGTCAATAAAATGGGTCTTCAATGACAAGAGTCACATTTAAACAGTGAATCTGTTTTTAATCAACATGTCGCTTTTTTTTTAAGATTAATTTTATAGCCGTAAGGTACATTGGCAGGTTTGAAGGTAACCTCAAGCCAAACTGATTACTGGGGAATTCATCAGCATTAAGCTGATTGGTTTTGACAAAATGCACGTTTATCTTCTTAATACTGGATGGTGACCTCCCTGAAGCTGATTGGTGGAGACGTTCATCTGCTTAACCCTTTGAGAGCGAGCGACGCTTTAACTCTTTAACCAATGATAGCGATCATATAGTGAGTGAGTGAGTGAGTGAGTGAGTGAGTGAGTGAGTGAGTGAGTGAGTGAGTGAGTGAGTGAGTGAGTGAGTGAGTGAGTGAGCGAGCGAGCGAGCGAGCGCGAGAGAGAGTGAGTGAGTGAGTGAGTGAGTGAGTGAGTGAGTGAGTGAGTGAGTGAGTGAGTGAGTGGGTGGGTGGGTGGGTGGGCGGGCGGGCGGGCGGGCGAGCGAGCGAGCGAGCGAGCGAGCGAGTGAGTGAGTGAGTGAGTGAGTGAGTGAGTGAGTGAGTGAGTGAGTGAGTGAGTGAGTGAGTGAGTGAGTGAGTGAGTGAGTGAGTGAGTGAGTGAGTGAGTGAGTGAGTGAGTGAGTGAGTGAGTGAGTGAGTGAGTGAGTGAGTGAGTGAGTGAGTGAGTGGAGACAACCGTAAGCCAGAACGATTACTCCTGAAAGCCATCTCTAATTCAGCTGATTACACCTTTTTTCTGATTCGCCTGTTTCTTCGTTGACTGCTCGCAGTGATCTACAGGGAGATGACACGATGTAAGCTCCCACATTATGAGAGGATGCTGGCGAATCTAGCATTGAGCCTTTCAGTGCGGGGATCGTCTTTATACGTCAAAATCTGACGTCTGTAGACATCAGTTTCTGACGTTTAAAGACGGTCCCCGCGTCGTGGACCCATAACATAGGTATTCAAATGAAGTAGAAAGAGCTAACTAAGATATTTTGAAAATGTCAAATTGAAATAAACCTGTGGTTTCTATGCTTTTTACAAAAATATTTCAGATTTGGGAGGATTAATCCGCTAGTATGGATTATCTTAACAAATCAACGCTTTAGCTGACGTTATTTACTTATATAGTATGAATCGATGTTTATAATTATAAATGTTTGCATTGATCACTTTACTGAATACGTATCATTAACGACAAACTGAGATGTGTATAGTTGATGTTTAAATACTCAATTAAATGTATATTTTATTTAGTTATCGTTTTTTTATTGACAGTAACATATTAATATACAGATAAAAAGACATAGGACATATCCCCAATAGTATACCATTGATAGTCATAGAGAAAACAGGCTTTTATTCTGATAATCTGTAGATGAATACCATCTGGTGCGTTATGATAAAAGATATAAATAACGCTAATAACCATTTGACATAGACGTGAAACATTCCATGTTAATTTGCAATAACCATAAGTATGATAAAACAGGTAAATCGCTATAAGATAAGAAAAACAGGCTCAATCATCGTTTGGTAAATAATAACCCAAAATATGAACACATGCATCACTAGATTTAATCACGGGTTATGGGGCTACTGGGTGTGAGTTATGATCAGGAGAGTCAACAAACCGCGAGCACAGAGATTTAGCCCATGCTGTGGAGTGCCGTGCTTTATCGCTGGCTGCCATGTCAGTCTTTGATGAATAGACACATCCTGTCAAACTGTGCTGTAAAATGTCGCTGGCTACACTGTCAGCCGTTGATGATTAGAAGAGACATCCTGTCAAACTCAGTGCTTTAACATGTCACTGGCTACATTGTCAGCCGTTGGTGATTAGAAGAGACATCCCGTCAAACATAGTGCTTTAACATGTCGTTGACTACCATGTCAGTCTTCAATGGATAGAAGAGACACAGACTGTCAAGTGCAGTGCTTTAGCATGTCGCTGGCTACACTGTCAGCCGTTGATGATTAGAAGAGACATCCTGTCGAAAATAGTGCTTTAATATGTCGTTGACTGCCACGTCAGTCTTCGATGAATAGAAACGACACATAGACTGTCACAAGCAGTGCTTTAACATATCACTAGCTGCCATGTCAGTCTTTGATGAATGGAGCGTGCATTAAGTGCATTAACATGTCATTGGATGCCCTATCAGTCTTAGATGAATGGAGGAGCTACAGACTATCACACTCAGTGTTTTAACGTGTCGCTGGCTGCCATATCAGTCTTTGAATTCAAATGAAATGAATAGGGCTTTAGGCCACGTTTGATGGTCACGGAGGCTCCCTACAATACTGAGTTTTACACGTGGATGGGGAAGAAACATTTTTGTTTCTTTCAAACCGCTGAGACCAGGAACCGAACCCCGGACTCTAGCGTGAAAGGCAGCGGTGCTAACCACTACCCTAGGGCCCCCTCCCGTCAGTCTTTGATGAATGGAGCGGAGACAGACTGTCAAATTCGGTGCTTTAACATGTCATTGGATGCCCTGTCAGTCTTAGATGAATGGAGGAGCTACAGACTGTCACACTCAGTGTTTCAACATGTCGCTGGCTGCCATGTCAGTCTTTGGTGAAGAAAAGAGACACATATCGTCAAATGCAGTGCTTTAACATGTCGCTGGCTGCCATGTCAGTCTTTCTTGGTATGTCGTGATTAAAATAGTGCTCGATTGTTCATGGAGTAGATATATCTGTTTCATTTTCAGACTTCATAAAACATAAATCGAAAAAAAACATATCTTTTCATAAAACGCCAAAACACACTTGACAAAAAATGAGACAATCTGTCAGAATACAGAATATATCATTTAATGACCTTGAACTTTAACCATAAGGCAACCACGATATGGGAAAGTGTCGTCAACACGCTAGCATCATATTTAAGTTCACTAAATAAATGGTTACATCGTCACTTGCACCGTTTCCACATGATGAACACTGATTGGTTCACATCTTTGTCAAGTCAATATAATATGATAATATAATGATAATCACTGTTGACAATGCAATTATGAGATATTTAGTAACTCAATCATTCAACTGAGTGCAGCTACAACCTGCTCACTCCCCATCTGTCCACATGAACTGAGTGCAGCTACAACCTGCCCACTCCCCATCTGTCCACATGAACTGAGTGCAGCTACAACCTGCCCACTCCCCATCTGTCCACATGAACTGAGTGCAGCTACCACCTGCCCACCCCCCCCCCCATCTGTCCACGTGAACTGAGTGCAGCTACCACCTGCCCACTCCCCATCTGTCCACTTGAACTGAGTGCAGCTACCACCTGCCCACTCCCCATCTGTCCACATGAACTGAGTGCAGCTACCACCTGCCCACTCCCCATTTGTCCATATGAACTGAGTGCAGCTACTAGTTTAAAACTCCACATGAACTGAATGCAGCTACCAATTGCCATGTCCCCCATCTGTTCACATGAACTAGGTGCAGCTACCACCTGCCCACTCCCCATTTGTCCATATGAACTGAGTGCAGCTACTAGTTTAAAACTCCACATGAACTGAATGCAGCTATCAATTGCCATGTCCCCCATCTGTTCACATGAACTAAGTGCAGCTACCACCTGCCCACTCCCTATCTGTCCGATTAACTGAGTACAGCTACCACCTGCCCACTCCCCATCTGTCCACATGAACTGATTGCAGCTACCACCTACCCCACTCCCCATCTGTCCACATGAACTGAGTACAGCCACCACCTGTCCACTCCCCCATGTGTCCACATGAACTGAGTGCAGCTACCATCTACCCTCTCCCCATCTGTCCACACGAACTGAGTGCAGCTACCACCTGCCCATCCCCCATCTGTCCACATGAACTGAATGCGCTACCACCTGCCACCCCCATCTGAACTGGATGCGCTACCACCTGCCCTCCCCCATCTCTCCACTTGAACTAAGTACAGCTACCACCTGCCAACTCCCCCATCTGTCCACAAGAACTGAGTGCAGCTACCACCTGATCACTCCCCATTTGTCAACATGAACTGAGTGCAGCCACCACCTGCCCACTCCCCCATCCGTCCACATGAACTGAGTGCAGCTACTACCTGTCCACTCCCCATCTGTCCACATGAACTGAGTGCAGCTACCACCTGCCCACTCCCAATCTGTTCACATGAACTAAGTGCAGCTACCACCTGACCACTCCCCATCTGTCCACATGAACTGAGTGCAGCCACAACCTGCCAACTCCCCCATCCGTCCACATGAACCGAGTGCAGCTACCACCTGTCCACTCCCCATCTGTCCACATGAACTGAGTGCAGCTACCACCTGCCCACTCCCCATCTGTACACATGAACTAAGTGCAGCTACCACCTGCCCACTCCCCATTTGTCCATATGAACTGAGTGCAGCTACTAGTTTAAAACTCCACATGAACTGAATGCAGCTACCAATTACCATGTCCCCCATCTGTTCACATGAACAAAGTGCAGCTACCACCTGCCCACTCCCTATCTGTCCGATTAACTGAGTACAGCTACCACCTGCCCACTCCCCCATCTGTCCACATGAACTGAGTACAGCTATAACCTGCCCTCTCCCCCATCTGTCCACATGAACTGAGTGCAGCTACCACCTGCCCACTCCCCATCTGTCCACATGAACTGAGTGCAGCTACCACCTACCCCACTCCCCATCTGTCCACATGAACTGAGTACAGCTACCACCTGCCCACTCCCCATCTGTCCATATGAACTGAGTGCAGCTACCACATGCCCACTTCCCATCTGTCCACTTGAACGTTGTGCAGCTACCACCTACCCACTCATATCTGCTCATATGCTTGGTTTATACAATGTACAAATAGTTGTGCTCTTTATTGTCAACTTTATGCGGTGTCAGTACTTCTGTCTGAGAAGAGAAAAATAGCGTGCTCAGTTTACAATGGAAGTATAATTAATAGGTATAATATTACCCGAGAATTAACGGTTGGAATGTCATGTGTATAATATGCCATGTTCAAATCTCTCAACGATGTAATAGGATTTTGGCATACATTGCACTTAGCAAAAGTTACCACTTGATCATCGCAATTGTCAGAAGGTTTTATGAATAAAGTGCTAATGTGGAGATAATGAGACTGGCATGGCATTGCATGGTTCAGTTCACGATAATATAACAAAAGAATTATATAACCTAGTACTATAATGTAAACATGTAAACATAATGATTCAGGTGGAAATTGCATGTTCCACTATCGTCGCCGCATCACTGTTCACATGTTGACAGCCATCACCTGAATATTCATATACGAGGACACAGGTGCTGTGTGACGTTTAAATCAACAATACATTTTGGAGCTCTGCAGAAATATTTGAATTATAATTTTCAGTTTACGTGTTTTGTGGGCGATTTAAAATAGGCATGTGGAAAAATCATCATGATGACGGTAACGAGCTGCTTTGTTTTGGGTATACGTTACATAAATAAATGATTGTGCAGAAAGCGACGTAAATAAATATTATATATATGATGAAGATAGAAAATATGCCATTCTGTTGCCGGGCATGCAGAGTTTTTGCTCATGATTTGTACATGATGGTAAAAGTTGAAGGTCACCTTATGGCTGATACAATAGAATAAATCAAGTCATAATGATCCAGTGCATAGTAGATTAGTAAGTATGCTTTCAGATCATCTCAAACTGTTCTATCAATCCTTTATATCGATTTCAGTGAAAACGAATTCGTGAAATATGTCTCGGTCTAGGTGATCTGTTTATCTTTAAAGCAGTGTGTTAGACTATCGTCATTGTCTCTGAAGCATATTATACATAGGAAGAAACAACAAATGGTAATTATACATGGGAATAATCTCAGGGAAGAAACTACAAATGGTTAATTCTCCTCACTCCTGAGCAGACATGCATTTCAGGCAAAGACCAGGTAAGGCAGCAGAGCGGTCCGACGCAAGCTTAATCAGATAAAGAGGTTATGTGGAATAGATTCAGTCAAGGGAGAGTTGGCAGCATGTGGTTTATTCATGTAGCTCTGTGTAGTAATACCTGTTATATTCTTTGTAGAAAAGTAAATCAACATAATAAATCACAACTCTAATAATATTTTATAAAACAAGTTCAGAATATCTTCTTTTACATGGACTCATTTTCCAATTGGAGTGGCATTAATTTTATTTAGGCCTATAATATATCATGAGGTGCTTTAATGACAACTGGAATAGATATATATCAAATTATATGGATGTTCCTGTTTCCAAATAAAGATAAATGTGTTAATATTTAAATTAAAGGGAGCAAGTTAGTGAAATGTTCCATGCGTACGGAGCAGAACTGATAATCGAATGACAGAGAGCGTGCTGGGAAATCTTCCATACTCCTGGATTTAGATATATGTTTTTTTTTTGTATTTCAGGATTTAATCATATCTATATATAATTTATCATCTCGTTAAAAAAAAACAAGAGTGAACATGTTAATAATTATTACAATAATTCAGAGATTAGTTCACTGATGGGTCTTATAGAGAGCGTCCGCACAACTCTACCATAACAGGTCTGAGCCTCTTGCCAGTGGGATTGTCAAATAGTATAAATGGAAACACTTTTTTTCAGTCACTTACAAACATGTAGCTTGTTCCGTTGGAATTCCTGCTGCCAAAATATCCCATCAATCATCTGTGTATTCATAATTTGACAGACATAGTGTTGTTCACCGCATAATTTATTGTTAAGCATCAGAAAACGACACTAACTTACATGAAAATGAACTCAGGGAGAGAAACTAAAAATGTTAATTTCCTGACACGCCCACTTAGTCTATCAGTCCAGGGGGATAATAACATATAAGTAGAGACAGCAAGGACGATCGCTTTCACGTTTCAACTCACCAGCATTACACTTACCACATGAAAAATACGATGCTCGCGTAATGTACGACGCTGGCCCAGCTTTTAATGCACATTACTTTACAATGTTTTATCGACTTAAACCAATTGTAACATCACAGGAATGGCATATCATAAACAATAGCTGTTCCAAAATACTACAAATGAAGCGGCCACGTTGGCTCATTCGTATAGACTGGGGGTTGTAATCTGGAGGTACCATGTTCGAATCCTGTTCGGGCCGAATATTTGTCATCGAGGTTTTGCATATACAGTGCCCCAAACTGTTCAAAGGCTTAGACTGTACAGTGCTGTCTATGGTATTGTGCACTATAAAGAACCCTTGAAGTCATTCAAAATAAGAGTAGGGAATAGTCCTGGCTTTTTCCTGTCGCGATATTGCCATGATTGTGCAGAAAACGACGTAAAGCAATACTCACTCAATACAAATGAAAAGGAAAAATAAAGATAACGTTTAGAAAGGCTTGCTGTAAAGCAGGCACACAGATCTGCGGCCCAACGGACATCCTGTTGGATTCATAAGTAAAAGAAACACCAGTTTTGTGATAAACAAATTTAGTAATGAGAATTAGCAAAGTTCTTTAATTAAACATATGGGCTGGTTTGCAGCTCTAGAAGTACCTGATACTCTCTCTACTGTATCCATAAGCATTACATCATTTGAATATTGATACGTTGTCAGCAAGTCGACCCGAGAAAATCTAGAAAAACTTACAAACCAAAATTTAGATTTTAGTTCGTAATGGAAGTAAAATTCACAGGTTTAATGTTACAAAATAATGGACTGTTGTAATGCTGTTGTAATGTAATACTCATGAACACAGAAATATATCCATTATTGTCTGGACAGTGACAACGAAAGTATGAAATATCAGGAACTTGCCATTATATTAGTAAGTGGTGTCTTTTTAACATTTGAGCCAATAGTTACCACATCAAGTCCCATATTTACTTCTAGCATCATTGCTTTTTAGTGCGGTACGCCAATGGTGTGTCAATTTTGGGCCTGCATCGTAGAAGGTGACCAGAATTAATCAAATTTGGCCTAACGCATCGTGGTTGCTGGGCCAAAACACAGTACCAGAATGAGTAGGCCCATAGGCTGTATACAGGCCCATCATGACAGAGCCCATTTAAAAATAAAGACAATACACATATTTACCCTATCACTATTGGCTAGTGGTGAATGTAAAGAAAAATACCTATGACTGGTCTATTACATATCAAAGAAATGACACTGGGATAAAAAGACATATATGTAGGCTACTAAGAAGGTTGTACTGCACAATAATGCAGACAATAGGCATAGTTTGATCAGTCATGGGCAGATTACATAAAAGATTCCAAGCGACAGTTATGATGTCAGCAAGTCGATGTATAGCTTCCAAGTAGAAGGCGAGACAAATTGTGTTTTATGTCACACACATTTATTTAAAATATGGGTTTTGGCTCTTTTAAAATATTTGGCTATTTAATGGATGTGGTGCAGATCTAAAACGTTGTCAAATTTTTTTAAATATATTATTTTTGCTACAGACTGCAATACCGTGATGTAAAATCATCAGTGTTATGTTCAGAATGATGTATCTCAAAATGTATAAGGATTTAAAAGGGAAATCGGTAGACAAAATATCCTCATAATTAGGTTTTAAGCTTTAAAAAACACGAAATAGGAGTAACCAGTGTTTTTCCAAGTGCCACATACAGACTTACGCTGGCATCCATCAAGCTGTTTCAGAAACTTCTCTTTTACGTTTAGTTTCAGTTAAATAATTAACTTCTGGAGACAACCGGAAGCCAGGACGATTACTCCTAGAAGCCTTCTGTGATTAAGCTGATTGATTGAGAGGTTCCTCTTAAACCTTTTTTCTCTCGAGCTTTTTTTCTTGACTGCTCGCAGCCATCTACAGGACAATGACACGATGTAAGCTCCAGAATGACAAGAGGATGCTGGTAAATATAGCACTACACCACATGTACGGCTTATGTTGACACATCAACCCTTCAGCTGATGGTAGCTATTCATTCTTTTTCGATTATCAACCATTTTTTTCTCATTTATCATTTTGCTAAATATTTATCATTGAAGACAAATTACAATATATATAATTTTTGTTTTAAATACTAAATAAAATTTATATTTCATTTATGTATCGTTTTTTTATTTGCCAGGTACGTATGTAGTTTACAAATACTAGTAATTAAGACATTGCTCCAGTATTTTACGATGACATCTTGAAATCTATAGAATATCATCTGATACATACAATTACATGTATACAAATAACTATAAAATATGCGTCATGTATTCAACGCTTTGAAACAAATAACCCTAATTATGAACACAATGCGTGACTAGAATTGATATAAGAAAACAGAACATGCTCAACTATCGTTTGTAACAAATAACCCTAATTATGAACACAATGCGTGACTAGGTGTAATCGACGTTAAGTAGGTCCCACCGTGTGATTATAAACTTTCCAGGAAATACGGCACGTTGAAACAAAGTTGTTTTAATGTTGGCACAGCATCGTTTCAAGTCCGTAAGCACAGATATTCATTGTAACGCTAGAAAAACAGATACACAGGTACGTCGCTATATGGTACCACTGACTTTTATCCTTTTTATCTTTAATTATTATGAACACATGACTTACGAGATGTAATCAACAGTGACGAAGTTTAATCACGTGATTTATGAAGGGAGTAGTGAAACGCAGCATACGCGCCATTGATGGATGAGCTGTAGTCATACAAGTGGTAATCCATCATGTCTGCTTCACTTCAGGCATTTTAAGTGATTCGTCTTCGTTTTCTTAAACACATGATTGAAATGACACCCCTTGAAAACGCTATCCAAACGTTGGTAAGTGATCAGTGATGCGGCGGTCGTAGCAGTTAAAAACGGAACGCGTTAAACAAACACAGGTTTGATAATATGTGACGCACACCTGCGACGCTAAGGTAAACGTACCGTGCGCGTTAGCTTCTATGGGGCATGTCATTCTGGCGTTGATATTGAATTTTCATAATTTTTCACCATAATCACGTTTCCAGAAGAATATATCACGTGCTACATGATCTCCAGGAAAAATCAGGACATGAATACATAACAGCACCTTTATCATTTCATCTACTCGCTGAAATGTAGATTTGTACAAAACGCTCGACGTCAACATAAACAAAATGCTATGACATGTAAATATTTGCAGAGAAGGATTTAAATTATATTACATAGGTTTAACATCAGGCATGACATAAATGTATCAGTATGTGACATTGAACTATAGAGCGTTAATGATCTGTGTTTTTCAACATTAGTGTGTCATCAACCAAAGCATAGATGAATGAGAGGTTTACTGGCACGCAATAACCTGAGTGCAGCAGAGGGAAAAGGTGAATTAGTTGAGTCATCATCAGTTAAGCCAAGGTGACAAAGCGATCTTCTCATTCAAACCAACCTGAGGGCAGATAATTGAAACGGATAAGCTTTGCAAGCACCGTCTTTCTTAGTCAAACCCTCCCATATCTACAACATTGTTATACAGAAAGTAACAGTTTGTCTGTGTTAGAAGGTTGATACGTTGTCCAAAAGAGAAAGAGAAGAACAAATACTGGGCAGCTCATCACGATTTTGATTTATAAATAATTGAAGTATAATTCACAGGTTTAATGTTACAAAACAATTTGCTCTTTTAATACCATGCTTAGAAACAGATAAATATACCCATCAAGGGCTAGACAGTGACCAGACAGTAACCAAGAAGGT